>JAVSCE010008820.1:0-545947 GCA_032199065.1 Smutsia gigantea | reverse complement strand
CACCTCAACAAACAAAAGCAAATAATCCATTTAAGAAATGGGCAGAGGATATGAATAGACACTTCTCCAAAGAAGAAATTCAGATGGCCAACAGGCACATGAAAAGATGCTCCACATCGCTAATCATCAGAGAAATGCAGATTAAAACCACAATGAGATAACACCTCACACCAGTGAGGATGGCCAACATCCAAAACACAAACAACAACAAATGTTGGCGAGGATGTGGAGAAAAGGGAACCCTCCTACACTGTTGGTGGGACTGCAAATTAGTTCAACCATTGTGGAAAGCAGTATGGAGGTTCCTCAAAAAACTCAAAATAGAAATACCATTTGACCCAGGAATTCCACTCCTAGGAATTTACCCTAAGAATGCAGCAGCCCAGTTTGAAAGACAGATGCACCCCTATGTTTATCACAGCACTATTTACAATAGCCAAGAAATGGAAGCAACCTAAGTGTCCATCAGTAGATGAATGGATAAAGAAGATGTGGTACATATACACAATGAATATTATTCAGCCATAAGAAGAAAACAAATCCTACCATTTGCAACAACATGGATGGAGCTAGAGGGTATTATGCTCAGTGAAATAAGTCAAGCTGAAAAAGGCAAATACCAAATGATTTCACTCATATGTGGAGTATAAGAACTAAGGAAAAAAAAAACTGAAGGAACAAAACAGCAGCAGACTCACAGAACCCGAGAACGGACAAATAGTTACCAAAGGGAAAGGGACTGGGGAGGATGGGCGGGAAGGGAGGGGTAAAAGGGAAGAAGGGACATTACGATTAGCAGATGTAATGTTCGGGGGGCACGGGGAGGGCAGTACAACTCAGAGAAGACAAGTAGTGACTCTATGGCATCTCACTATGCTGATGGACAGTGACTGCAATGGGGTTGGGGAGGGGGGGAACCTGATGAAGGGGGTAGTGTAATCACCATAATATTACTCATTTAACTGTAGATTAATGATATCAAAATAAACTAAAAAAATAAAAATAAAAATAAATACAGTTAAACCCAAAATGCAGCACAGTCCAACCCTGCTCGGATGTGCGGGGGCCTGTGCTCACCGCATGCCTCCCAGCACCCATCTGGTGTCCGTCTCCCTCTCGCTTCCATCTCCACCCCCACCGGTGCGCTTTCTCTGAGTTTATTCCTGCCTCTCAGCCTTCGCCCTTATTGTCCCCCTGCCAGGCCTGCTCATCCCTCTGATCTGCCCGGGCTGGGGTAACCCCGTCTCCTCCATCCTTCAGCACTCAGTTCAGACGTCATCTCCACAGAGGAGAGAGGCTAAAGCCTACCTCTCCCCCGTAGCTCTCTATCACTTTATTCCTTTAGGTTCTCTTTACTGGAAATTATATTTATTTGTGTATTGTTCTTTTCTACTATGACCTTTGAATTGCACGGAGGCAGGACCTCGTCCTTCGTGTTCACCACTGTGTCCCCAGCACCAAGCACAGTGCCCATTACAGCGCTGGTGATCACTGATTAGTTGTTGAATGAGTGAATGAATGAATGAGTGAGTGGGCAGTGTGAAGAAGCCGGCTCATGGAGACTCAGATGGTGCTTTGTTCCAGGATTGATGTTCTGGTTTGTAAATCAGCCATCTCCCCATGCTTCTGCATTTGGCACAGAGCGGACACTCAGATGCTTGTTGGCTGAATACTGAGGTGCTCATCGTTTTCATTGCAGTGGCAGACATCACTAATCACTCCAAGCAATCCTTTCTTGCTCCACTTCAAAATGCTTTCCAGCCTACGACTCCTGGCATCTGCGTAGGCCAGAGCAGGGCCTTTGCCATCCCTGCTGTGAGCTGCCCCCCCACACCCCCCCCCCCCATGTCTGGACATGGCTCGTTATGCCGGTTCCTTAGAGCTCTAACATCGGGAGGACCACCTCAGCTCCTGGGAACGAAGGCGGAAAGAAAGCAGACTGAGAGGGGGCGTGACTGAGTGGAGCTGCACACACGTCACATGGGGAGTGTCCTGTTTCTCGTCCCTCTCACTTGTGCCGGAAGGCAAGGGGCCCATGGTTAGGACAGTCCATGACAGCTGAACAGGCTGCCTTGCTGCAGCCTCTGCTGTCTTGGGCAGCCCCTGGAACCAGCCACCGTGGAGCTGGCAGACCTTTTAGCAATGGAGAAAGGTGCTAGTGACTTGCAAGCTGGCACCCCTGGCAAAACAAAACAAAACAAAACATTTTATAGGAACTGCCTGCTAACTGACTAGGTCCCTGGAGTCCCGAAGTTCAGGTTCGATCTCTATGGCGGTTTCATCAGCACTTGCTCCGCTGATACTCCCACCCTCCCCCGCGAGTCGGAACTCTGGGAACCCTTGCCTGGGTCTGCTCGCCATTTTATCCCTGAGCCCCGCACTAAGTCTGGCTCACGGTAGGTGCTCCATAAATATTTGCTGCCTGAATGAGTGACGGAATACAGGAAGCCTTCCTTACCCCCGAGCTGATACGACCTGGGGACCACTGGTGACAGGAAGGACAGGACAGGAGGAGCAGGCCAGGAGGGCCCCGCGGTGGGGATCAGGCCGGTGAACCGCCCTCAGGCCTCCTGCTGGAGGAAGTGGAGATGGGAAGGAAGAGGGGGTGCGTGGTGGTCTTTCTGGCAGACCTTTCTCCCCAGATGTTGGGCTTTCAGAGAAGGTGATATCTGGGTTACGGTCCCAGAATTCTGCACATCACCAAGCCCCGGCGTGCCTGGGGTCCCCAAGAGGATCGTCCCGCCTGCCCAGCCTGCTCCAGGCATAAGAGGCAGGGCCAGGGTGAGCACGGCCTCCCAAGGCACCCTCCGTTGGGGTTCTCAGCCTGTCTCCACACTCCACTCAGCCCCTGTCCCCGCACCATTCCTGGGGCCCCCTCCCTGCTGGTCACCTCCACTTCCACTGTAAATGCCGGCCCTGCCAGCCTCCTTGGGCCATTTCAACGCCGGACCGGCAGTGAGCTCTCCTACTGTTGTCTGATTCGGTTAAACCACTCCAGCACCCATGCGTCCATTCCTTGCCTTGTCTCCGTCTGTGTTCCCTTTCTTGTGAAGGGGCCCAGGAGGTGTGTTCTGACGTTTAGTTGGAGCTGAAGCCCCACCTCCAAATCTACAGCTTTCCTGTTGCCCCCCCTCGGTGACCCAGCTGGTCTGGCTCACCTGCTGGGATGACGGCCGTGGCCTGGGCTCTGGGACCACCCTCTCCCCCCAGAGGCCCACTGTCCCCTTAGTGTCCCAGGATGCAGAACCTGGCCACACCTGGGTGGGCTTCTGAGCCCTTTGGCAGGTTTCTACCCCAGTTTGGGGTCTAGACTGGAGTCAGCTCAAACAAAGACCGTATCCACCTTCTCATACTTGTTCTGTTCATTTTTTTTTTTTGAGATGAATGAAAAGGAAAATAGAGACGATGAAGTCACTTCCTCATTTTATTCAGCAAAATACTCACCAGAGCAGGCAGGGAATAGCAGCTCCATAGGCCGGGGCGAGATACCCCCAGTCTAGGCTGCGCCCATCTTTCCAGCACCTTTGCAGCGTTTGGTATTAACGCCCTATCTTTACGATGTCATCGCTCCAGTGACAGCTACTCCCTGTGCCTCTGGAATAAGCCCGAGTTAATGATCCAGCCCCCGATGGACATTCCTTCTGTTGAGGATGCCTCTGCCACTTTAGATTGTCTAAACATGTTCATTTTGAGTCATGAGGGCGGAAAGCCATAACAATAGTTGCCTGAGCTACATCATCAAGTGGAAAACAAAAGCTCTCTTAGACCCTGGGAAAGATTGATTGCTGTGTTTATCTCCAGATTAAATCTGAATTTGGGGACCCTTTAGGATCAGCCTTTGCAGAACCATTACACCAGTTTGAACAAGTACCAATGGCCGGAGATGGATGGGCAACTTAATCAGCCAAGAAAACTAGATTTCAGATTGTTCTTGTGTCTTGTGAGGAGAAAAATCTCCTTTTATTCAAGCAGGTAATGTGGGTAATTGCATGTGTTTTGCATAATTTGATTTATGAGGATACTGTAGTCACATATGTGTGCTGGTCTGAATTCTCTCTATCTTATGCATTTCAGCTTCATTCTGTGTGGGCTTGTAGGGAGACTCAGTTGTGACTTAGTTTTACGACCATTGGAAGAACCAATACTATGTTGATAACTTATAAGAAGCTATCTTGAGTTGGATTAAAACCCATCTCCCAGAAATTGTTCTAATAAGTAATTCTTGAAATTGACAGTTTGGCACAGAGTTGAAGGGCCCTAGAACTTGGCAGCCATATTCTAACCCTACGTGTTACCAAAAAGAAGGAAAGCCCCACCAAAAATTGGCCCGACTGGCTTGTGTTCCATTGTTCATAATC
Organism: Smutsia gigantea; assembly: GCA_032199065.1. Classification (NCBI taxonomy): domain Eukaryota; kingdom Metazoa; phylum Chordata; class Mammalia; order Pholidota; family Manidae; genus Smutsia; species Smutsia gigantea. Next base: position 541,589 of record JAVSCE010008820.1, on the reverse strand, counting down.
ACATTCGGCTACAGGCAGTGGAGGAGTACTCCCCTCATTTAAGGGACAGGGAAAAGGAGGCCCCACGTCTTTCTTCTGAGACCTCTAGATTTTATTGGGTGTTAGTTTGTTCTGCAGATGACTGCTTGGGAGATATGTGGGTAAATACAAGTGGGGATTCATTCAACCACAACCAAAACATCTTAGGGGTGTCTAAGAAGCGATCAGCAACCCTTACTAGTTTAGAATCCATTCATTCAGACTCTGAGATCATATGACCTCAGCAGAAGTTTGCTTTTGTTCTTCCCAGAAAAGCTGAGATGGAAAATAACAGTGGACCGTAGCTGTAAGTCATCCTTTCCATTCACGCAGTCACTTAGTCAACGCTCACTGCGGGTTTAGCATCAGCCAGGCTCAGGGATTGGAGACTGAGATGATGAATGCCGGCCCTGCGTGTGCAGATCGGGGGAGAAGCGTCTGCAAACGGGTGACCACAGTCCAGGTGTCACAGTGGAGGTGGAGGAGTCGATGCTCTCACAAGGGGAGTGGAGGCAAGAGGGAGGGAATGGGTGTGCTCACCTGGAAGTGAAAATTGCCTGAGAAGAAAAAGATACTACTTGGAAATGGGACCAGGAATTACAGAGATGCTATATCATCTGTTACGGCTGCTGCAGACATAGTTTCCTTTAAACTATCTGTTTTGGAGAGGTAAATGCTAAATTTGGAGAACACTGCAGGGCTCAGCAGTGAGAATTGCAAAACCTTATTCTGAACTCAGTAGGATGAGCGCAAGAGTGAAAGCATTTCTGAGGATGTTAGTATTTGACAACCTGTTTGGGGGACTCTGAAAGATTAAAAGGGCTCGGTCTGCATGTGGGTTAGTGAGGGCACCAAAATAATGTTCATAAAACCGTGCCATGAGAGCCAAACACAAAAAACAGAGAGGCTTAAATATCTGTACTGTTACTGTTTTTTTTATTAGGTGCTGCTATATAGGGGAAGTTCTTATTTTTTTAGAAACACATGCTGACATATTTAGGGATGAAATGTCTTGTTGACCAACTTACCTTAAAATATTTCAGATATAAAAGATGAGAAAATATAGCATATCTGTGAGATCCTGGTGATGGGCTTACAGGTATTTATTATGCTTTTCTCCTTGCGTCTGTGTTAGATGGCTGCAACTGATAGTCAGAAAACCTGTGCTATTTGCCGAATACCTTCTCCAGGCCAGCCAGTTGTGGCGATTGGTGCGGGACAGCCAGTGTTTCTGAATTTCACAGCAACTCTCCTCCTGTAAAGATGGTAGAACTGAAGCCAGGGTCATGCCATTGGTAGGTGGCAGATACTCCACCTCCAGACACACCCCACCTGTTGTCATCATGAGTGTGAACTCCTGTCCAGAGCAGGAATTCTCTCCAGTCTCTGTCGAGATGGCCATTCTCCCGCTTCTTGGAGAATCCTCTGGATGGGTCGTATTCCCTCAGTGCTAGCTACCTCTTCCGAAAGCGAGCCACATTCCGCCCCTCCAAAATTAATACCGATCTATTAATTAGCTTAAGCCCTTTAATGTATCATTGTCATGCCTGGGAGACAGTTGATTCTTCTGCTGACCACCCACCATTTCTAGCTGCACTGAACTTTTTATTATGGAACTTCTTACAGGCCAAGTATTCTTTATGCTCTATGCTTACGCATCTGCCTGAAGATTGTCTCCCACCCCTTCTGGCCAAATCCTGGTCATTCCCAAAGTCCCTGAGAATGCCATTCCCTCAACAATCCCTTCCCTGTTGCTCTGTTTAATTATGTGTTTACCTCTTTGTCTTCCCAGCTAGACTGTAACCTCCATGGGGCCAGGTTCTCGCTGACCTACTCAGTATGTGTTCCACAGAGAATTGTTATGTTGAACTGAACCGGACTCTGTCACAAGCTACATGAAATAATCCAGGTCCTCTGGAACCTATGTGGAATAACTGGGTCTTTCCCTACCCAACAGCCCTTTAGATATTCAGCCACTCTTCCCTGCTTCTCTCTTCCACAGCCTTTTCTTCTTTGACTAAACAACCCATTTGATTATATTTTTCTGGCTCATTTATCATTTGGGGGAAGTAGCTGAGTGCATGTCATCTGTCACTAGATCAAGGTAGCTGAGGTCCCTTTGACAGTGTCTTCTCCCAGCCTTGGCCAAGGATTGCTTGACCCAACTAGCTTACAATATTGATTACCTTTAATATTTCTTAAGGAAAAAAAAAAAAACAAGGCTTCTCAGGACCTGGGTGGGAGGCTGTTGAAAGCAGAAACAGAATCTCATCCATTTGTGCATCTGTTAGAATTGATATAATGTTGACACATGGACATGTGTCAAACATTGGTTTTTCCAAGGCTGTGTTCTCAGGCGCATTACAATGTGAGAAACCTTTTCCTGGGCAAAGTAGCAGATAGAAAGACCTGGAAATTGTATCCAGGCAATGGTGAAGGTTTATACTGTTTATGCAAATGGACAAAGCAAATGTTCCATTCACTGTGTTTAGAATACTCCATCCTTTTATTACATCAGACGGTTTCACTCATCATAGGCGCCGTTTTGAGCTGTGGCATGGGTCCGCAAATTATTGACCACAGGCCCACTCCTACCATCGTCTGTCATCTGCCTTTGTAAATAAAGTTTTATTAGAACACTCCACACCCATTTGTTTGCCTGTTGTCACGGCTGTAAAATGAGCCAGTGGATTCATTTAAAACGCAATTTAACAGCAGAATCAAGAAGTGGCAACAGAGAACCGGAGTCCATAAATAGGGTTGCCCGATAAAATGCAAGAAGCCTAAGTTAAATTGAAAAATCAGATAAACAGCGAATCAGTTTTTAGTATAAGCATGTCCCAAATATCACATGGTACATAATCATACTAAGGGAGAAAAAAAAAGCTAGTCAACTGTTTATCTGAAATTCAAATTTAACTGGACTCTTGTATTTTTATTTGCCAAATCTGGCAACCCTACCGGTAAAACTAAAAGATTTGCTATCCGGCCCTTCATACAAAGAGTTTCCTGACCCCCGAGCTAACTAATAATAGCAGTGGTAGTAGGGATATCAGGAGCAGAGGCAGCAGGAGCCCTCTGTAGTGTCAGTGAACTAGCTCCTGTGATCCTCAGAGCATCTACCTTAACGTGGGTGGAGGTTCTGGACCACACAGTGAGCGCATGGTGCTTACACCACCCTGCCTGTCTCCTTCTTTGCTATGTTGCGGTCCACCCCGGGCCATCTTCCTCTCTTTGGACAGGGTTTTATGGCTCACTGCTGCCCGTTTCCCTGGGGTTGATATCACACCCTTTAGGCTCTCCTATTCCAGGAACAGGTCAGGACACCCCCTGCACCACTACCTTTCGCTGTATTTCATTCCTCGGTTAACTGACTCCAAATGCCTCTCATCCATGTCAAATAATTGTAGCGTTATTTCTGGATTATTTTTTCTGAGAGGTGTCTTTACACAGCACGTCCTTGTGCACTGAACCACCTCCTGGGAGGCCGGCAGGGACACACTGCGGGAAGGCAGATGCGGCATGAACAAGCCTTTGCCGGGGATAGGGATGGGCTTGGCGGGGGGGGGGGGCTTCCTGACTTTCCTGCTGCCGGGACGCAGTCCTCTCGTGGCAAAGTGGCACAATCGTGTGTCGTTTACTCATTTTTCTCCCCACTGCCTATGTGAAAATACCTTAATGACATACCAAGCAGCACCTACACTGGTGAATTGCGTTTTGCTACTCTATTTCAAGGGTTTCTGAGCTAAAGTGAGAGAATATTTCTGCCCCTACACGTAGCAAATATCAAAGAGCTGGTCCATGTAACTATTATTAAAAACACGAGGTTGGGCTCTCCAAAGTGCCCCTAATCAATTTTTTACAACCTTGCGGAGATAGTTGCTTACATTACAGACAGTAGACTATTACCTTTAAGGAAGCAGATGACTGGAAGATGAAACGGCTTTAGAATGTGTTTCTGAAGAATCCAGCCTGCTCCTTGACTTTGGGCTGTGGGAGGCACATTAATTTACCTGTGATATCACGGGCTCTCTGCCTTCCATATGTTTCTCCACCGGTGCTGTGAATTTGCCTTTTTAACTATTTGGAAAAGATGAGACTGAATCCTACAGCCTGTTTTCATGTGATAACCTTGACTTTGGACTACTGGTTGGTGGGGGGCTTATGGCAGGGAGGGGTAATGACCCTCAGCAGGTAGCAATAGCAGTTTGCACTATGAAAAGTCACATTGTTGGAATTTACTCATTTATAAAGAACCTTCAGTCAAAATGCTAAAACCTCAAACAGTTACGACGATGAACTCGTGTAAGTAAAGCATGATTTCATTCCTCTTTTTCTTTTGTGTAAAAAAAAAAATTCTCCATGTAAATTTAAGTGCCCTGCTCTTCAAAAGCAACTGTAAAACTTGAAAGTGTCAGTCATTCTGATAATTGGAAACATATAAATTTAAGGAATGTGCAGCTGTAAAATGAACCAGTGGATTCATTTAGAAGACTAGATTTACCAAAGGTAAAATCTGCTGTTTTCCAAACCCCTTTTTTTCCTCCATGATTATGTTGCAAGGGAGGAAAAAACAATCTTTCATCATTGCATTTTGTGAATTTTAATGTTACATTTTTCTGTTGTTTAGTCTTTCGTCCTTGAGTATTGAAAATAGAAACTACCATGTTTATCATACTTATTTTGACCTTAACCTTCTTTTTTTTAATGAAAGAGACTTAAAATGTCCCAGCTGGTCTGACTCCCAGGGAGTGGGAGGAGACCATGGTGAACCCTTCTTCCTGTGCAAATGTCGAGAAGATGGAGTAAGACCTGAGTGATTTAAGTGAGCTGTGGACGTGGTCATCTTCAGTTCATGAAAACTTAGAAAGCTGTGTCTTAAAATTGTGATATGATAGTAATTTTCCCCATGACAGGAAAACATGGCATTCTGATGTACCAACCAAGGGACTGTTTCCTTTAGAAGAGCGTTCACAATTTGCTTAAATTTATGCTTTGTTGGAATGGTATGAAAAGAGGAGTTCCCCAGATAGGTAAACAGTGGGAGCCTGAAATGTTGTAAAATAGAGTTGCTTTTGAGGTTTTTAGCTTAATTGTTAGGGAGTAAAATTTTATTCCAAATAGAAATTCCACTGCAAAGAACTAAAAATATCAAGAATTAGCCAGTCTATAATGCAAAAAGAAAAAGGAACAAACCACTTTATCTGGTGGAATTTGGTGGTCAGCCCTCACTTGGCAAGCCAAGTGTTTTGAATTTCTAAAATGGACTCTCTTTTAATATGCTTAAGCCTCATTTGTTGGTAGAGACCTTACTGAAATATACATTTGATTCATTCAACTTCATTGACATAAACCCACAGTAACCTTCTTGGAAAATGTTATATAGTTGGAGCTTTTTGCAAGGGACTTGGTTTGGCTTTTAATATATAATAATAAGAGTGGAAAGGTCCAATATCCACAACTCCTTAGATTAAATGGCTGGATTTCTTTTGGCCCCAGACATGACCCCCACCTTGTCTGAATGTTAGCCCTCAGTGTGCAGGCTAGCAGTGTCCTAGGAGACAAGAATATCTCACTCAGAAAGTTGTAAAATGGGGGCAAGCATCTTAAAAGTCCAGAGATTCCTAAAGGGCATATAGGAGCCCTGGGAAGCTCTGGAGGATGGCAGGAAGCCCTTCCCTTCATTAGACAGCCCCTTACCTTTCCCGATACCAATCAAGGAAGAAGTGGTTCTGCGGATGATGGATTTCTAGGAAAAGCACAAAATGAGGAGAGACAGAGGTTTCTGTAATCATTTGGCTGTGAGTGTAGTGGCTGTGGTGTGCGGGGGTAGTTTGGAACTGGGGAAACCCATTCACATGATTCGGTTTAACACATTTCAGAAATCCTAGACCATCTCAGCCATAGATTCCAGTCCTTTAATCTTTTCAGAAGTGGGTAATTTAGGATGACAGTTCTTTTGCATGGGAGAGTTTTAGACAAAATGTAAAATATCGTGCTCTGCCTCTCCTTAGAACGACCCATGTTAGTTTGGGTGAGAATAATAGATTACTGGAGTCACTGGCACAGCTCAGGGAGTATTGGGAAAGCCAGTTGGGAAGCTGGGAAATATTGGATAGCCAAGAAATTGGAAAAGAGTTAATATTTTAGTCAGTGTACTAGTGATCAAATGTAATTCTCTCCAGATGAGAATAAATGGTCTTTATTGTTATTTAAATACAGTAAATAAGAACTCAGAGACATAAATGTGTGTGTGTATATATAATATTTACCTTGATTTGATAGAATTGTCTTTTACAAAATAGAAATAATATCTGATCCTAAAGTAAAATAGACTTTTTAAAGATATTAGACTATGAGAGCACTTGGTTAATACTATGTAAGAATATTGATTGCATTTCTTCTATTATAAGTAATGTGCTTTCTTTGTAAAAATGTAAGATTATATTCCTTAAATTGTAAGCTGTTGGATAAATAGCCAATGTGCATGTAAGTGCCAATAGCCAAAACTATTAGAATACTGAAAATGAACAATATTTATAGTTTTATAATTCTTCCAGGCACTCTGTTAAGTCCTTCATATGCAGTATTTATTGACTTCCATGTTAATCCTGTGAAATAATTATTAATAGACTCATTTCGTAGCTGCAGAAAGGCACTCCATTATTAGACCGAATCTTACATTGTTGTTTTTGTGGGTTGAACATACCTACAAAATATACCTACAGAACAGACCTTTCTTGTACACTAGGAATTTCGTAAAGATCCATCACATATAATTTATTATAATGATTTCATATGCATAATTGTAGGCATCACATGAATTTGAATTTAACACTAGTTCCATCCTCTTGCCAGCATGAATGACTGCCCCACAAAGCCTGAGATAGGTTGTTCTGAAAGGTGGGTCCTCTACTACCTCTCAGATTGCTTTAAAACTCCAAATTAAAACTCCAAATTTGCTTTATGCTCTGTAATATAGCGCTCTTTTTGTACAAGGTAAGTTTTCTAGAACAACTTACCTGTTACAGAATTGCGAACTAAGGTGTTGTAAAATAAGGGGAAGCCCTCCTCAGCTGGAAATGGCAATGATTCACCCCGCTATCCACTAATACCATTTGACAGTCTTTTCTGACTGCCAAGATTCACCTTGCTTTCAAGGGGAATATGTTTTTAGTTCAGTGTGGAGCATTTTTACCAAAAGTGGATTGAATTGGGTATGTCCGTGTATTAACAAAGTGAGTTTTAAACTAAAACTTGAAAAGACCGAAGCGACTTTTAATGTGGATTTGTGTATGCATTTTTTTTCTTTCTTCATTGTATCTTATCCACTTTAAATTCAGAGTTAAAAGTCAGCACATTTGCTTTCTTGCTGTTTGAGAAACAGAACTTAAGATGGTTTCCTTTGTCCTGGTAGGGGGAGAAGAGGAGGAAAGGGAGAGGTGGGAAAGATTCAAAGAGACATAGAGGACTGACTGCCCTTTCTGAAGCAAGAGCTCTTCCAGGCATTTAGTAGCTTGGAAACAAACATGCTAATGCCGCTTCGTTTTCAAGCTGACTAGATTTTTTCTGTGGCTGGGGACAGCGTTTGGAAATAATTCATCAGAAGGAGATGTCAGGATGAACCACAGACACGTTAAAGTCAAACAGCCTTTGACATGTCACACCTCTGGTGCTTTGAGACATTTAATTTTGAAATTTTAGAAAGATAAGCTAACCGGAAAAACAGTGATCCACAGCCTCAAAAATACTTACTGTCAAGTCCAATTTCCCATTTCTTGGGTCCCAGTGGGCATGTGTGGGAAGCTTCACTCACCTTTTAAAGTGAGACTAGCCTTGAATATTTTGATCTCAAACGTCATGAACTGAACACAGCAATATTACAGCCCCCTAAGATCATGTTAGCATCAAAAAATCTCCTGGTGCCCTCAGTTTTAATAATTATCAGCACCTACTGCCGTGTGGCCTACTATTATGTAGGTGCAAAAACACTTGAAAATGATAAAAATGTTTAAAAGTCTGAGGATAATGAAATTATGTCAAGGTGGCTTTTTAGCTTAGTGATTGTATTTCAATTTGTAAATGTTATAGCTGTTTAAAAAAAATTTTTTTTTCCTCTAGCAAGCTGCAAACTTTTAAAGACATTAAGCCTGCCAAATTATAGCCACTTATTTCTGCCTGACGTATTTTTCAGCTTAGAACCACAGAGGGGCTGCCAAGCCTGTTCCTTTTCATTACCTGTTCTGTGTCTGGCCCAGAGTTTAGATTTTCGAAAATGGAAAAAAGCTGTTTGCAAAATCACAGGGCTCTTGAGCTCTTAGTTTCTTCTTAGTATCAACGTTTATTTATTTAGGTTTGGGCTGGGTTTCAAAAGATTGAAATTGGAAACAGAGAAGGTGACTCCGAACACCATTTATCTGTATATAAGCGAACGTTCAATGTACGTTTAATTTAAAAAATTGCCGTTTCCTACAAGAGGGAGCTATTTTTCACATTGTTACAACATTTTTAGAGGTCACTAGGTGGTCATGTCACCAGCAGGGAGTTTTTTGTTTGGCAGGGAGCATTGGCAGTTAGTTACAAATGCCTCCCATGATTCAGTGTTCAAAGCAAGTACCAAATACTTACAACCTGAGAACTGAAGTATAAAACGTAGTGACAGGGGAAAATGTTTGGAAATGTACAACAGCATCTTTAGTGGCCAAATTGGGGTGTTGGGGGGAGTTGAAGATTACACGTCTACTTTATACTTGAGTGTAGTGTTCATAGAAGCAGTGACGTCTTAACTACACCACGTGGCCATCCCCTCACTCCTAGTTAGCAAGCGCTCTTAATTTGTGACTTGTTGGTTACCGTGATCTGGAATGCCACTCAGATTCCTGACAATAGTCTTTATTAGCCTCCTCCCCTGCCTCTTCCATCCTGGCCGTGGTTCTTCAACCTGGGCTTCTCCGTCATTCCTCGTTGTAAGCGCTGGTAACGTAAGCAAGATTAAGTGGGCAGCTAAAAGCACCAATTACGAGGGCTTCGTCCAGGTTTCCATATTTACAGACAAACCGGTATTTCAAATTGGCGTAAGTGAGTTATAAGCCGTCTTTCCGTGGAAATAAATAAATGAAGTGCAGATGGATCTTTGAGGAAATGGTTAAGGGAGAGAAGAAAAAAAAAAGAAGATGAATAGCCAATCATTAAAATTACAAGTATTTTATTTATAATTCGTTTTTTTAAGGATTAAAATGGAGATGATTTTTTTTTTTTTGGTCATCCTAGGAGGACGATTGCTGTGCATCTTCTGCCCTCCCTTTTTTAAACTAAGGAATGACTTAAAGAATGCAGCTATCACTTAAGAATACAGTACAGTTATTATACGCTTATTATTATACCTTGTGGGCTTTAGATGCCTGACGACTATTTCAAGCTAGAAGCTCACTTCATTGGATTTAAGCCGAGAATTGTCAAGGTTCACGTTGAGCTGTTGAGGGTACAAAACCCTGGGAATTCCAGACCTCTTTACCAGAATGAAGAAAGACATGTGGTCCCCGTATCTATTTGCAGTTAAAAGAGGAACTACAAATAAATGGGTGGGACTTTTGTTTACTTGGTCATAGCGGTGATATCTTTGCTGTTATCATTTCGTGAAGTTTTTAAATCCTTTATGTTAAGAGCGGGCATCTGTCACAGCCACACGGTGGTGGGTTTGGTTTTTTTTTTTTATTCCCTTCAAGAGAATTAAGTTTACATTCTTCATGACACTTTGCCACTTCTTTAATCCTCTGCAGAAAGCTTTTTGGCTCTGAAGATCCACTGAAATATTGGGTTTGGGTCATCAAAAGAGTTCCCGCTAAGTGATTAAAAGAAGGAAGGCAAAGACTGGAGTTGGAAACGCTGTCTTGGCTACGCTGTCAATTTTATAGTGTGATCCTCCCTTTGGCACTTATCAGAGAAATTCATTTCCACTCTCCAATTTACATTTGCTTAAGTGTGTGGAAGTGGAATGGTGATACCGTGGTAAACACTAGGACCGTATTAAATCTCTAGATACAAATACAGAAAACTGAGAATATCGTGACTCAACATTCCTTTTTTTTTTTAATAGTTTCCCCTTCTGGTCTCTAGCAGCTGGGAAACTCATATTACTCCCTTGACAATTGTTGATTCAAACATATTTATCTTGTAGCTGATAATAATAGTAAACGAAGGAAGTAAGCTAGGGAGAATAACGATAATAACTGTAGCTTGCATTCATAATTATAATTAACCGCTTGTATTCACCTGAATGTACTAAATGGTTTATGTATTTTACCTTACATAATACCCAGGGAATGTGTTGTTCTCATCTTACGGAGGAGAAAACTGAGATGCGCGGAGGTAAATAACGTTCCCTGAATCTCACTGATGATGGTGGGGCGGAACTAGGATTTGAATCCAGATCCGTGGAATCCCATTCATTTCATTCATTCAGCAAATATTCATCAGATCTTAGTGGATTTTAAAAGTTGATTCCTTTGTAAGTCTATTTGGAAACAGCCATGGTCCCTCCTGCCAATGGAATGTGGCCCTTTCTCTTAAGGAAACACTGGGAAAGCAAGCTGTGCTATGTTTCCTCCAGATGGTCATTTTTCCCTCGGTGTACTTACATTTTTCTCAGCCGAAATTCCCATCAGCCATTTGGACTGATGATTTTACACCAGCTTGATGGGTTCAGCTTCACTGGGAGAGCAGTGCGTAGCTCCTAGCGGGTGCGCAGCAGGTCCTGTTGAGATGCATCTCACTGCGCCATCGCTGTCTGAGCTTCAGAGGCCACAGCTAGGTGAGCAGGGATGCCGCCCACAGCACTACCGTGTCCATGACATTTTGCACTTTCCCTGATTGCTCTCCCGTGGGTCATCTCATTTGAACCGCTCAGTGTCCCTGGGGGGTAGGTGACATCATTTTCAATTCACAGGCCCCAGAGCTAAGATGCATAATGTCAAGTGACTTGTCCAAGGCATGCCTCTAAAGGCAGGCGACTGTCTTTCTGTTAGGTCCCCTGCTCCGTGGCTTCCATGCCTGCCTTCCAGTGGTACTGGTGGGGGAGGCAGGGGAGGTCCCGGCTTGTCTCCCCTTTCTCCCTGGGGGGAGCACCCCAGGAGAGGCACTGCCCACTGGGTCCCGGCATGCTGCTGTCACTCGTTTGGGGAATTTGGCACTGTACACTGTGAGTCGCCGTCTTCTCTGTGGACTTGGAGCAACGTGGATTCGGCTCCAGCCCACAGGCACCCTGGTAATGAAAGCAGAGACCCTCTCATCACTCCTTAGGAGCTGTTCTGGCTGCTCTCAGTGGCACCAGCATTGGGACTGGCGAGGGTGATCCTCTGTTGAAACTCAGCCAAGTCCTCCCTGGGTTCAAAGTGATTGGGTGGCTGGTTTTTCCGGGTCAAGGGTATCACAACTCAGAACGACAGGTGCACACTGTCTATTTCATTTTGACAACTTAGTCAATTACACACTACCTAGGTTCAGGTCTCTATGTTCTTAGCCATGTGAACTTGGGCAAGCTAATTCAGCCCATCCTGTCTCTACTTCCTTATCTGTCAAATGGGGAAATCACAGCCCCAACCTCCTAGACTGCTGCCGAGCTGATACACATAAAGGAGTTGGAATGGTGCTGTAATGCCGTAGAATTGAATAGTGTCCCACACAGAAAAAGTGCTGGTGCGTTGTGGCGAAATCTTCCCTGTTTGGGATCGATGTCATGCCCTCTGGGGAGTTCTTGGCTATACTGTCAGTAATCTTCAGTGCCGGTGGATACTGGTAAACCATCAGTGGGGGGAGAAAAAGCCCTGATCGGTAATGTTTGCCAGTTTCCACGGTGTAAACACTCCTCTCGTGGCCAGGGTGCAGACAGGCCATGGGGTTGGAAGGAGACACACACAACTGACTCTCACTAGCCAGGAGCAGCCAGTTCCCGTGTGCTGCTGAAATAGACCCTTCAGGCTATAAGATCATAAGCATAATTGTCAATTAGGGTGGCCCTCAAATCATAGCTATCTCCTTTTCTTTTGATGTGACCCCACTACTTAGGATGGTTTCCCCCATGATACAGACCCGAGGCAACAGCTGGTTGACCAGGATTGACCTAATCTATTTTCTTTCCTGGAAGGTCAGACTCTTTTTCCATTAACCCTGAAGGTTGTAGCAGAGTTATTATGAATGATATGTCTTCCTAAGAAAGATTTGGGATTTCCTGCTATGAGGGTCCAGGAGTGACTTTCTCACGGACCTCCCTAGAGCGCACTGTTGCTCTTTTTTCTCCACGGCCTACTCACATGTCCCTCTAATGCTTCCAGTCTTTCCTTAGTTAGCTAGAATCAGCTTCTGTCACTTGCATCCCCAAGAAACCTAAGCGAAACACAGGTTTGCACCATTCCTCCTTTGTGTGGATTCTTTCTCTGGGAATTGCATGACGCAGCCCTCCGTTGTCTGCACTACTGACTTCATAGACAAGACTGAGGCGGCCTGGGCTATTGTTTGATTGCTGGGGCATAGCCAGATTTCTCCTACTGAAGCAGCATTAGCTGTACCTACCTAAGACTTTGTCCTTAGGTCCAAATTCAAGTCTCAGGGTCAACCTGAAGCAAGGCGCATTTGAATTTGCAATAGCAGATAGTTGAAGGAATGACTACCATGCTCCTAAGTCTTCCTAGACACTGATCATTCATATCCATTAGGTTCTGTGCATGCACACGCTGCACTAATAAATCCAACAAAGGAACAGTAGAAGGAGAGGCAACATATGTCATATATCACCCTAGACCCTCTGACCATCCCTAGAGGTGATTTTCCTAAAGACTGATGTTGACCAACTCAGCTTTTCTTTCCTTCTCTGGTCACCGAGGGGCCCCAAAAGGACCTGGACCTCATGCCTGACAGGGCCTATTTGTGAAATAAAAGATGACTTTTCACTTTATCTGAAGGATATGGTATCTAAAATTAATCCCCTCATAAGAGCAGTCGGGGTTCCACATGGCGTTTATAAGGCAGCCTTCTCAGAAACCTCAGCAATATTTAGGGACATATCAAGCACTTTCCATGTAAAGACAAGCCCCTGTCAGTGCAGAGTAAAGGCAGAGCAAGGGCGATGCTCCCTGTGCTCAACAAACACACCGTAATTAACAATCATACTCAGCAATCAAATTAGTGCTTTCTAGACTTTAGATGTCATGGACCAAAACTAAGAAAAAAAATGGTTTTGGAAACAGCATAAACCTTGATAATCTAAGTAAGCTGTTAAATAAGGCTATTCAAATGTTAATTACAATCACCATCATTTGATAAAAGGACATTTTAACACCAAAAACTAGGTAAGGCATTACCTAACTGAAGAATAAAAGGTTTTCATTACCTAGAAAGGGTGTTGGCACTCTCATCCCTACACTCTCTCCGCCCTCCTGTGGGCGCACGCGTGTGTGAGTGGGCGTGCACGCACTTGTATGTATGTGAGCACGTGCGTGTACGAGTGAACAGCACAAGCCAGCATTTAGGAATTACGTAACTGGCCACGCATTTCCCTTGGTGGTACTCCAACCTCCCTCGATGTTATGGAGCTGGAAGTAGACATAACGAAACAAGAGAGATTATTTTAAAGGACTGGATCCTTTTGGCTTTTCCTCAGAGTCTGATCCCCATCTGGAAGTCCTCCTTTCCTTGCAGAGCCCTCCAGTCCAGCCCTCCTTCACACCCAACCATCAACTCTGCCCTTGGGGAAGCCCACCGCCACCATTCCACACCAAAGAGATGATACCTTCCTTCATGTAACCATGATTTTAGCAAAATGACCGAGTCACACAGACATGGGTTCAAATTCCGGCTCCACCATTTAAAAGCAGTGTGACTTTGGGCAAACCTACTTATGTCTATAAACTCAGTATACTCAGCTCCAAGATAGCAATAATAATAAGCTTCTCCTTTGAGGCTACTTTAAGAGAACTAAATGACGCAACACTCTTTACTACTTATACACCTCACATTTGCACATAGCAAACAGCATCAATTATGAATAATTATTTATCTTCCAGTCTAACAATGGAGTTAACCAGCTAGTATTTGTCTTTTGTGATATAATTTTTCATATGCACTTGCTTTCTTTCTCAGAAGTCTGCCAGCTCCATCCCTTATCGATCCCTCCTAGCACCTAGTCCACTATTCTGTCCACAGTACATGCTCTTTAGACGTGGGTGGGGATTAAGATGCTGGATGGCTGTTTTCATGCCCTGAGGGTGTCACCATCCGCAAGGATACTCTTCCTTGGTCCTCTCGTCAGTGGGACGTTGGAAAAGCCCCTTCAGCGTTCTGCAGCCCCATCATTTTTAGACTTCTGCCTGAATCTGGTAACTTGAAGTTCAGATCGGAAGGAAGGTGCCCCATTACTGCGAGGTGGCGCTGGGAGGCCTCAAGGCTGTCTCGGGAGATAGATGATCTGATCTCCCAGCCATCAGTCAAAAGGTCAGTATCTCGGGGAGTGGTCCTCAGTGTCAGGTTGAGGTCTGGTCCCCGGGAAGTTTCTCACTAAGTGGTTTTCCAGGTCTCGGGGCCCCTTTAAGGGACTGAGCCCTGTCACCTTTCTGAGCTCCCTTTCCATGTGTGTAGCAGGCTCTCTCCTACGGACCGGGTGGTTAGTCTGGGATGCATGTAGGAGTTTGTGGAGAGGGATACGCCTCAATCTTTTCAATTTTTCAGGGTAGAAAGTGATAAAGAATTAAAATCTGTAGGTATGTATTGTAAACAGGCAAGCAAAGAAAACAGGAAGCCTGCTTTTATCATGGAAGAAAACTATTAGATTGAACTGTGTAAAATCACTGGTGTTCAACTATTTCTGACCCACAAAAGAATGCACTCCGTATCATCCAGCCGACGAGCTGTGAACCTGAGATTTCAGGTTTCTGTTTGTGTATTTGAGCTTCAGGATGAAGAGGACGGGACGGGGGGGTGGGGGGGGAGCTTTTGAATCAGGTTTCCCAGCCATCGGAAACGCCATGCGGATTTTGATGCCCTGCCTTTGGGTGGTAAATAGGATTCACGGAAATCTTCTTTGCGTGGTGGTGCTAATGAGCTCACATGTGTTCCTGGTGGAAATGGAAGGGTGTTGCTCTGTGCTGGGTGGCATTATCGCAGGGTGCACCCATCTCATGGCTCTGGGTGGAGTCTCTGGGGTCTGCTGTGTGGTAAACTCCACAGAAGCAGGGGATGCGTCTGTCTTGTTTGTCCTCTTCTCCCTGGTACCTGGTGTGCACAGGGCCCTCCGTTAATACGTGTTGAAGGAATTGGAAAGCTGGGCTCAGGCTATCAGTTGGTTTATTCTTCCTTGTGTGGCCAGCAAACAGCCACCCAGAGGTACGTGGTCATTTCAGTTGTTTCAGGTTGGACTCCATAATTTCACATCAGCAAAGCTCCTGGTTCCAGGGCTCACTTCTCCCAGAGTGGAAATTTCACTTCCGTGAGCCACAGGGCCACCCATACTGTAAATCTGAGACTGCTTTCTATACCATTGTGTCTTGGGCTGGTTCCCCCACGATTCTTTCCAGATGTGGAGTGCTCTCAGGTAGTTTACCAGACTCTTTCGTTCCACATCCGCTGTCTGGTTTCACATTCCCTCACCCTCTGAGAAAAGGAGCAGGCTAGCAGTGTCCCATTTATAGTGTTCATGAATCCAGAAATTTCAGGAAACTAACCTATAATTTCTCATTATTTCTGGATTCACTAGCTGAGTTTTGCAGCTCCTTGTTCTGCATGTCTTTTCAATTAGTTGCTTAGCAGCGCAAGACTCAAGGTGTGTATATGTATATGCCTAGCTCCATACTTCTGTACTTTGGGCTCTGAAATTAATTTATGGTCATTGAATATGCTATTGTGCCTCATTTTAGTTTAGAAATTGTGATACATTGAACCTTGCCAAGAAAGTGGTGGCATGCATTCACTCCCTCTCCTGTTTGCACGTCCAACAAGTGGTTAGGGAGTGTGCATTAGACAAGCTCAGTGTGTTCCCATGGCAACACTCTAGTGCTTTCTTCCCCACATAGAACTGGTATAAATTCAGTCCCAGTTATTTCCCCCACAGTGCTGAAGTGTGTATTTTCAACCTCTATCATTTGGACTTTTAAGTTATTTCCAGAAAAATGTATTCTTGTTTGGAGGTGTAAAGCCCCTTTGCATTTATAATATATATTTTTTCTGCATGTTCTCTTAGCAAATCTGTGTATCCCAAGTGCTGTACAGAGGTGCTGAGACTTTCATTCATTTGGAAGCAATGATGTGTCCATTAAAATTACCTCTTTTTTAAAAAAATGGGCACCTGAAGCATGCCTATCACCTATTACAAGACTTGTCAGCAGGCCCAATCCTATACTAAATGATCATTTGATCATTTGATAAATGGTCATCTGAATCTAGACTTTCACCAAGCAATGAAAAGTGTGAGAAGAAAGGAGATCAGAATGTACAATGCTTTAGCTCCCTGTGGCTAAAGTTCCTTTTTTAAATAAGCAGCCTCTGCGGTACCTTTTTAGAATATAGATTATAGAGGTGTAATTTACTTTGGGGAAAAAATGGAAAAGGGCAGTCTTTATTGCATTGGCCACGAGATGGCAGATGTCAAATCCAGGCTTCTCAAAGAGATTTTACATGAGGAATTGCAACTTTGAGAATGCTTTGAAGGCCATCACCTTCCCACAGGAAGACTCCTGCAGGTTCTCCCGAATCATTCATTCAGTTGTATGGCACACATAGCAAGGGAGAACAGCCTCAAGGTGACAGGAGGCTCTCCAGCTCTCCTCCCTGTGAGGGATAACGCCTTGCCACCCCTCCTGGAAACCTGCTTTTTGCCTGGGCCTCTGCCGTCACCCCCAGCACGCACCGACACACCGCTGTTTTCTTCTCCCAGTGCAAAGCTTCTTTGCCTTCATTCTTCCCATGAATAGGGACTCTATCAAAGGAGCTGCTTCCAGCAAACCCAGGTTTTTTGTGTTCCTCTCTACAAAGATCTGCTCCGCAGAACCTTGATTCAGTTTTCTTTAAATGCCGCATTAATAAAATTCTGGAATGTGCCCCCTCTGCCTCGTCTCCCTCTTACAACAATGGCAACAACCTATTTTGTTTTTCATTACACAGTTTAGCCTGTGGGACTATTCTAGTCCGTATAAACATAAATAAGGGGAGGTTTGCTTTAACACAAAAATTTCAAATTAAGAAGGGAAATATTCAGTGCCAGATAGAGGAGGGCAATTTGCTGCTCTGTGCAAAGATTTCCTAGCAATCTTCGCAGCCTTAAATAGATAGTAGGGGGAAAATTAGACTATATTATCTTCCGTACATATAAATACATTGCACAAACATCTCACCCATAAGAAAATAATAATTGATCAGATGCCCTAGGGGATAAGCCTTAAAGTCAGTGACCTCTTTCTGGACAGTTGTTCACTTCCAACCCAAAGGTAATGTGGTGAGGCCAGTCCCTTGACAGAAACTGATCATCCATGGACAATAGGTTTAGTTCAGGTGGGTGCTGGGCAAAACTCTGGCCCATAGTGAAGTCCAGAGTATTTAGATTGTCAATCATCAGTCATTCTTCCAGGCAGTCTGGTTGGGTGTGTTTTTCATAGAAAGCTACCTTGGAAGAGTTAACTGGTTAACAGAGAAGCTTTCTCATCACTGAACAAGAGTAACAAGAATGAATGAGCACCATGAGACCCAGCACGCTGAAGCCCAGTGTGTCCAGTTCACCTGCCCTCCCTGTCTTCCCAATTCACCAGTTTTTTTGAGTTTTTTAATGGAAGTACTTTTGTTTTGAAGTTGTTTGACCTTGGTTAGATTTTGCACTTGATCTTGACTTTCAGAAGGTCTCCTTTCCCCTTTCCATTTCTCATTCTGTATGCAACTACGCCTTGCCCACCTCCACATGGCCTTTCCCATGGGTTTGGATAGAATGATATTGAACAGTTATGGACAAAGTTGGACCTGGCTGGGCTGGAGCGCAACCCTTCTCGGATGAACAGATTCTTTTCCACACTTAAACTCAGTGTGTTGGCAAAACCGACATCAGCTCGTGAAAGTCCAATGTGCCGCTTACCAGAAATCAATTTCGGAGAGTCTGTCATGAAAATAAGAGACCCATTGGCATGATTCGATATGATCACGACAAAGGGGATCCTGGAAGAAAATAATGCAAAACTATTGAATCTTTCCGTTTGCTGGCATCGGTGTTCTAGAATAATAAGTAATTGCTAGCAAATGCATGGTCATGTCAAGCAGTGAACAGAATCTATCTCTACACGCGTTATTACAAGTAATTCTCACAGTGATCCAAAAGAGACTTATTATTACCCTTTTTAGTTCAGTTACGAGGAAATCTAAGTTTCAGAGATGTAACGGAACTTGCCCAGGGCCCCAGAAACCAAGGATATTGCTGAGATTGGCCCCCAGGTATGTTCTGTGTTTAATTCTGAAGCTTGGGCGCTAAATCAGCACTTTTTCCAGTCTTAAGGATTTGAGTGATATTTCATTTGTGTAGGGAAGTTTTAAAAAACTGTAATAGACTGAGGCAATCAAAAGAAATATTTTCTTATCTCTACTTTCTCTCTTTCTTTTTTTTCCCGGGGCCAGGCACACAATAGTCAGTGACTGCTCAAACACACCTCCTCTACCAGGACCTGCAGAGCTTGCTCCCGTCCCTCGTTACCTGTTTATCAGTTCTCCAAAGGGATGGGAATGGAGAGACAATTGAGGATAGGGCGGGCAGTAGCTCTTACTGGTGTGCGTCCTCCTCTGCCTCGGGCCTTTTCCCTATGGGAAAACCCATTGGCGTCAGACTCCCCAATACTCCTTTGTAGCAGGTGCTAATAGGGGCGGTCCTCATCTTAGTGCATTGAAGCACATGACATCTGCCTCTTTAGAACTTCCTGACCCAGTTGCACTTGGAGGAACCCAAGGATGGGCTGTGCCTGAGAGAGCGGTGGTGTAGAAGCCAGTGCGTGAAGCAGAGAACTTCACAACACTCCACGGCCCTGTTAGGAAATTCTAGTCGTGTGCTATTGGGTTTCAAAGACGAAATGCTCTTAACTATTTCTTGCGGTCAGTTTTAGGTGGACGACAGAGAGAAAACCCCACAAAGGAACCTTAGCTGCCAAAGCCTGCCCTTTACACATCTCGTCTGTTCTTTGTCTTTGCTGAGGCTTGGGGTCATTCAAATATATCTTACCCCGTGGGCCCCACCTCATGCGAGCAGCTCCGCTTTCTACCGTGGGCCCTTTTGCACAGACAATACGTCATTGTCCTAGTGGGCAGTGTTGATGTTAATTGATATCAGAAGCCTTTTCTTTCTCAAGATGCCATTCAAAAGCAAAGCTTTTAAAATTTAGGCAAATGAGCATCTATCTTCAGAGCTGATTTGAGCAAACCTCCACCCATCCTCACCCCAGGGGTGAGAGAGAGGCTGTTTTGAACGGGATCTTTCGTCACCGTCTGTCTTAAGTCACCTCCTATTGAACTTAAAGTTGAATATTCAGGGTCATGAGGGAAAGAAAACAGTAATTAACTGGGAAAAGTCGATTGAGCAGATTTTTTTTTCCCACAGTATGATTAGAGCATGACTACGGGCTGAGCACCATACATAATGTAGGTTCTCCCTTGCATTTCATTATCCAAACATTTCCTAATGGAATGCATTTTTTTTAAGCATCTGTGTTTGTAATCAAATGTGCTCCTATAGATGGGTCAGCTAACTAAAACAAGAGCCTGCAAGAAAAAAAATGTGTTAATGCTTCTCCCCTACCCCAAATCCAATTTATAACAGTTCCTAATTGGCCTGCCCCATTTACAATTCCTAAAATTAATTTTAGACCCTCTCTCAGAGCTTAAGTCATCATTAATATAAGACAGCAACAGGGAGTGCAATAGAAATGTTTATAAAGCTCCCTTTTAAATTGACTGTGATAAGTGACGTAGTGATGTATTACCTTAGAAGATTCTGGAACTCTCTTTGTGAAGGTTAGCCACAGGCAACACTCAAAAGAAGGCATTTATCTTGGCAGGAGATGCCCTTCAGTCATCTTTTGTTTTAGTCATTTGGGGATTTTTTTTTTCCAGGGTGGCTGAAACCTTTTCTTTTTTTTTTTTTTTTTTTGGTGTTTTATTAGCTGTATCTTGACTACCTCCTACAAACTGAATGACAGTTTAGGGTTATTAAATGTGTTCTTGCACATGTTTTTATCCATTTTTTAACCCTGACTAAATGCACGTGAGGGCACAGAATTCCCCCCTTTTCTACTCCATTGTTGCCCATATTTGTTAAAGAAATTATTCCCCTTGACGTTTGTTTAGGCTGTAATTTGATAAAATGCTGTCTGTGGTCCACATTCTTAGCTTGGCATTCAGCAGACTCTTACAGATTTATTTCTCTTTGCATTATCTTATCTTCCTTTCTAGCATATTTGGGCTTCCTCTTCATATTTTAAGCTACATTTTGGGGCATAGACAGATCACCTTAGTAATTGTATATCAGAGCATTGCAATGTTCTAAAGATAATTTTGCAAGCCTTTGGCATATACTTAACCCCACTAACTGTCTAAAGATGAGTATATATGTTCTTTCATGTTGTCCATGAACAGAAAGGACAGATTAAGTGCTGAAAGTGATTTCAGGCTTATAGAAACTTCCTTCACATTGATGGGATGTAATACTTTCTGAAGCAGTGTGAACCTGGCTTTCAGTCCAGAAGGTGATTGACTTGATGGGGAAAATAATGAGGATTTTTCTTTGTGTTTCCAATTTATATCCAAGTGTCTTAACACAGATACACTCTTTATACTTGAGTCTTTTAAAAAAAAGATACGGAAATGTAAAGGAGGCATCTTGAATGGCAAATATTTTAGTTCTCCCAGTGTTAGAAAGAATGAATCACAATTCCCTGTGGGGGAGAAGAAGAGCAGGAACATGTAATTTAAGTTTCTTAATTTCTTACAATGTTTGCCGTTTTCTTAAAACTCTGTGTATTTTCAGTAAAGTATTTGGCACTGGGTGCTTTACATAGATGTATCAGCAAGTTGGCTTCTGGGACCTGTAAAAGTGTAGAATCTGGGGTAGATCTGGCAAATGAAATTAATCATTAGAAAATGTATGTTCAGGATCCCTCACCCTCAAAAAGTCCCTGATTTTGAAATTAGGGGTAACAAAAACCCCAAACTGCACAGAATTTGCTCACAGTGATTTATGCTATTGATTAAAAGGTATCAGCTTAATAAAAAATCATTTAAAACTCATTTTATAAAGCCAGTAGCTTTAAAAACATACATGTATTGATGCTCTCAGCCTAAAATTATATTTGCTTTGCCTAGCATTCCTGTACAAATAGTAATGGCCAGATAGAGCCCTAGTAGATTCAAAATATCTTTCCAAAATCGTAAGTGTGAAATATTCATGTTTTTGTAGTTTTATGTACTTCTCCCTTCTAATTACTCTTTGATTTAAAAAGACTGGAATTATTGAATATAGATTTCAATCAAGTTATTTTTGGAGAAATTATTAGTTTATAGCCAACATTTAAATGAGGGTTTAAAAAAAATATATATATATATAAAATCCTTTTTACACTGGTTTTATTCAGAGTTCTGTGATTATCTAATACCAGTGTTTATAAAACGGACTTGTTGGCCAAATGCAAACAAAACAAAAATACAACAAGGAAAAGTTTACAAAGAACAAAACGGGTTATTTTGTATGAATATTAATGTTGGTGAATAGTGGTTTTAAATGTACTCTAATAAAAGTGATTTTTTTAATGCTCTTTGAGGCATAATAATTAGAAATAATTATTTTGGAGCTGTTTTTAGTGCTAACATCTGGTGAGAATTAGGAATTGATACATGTTTTCTGATCGACAGAAAACTGAGAATTAGAAATGGATTTATTGGGACTCTTGGTGGTGGTATAAGAGGAGAAATAATTGTTAGGTTCTAAAAAAGCCTAACCTTAGAATTATAGGGGAAAAGGTTAAAATGGTTGGCCTTTAGGTTGATAATGACTTTTACAGTCATTAAAGCTATGTGATTCTGAATTTGGACCTGGAAGAGGAAAACGGGTTTAAAAGGACTATAGGACACAGGGACATAAACATCAGCATAGGTGGCCTTCTTAGGAGACGATGCAGATGGTACCAGACGCACCCACGCATTTACCTGTGCATGAGAGAAAACAGAAATACCTTGATGGGAAAATGAGCCAGCTTCCTGTATGCAAAATATTTGAAGCCTGTACCTGCAGTTTATTTGGTGCCTGAAAAGCCTCGTTTACAATTTTAATGTTTACTCTGATGATATTTTGTGGGAGGGAAGAAGAATGCAGAAAAGTATAAGGAGAGAAAAGTAAAAACTAGGCTATCCATCCCACCACCACGACCTAATGCCCATTAATATTTTGGTACATTTCCTTTCTTTTTTTTTCCTGTGAATATAGTTTTATATTTGGGGTGGGGGGTGATCTTACCGCATATACACATGCACACCAGCACTGTGAATTCTGGTGTTTTCCAGGCGAGCGGGCTGACCGGTTAGCTTGCCTCGGGCTCATGGATGCACGTAGGTGACCAGAGAGTTTTGGGTTAGAGACAAAGGACTTTATTGCTCAAGGTGCAGAGAGCAGCGTCCGCATAGTAACATCAATTCCCCTTTCCCCAGATCCCCTGGAGGCACGACAGACAGGCCGGATGAATAGCTATATAGGCAATGAGTTGCATTACAAGCAGTCCTGAGCTTAGGGAGACTGAATCTTTTGTAACAGTGTAACCTGTCTGCCCTGTGCTCTAGAAGGAGACACTATTATAATATAGGGCAGTAAACACATCTACCCTTTGATCTTAAGGAAGACACTACCTCTCTTCCAAAGTTGTTCACTATACAAACCTTCTTGAAAGACTGAAAAAAGAAGATAGTGCCTTTGCTTGTGAACGTGCAAAAATAAGAGACCCACGGAGAAGTTGTCTCTCAACAAGTATAAATGTTTTCCGATACCATTTTTTTCATAGCATTTTAAATGGCTGCATGTGACTGCAGAGAGTGAATTTTAGGGATGTAGTGCAATTTACTATCAATTTCCCCTTTTCCTAATTAGGATCTGTTAGGTTGTTTCCATAAAAAAGGCTTCACTTGGACATTTCGGTTTGGGGCAGAGTGGAGTAAAATATTGCAACCACCTCCAGTGTGTTGTAGGTTAAGCTGTAGACAGCAAAGGAGCCCTCGGTGATCTGAAGTCGCTTCAGCCTCTTCCATTTGGCTTTATGTAGAAATAGGCACGGGCTGTGAATGGCAGGAGTGTCTGTTGTCTCAAGACATTATCCAGGAGACAGGCTCTGTGAAGCTGGATATGAATGGCGCTGTTGGTCGTCCAGCCCGTGCTGGTTTTCTTCTGGAGAGCGGGGATATTCGGTGACATTTCTGCTTCTCACATGTCTGACTGAGCCTCCGACAGAAGCTCCTACTGCCTGGCATTCGCGGGGCCCAGAAAAGTCCACACAATTCCCTGCTGTGTAAAGGGGAAAAGTCTGAGATACAAATAATGACCATCTTATCCAAACATCTGGAGGGGGCCGGGCCTGGCGATAGGGAGTAAAGAAAGACAAAGCAGGATCGCAACCAGGTTTTAGTCCTGAGAGTTACATACAAAGAAGTACCTATTATAGAGAAGCTTCCCTGGGGCTGTGGGCTCTTCTGAGGTGTCTAGAACATTGCAGAAGTGACAGAAATAGTTGGGACAAGACTTCCTCAGTGGCAAGAAGGACTAAATGAAACACACCAGGAGAAACATTTCGTGATCTAAAATGGTCCCCCCAAATTCCAGCTTCAAATTTGCAACTTGGAAAATTGGACCATAAAATGGAAGGAGGCAGCTTTAATACTTTTCTGAGTAAGCAATGCTCATAGATGTAGCAAAGCATCATAATTAAAAAAAATAAAATAAAAGGAGGAAAAGTTGCACAGTGCTATCTTCAAAGTTTCAAAAAGTACAAAGTGAGCTTATTTTTCCCTTGAGCAAACATTTTGACGCTCACTATGTGCTCTGTGCTCATCTGGAAGCTGGAGTTTTGGTGCTGCCCAAAGGCAGATGAAGTTCCAGTTTCATGGAGTGTGAAGCCCAGAAAACCAACAAATAATAAATGTCTACAGTCCTTTCAAAGCCATGTGAGGCGAAAGCATTCCAGTCAGAGGGACTGGCAAAGGCATAGCTATGAGGTGAGAGCAAGTGTAACATTTTCAAGGACCAGATAACAGTTCAGGACAAAGTATGCTGGAGCCTCATGAGTGAAGAAGGAGAAAGGGGAACAAAAGACCCTCAGAGGGCTGGCTGGGGCCGGGTGATGTAATGAGTGGCCAGTATCAATCAGTTAAGGGTCTGGATTACAAGTCTAATGCGTGAAGCAATGTATTTTTCATGCAACACAATGATGGACCGTAGATTTATAATGTTTTAAAGGTTACCCTTGGTCTCTGCACCAGGGAGACTGTGAGTGAGCTATGTGAGTCGATGCTGGTGGTTGGGAGAAGTTTGGTAGCACTAGGCAGTACAGGTAAAGGATGTATTGCTTAGTGAATCGTACTGAAGTTGGTGGATTGGCTCCAGGTGGCGAAGCAAGGAAAGGAATCATGAATGACTTCTAGGTTTGGGGATTGGGCTACATAATGAGTAGTAATTTGGTAATTACTGAGATAAGGAAGAGTGGAAGGAAAGGTTTTTGGTGGAAGGGCAGGGGAGAATGCAAAGAGAGCCCTAGTAAATACACCTGCCTTCCTTCAAAAGACAATCGTGCATAAAAAAATAGTACTTGATATTGAAATGGCTGCCCAGTTTTGCTGCATTGTCTTGGAGTACCTAGAACCTAACTTGGCAAATGGATGGGTGGATGGATGGGTGAAGGACAACTGGATGGATGGTGGATGGCTGGGTGGATGGATGAAGGGTCTTAGAAGTGAATCAGCAAGTTGCCTCCCTCCATTTCTGATATGCCGCTGTGTCTGTGAAGCCACTGGAAGGTGACCCTCTCAGAGGACACAGTGTGGGGGGTCTTGGTATTCTGACCCAACTCCTTCGTCCAGTCTGAGTCAAGGAGGTCGTTTATCTCAAACAGTATCCATAATTTTTCCCACTGAGATACTAGTCTGTGGCTCTCTTCAACCACAAATGCCAATGGTCTGTCTCTCTCTCTCTTTGTAAAAATGACCCCTCTCATCTTTATTTTACCAGACAGGAAGCCCTGCTTGCGGCCATCAGCGAGAAAGATGCAAACATTGCCTTGCTGGAGTTGTCTGCCTCCAAAAAGAAAAAGACGCAGGAAGAAGTCATGGCCCTCAAGAGGGAGAAGGACCGTCTAGTGCACCAGTTAAAGCAGCAGGTGGGGCCTCCACACGGAAGGCATGGTGGCTGGGGCGTGGGGCCGTGGGTGCTTTCTCTGGGTTTAGCGACTCCTCATTTCCCCACGTCCATCCTGCCGGTTCAAGCAACTAAACCCACGTCAGAGGGAAATGGGCCGAGTTGTCGCTGGAACTGCATTTTACTGCTTTTCTGGGTCCCGCGCATGTGCTGGGACTGACGGGGCTGGCAGGCGGTGCTCTTTCCTGCTCTTTTGTATTAGCATCGTCTTCCCAGAAATGGCTCTCTGCTCTCTTCCTTCCAGTGGACTTTGTATGACTTCAGACTAAATCCTAGAAAGGACAAATTAAATTCTGGACACCTTCTTCTTTCCCGTGGACCTTCTGTCTTGTTCCCTTTCTGGCCACTATAAATGGCTCTCCTCATCCAAGACTTTTGATTTCTTTCTCTACATACTTCCAACTGGTTCTTCACCTAGTTCCTCCAAGACCTTTCAGCCGAGGAACATCTCCCGGCCCCTTGGCACCGTAAGATTTTGCCTAGAGACCTCCCCAGCCATTGATTAGTCCAGAATATATTTTATCACCTGTTTACCCAGTGATCTATCTAGTTTTTCCTTCTCTCTAAGCCACAGTATTTCTTCTGAGGGGGAAAAACAAGGAGGGACAATGTCCTCACTTGTGCAGAAAGTTTTTTGCTTTTTGGAGTATTTTCTGGAAGTGACTTACATGGAAGTAAACATACCTCAACCATACGGCAAAATGATATGATCGCACTGAGATCTTCATGCCTTACTTGTCCATTGTGTGTCACTTGGGGGCTTTTGGAAGCAATGGCTGAAAATATTCACTCAGATTCTAGCTTCATTATGAAACCCGTTCCACAGACACTGTGTCTCACTGGTCTGTGGTCTCACAAGGTGGCTGCTCTATCTTAGCCAGGGCCACCTGTGACCCTGAGGCTCTCTACATGCCACAGGGAGTGCGTCCTCATTGATTTTGGCCCACAGGTCTGGTTCTCTGCCTACTAGGGTGATAGTGGAAGGGAAGCCCCTCTTCTCACACTTGGGCCAACTCTTGCCCTCCTCAGGAAGGAAAAGGCATCTGTTGGTCCGGAATCAGGGTCCATTTCTCATGGGGCTGCCTTGTGGACAGAGAGAGACCACTGCCCTGCCCTGGTGCTCTCTCCTGTAGGGGGCGGGTCCCAGTCACCACCAGACATTGGCGTGCCTCACTGGTGCTGCCCGGGGATCGGTGGCCACTTACATCTGACCTCTTGGTTTGGGACTGTGCAACTTTTACACTGGGTTTTCCGCCCCCATGGCCACAGAAAGTCAAGACAAGCCTCCTCCTTTGCCTTTGCTAAGTCCTTCCTCTGAGCCCAGCACCCTCCCCACCTGCACCCAACTGCTGTAGTTGTCTCCCACAGATTTATAGACCTAAAGCATAGCCCCTAAGCATGACTATGCCATGAACTTGTGATGCTGGCTACAGCCCAGGTATATGGCCAAGTACCATGGGACCACCTATGATGCATACATGAGCCAAAGGTCTCAGGTTAGTCGTCTGCTAAGGAGGCGCTGGCGCCCGCCGTGGGGGTCAGGGGCGCATAAAAGCCACATTCTGTCTTCACCTTCACCTCTTTCAATGATTTCCAGTACTCGGTGGCCATAGTCAGGTGCTGCAGAGACAGCATTCTCTCTTGGTCTATAATAATTTCATCCGTTAAGTATTTGCCAGTGGTTCCATACTTGGTGGCCTGCCCTTCCTCAGTGGCCTGGCTCTGCTGCGGAGCCGTGGCCTCCACAGGCCTTGCGGTCTGCAGCAGCGCATTGCATTTTTCTTCCTGTCTCTTAGACACTCTGGTCCCTACATCTCCCTCTGCTTTTCCCAATAAGGACTTTTGTTAAGGCTGCTTTTCTTCTTTCTCAACATCATGAAAATGCACTCCTGGATTCCAGGAAGGATTGACTGGGGCCCTTCAGTGTGCTCCCACACAAAGCCTTCATTATTCGTGACAGGCTCAGTTTGAGCATCACGGGGCACATTTGGGAAACCCCAGCCATGCAGTCAGGCTCCCGCCTGGGCCCAGGCAGGCTCTGAAGGGCTGCTGTGGAAAAGGAGGCAGCGAAGAATGAGCCTGGGCTCCTCGGGGATGAGGGTTTGAAATCCTTCCCCACATCCTCCCAGCCACAGAACAAGAACACCACGTGAATTCCCATGCCTGCGTGGCAAATGATGCCGCTTCTAAGAATAATGACCCATGTGCTTGTAAGCACCCCTTTGTATCGAGCATTTGCTTTGTGTGGCTTGTAGGCACAGGGTCCCCTGAGGATTTGTCCCGCCATCCCCACAGCAGGCTGGTGCTGTGGGTGCCGGGATTAGCTCCCTTTTCTAGGGGGTTTAACCGAGACTCAGAGTGGGGACTAACCAGCCCCAGACACACAGTGTTTGTAAGCCACAGAGCGGAGGTTTGGGACTGTCTTCCTGTCAGGGCAGAAGCTGGGGAGGGGAGGCGGTGTAGAAGTCTGGTACAGCATCTGTGAAGAACGGTATATTCTGGAGCAGAAATTCTGTGCATTAAGAAGCAGAACTGACCAGCCATGCAGGCTCAGAACAGGGACGGCTCTCTCCGGTAGCCCTCAGAACATGTACAAAGCCACTGGCCGAAGCTCCTGGCTCCAGCCTCCAAGGAGGCCCAGAGCTCAGCTTGCATTTTTAAAAATCATTGCCACTTCTGTGAAGAGCTGATGTCAGGATTTGCTCGTCACAGCTGGTGAGATTTTCAGGTAGAGTAGGAACAGGGCCCTTGGACAAACCATCGCTGACCCCCTGGCAGTCTCAACAGCGTACCACTGCAGTCCAGGCCCTGCAGTCTCTGGCTGCGGGGAGCAGGCAGGTGGGCGGTGTACCGTGGGCCTGCTCAAGGTGTTGCTCGTCTATGGCTGTACCTCAGAGAAGTGCAGCCGGCCTCCAGACCAGGGCACAGAGACTCAGTGGGCAGAAGCGTGATCTTTTCCAAAGGTAAGTCTCAGAATACATCCATCATCCTCCAGTCTTGCTGCTCAGAAGCCTTCCCTGGCTTCCTTGGTGGGTGGGTTAAAGATGAATTCAAAGCAATATGCTCTCTGCTCTATACATGCAGTTGCCTCCACCTGGAAACACACTTTCCCCTAGGAATTTCCTTGCACCCGTTCACTCTCAAGCCAGCATGGCTTCTTCAGGGAAGCCTTCTGGGACTTCCTCAGTTGGGGGGGAGTCCCCAGTTCGGCCCTCCTGTAGAATGTGCCATCCCTTAGTTGCACTGTGACAGATGCAGTTTGGCATCTGTTTTTGTGATTATTTGAATAGTGACTGTCTGCCCCACTTCCCGGTGAGCTCCATGAGAATTTGACTTTTCTGCTGATCATTTGTCCCTAGGCCTAGCGCAACGGCTCGCGTAGAGCGGGCATTCCGCAGGTATTTGTCAGACGTATAAATGACTGAGGGGGAGAATCACCAAGCTAGCTTAGGAAGACGAGGGACCGCATCGATCATTCAGTCAAGACTCAGCTTCGTAATTCTTCTCACCCTGAGATCCCAGGAAATCACGGCCTACAAGCATTGGTAGGAAAGATGAGCTCTGTTTGCTAAATTACCACCAAATGGTGCCATGTCCCTGTTGCCAGACACTTTACAGAGATGCCGCTCTCCCTCCTTAAATCGTTGGCCGTCGTGGCCATGTTGAACCTTTCCTCCAAATCTCTTTACTCCATTGTAGTTCCGATCCTACCCGCCGCCCCCCCAACCCCAGATTTGGGATTCTTCTTGAATGAAGCGTCGCTAACTTTCCAGATGTGGCAGATACTCCTCGTCGCCATGAGGGGGGCCCCTCCATGTCATCCCTGAAAACGTCCAAGTGTCTCATAAACCAGTGTGCCTAGAAATACTTCAATTCCTGTTAAACATCCATCAAGAGAGCCAGAGAAGGTGATATGAAATGAGGCAAGAAATTCCAACTATGCTTAACAACGAAAGACTGTTTGTGACGCTCTCCAGGTGTTGACGTGGGGGGTGGGTCTGGGCTGAGCACGGTAGGAAGAGAGCAGCGCAGATTACTTTCGGTCACTTGTTGCATAAAAAGACACAGCCTTAATCCAAGTTTGGGAGTAGACATTTAATTGTACTGTTCCTGGGCTTGTTTCTTCACAAGTGTACACCTCTGACTTTCACTCCACCTTTTTAAAAAAATCTGGCTTCCAGATTTTTACCCTCATGAGACAGAGAGCATCTCAACTAGGAATGAGTGGATTTTTAATTTTTTTTTTTTACTTTTTATTGTTGTGGTTCTTTAGGGAGATTCGTTCGAAAAACTGTTATGAAAAATTACCATCTTTCCTCCTTTTGTGTCTTGAATCCAATCGCCCTGCCCTTTTTAACTCCACCCTTGCGGAAAGGAGTGACATCAAAATAATTAAATCTGAAATCACTGGATGTTTCCTGCTGCTGCGAGAGGGTTTTTGAAAAAAGCTTCAAACCAAGTCTTACCCCTAAACCTTATTCCCAAATGCTCACCCCTGTGTGCTGAAGTAGTGATATGTACATCCTTGATGAAAATACCTTTTTACAATGAGGGCCAATTCTTTGGATCAAATTAGAACCAGCTTATTTCTCAGGACTGGTTCGAATACTTGTGTGATCAGAGATAAATTCCGTTTGGTTTTCTTTTCCCCTTTCCTACCAGTTCTGACCTTTGCTTTTGGCTACCAGGAAATGCACAGGTTGGTGGCCAGCAGGAAGGTATGTTAAGACCAGGGCCTCGTCCGTTGATTCTCTGTGTTTTCCCCAAGAGTTGGCAGAGAAAAAAAATCCCATGTCCAGTCAAATTCTGGAGGCTCTGCCAGGTCCACACACTGCAGTCCATCTGTGTAGCATCTTCCTCTCCCCTGTTTTGTCCAGAGGGGCATCGAGAATTAGCCAAATAGGTGTGGCCAAGACTCGGAGGCGGAGGTTGCCCTGGAAAGTGTCCAGGAGTGCTGGTTTCCACGATGGAATCCTAGCTGGAACTGGATCGCAG
Source organism: Smutsia gigantea (assembly GCA_032199065.1). Classification (NCBI taxonomy): domain Eukaryota; kingdom Metazoa; phylum Chordata; class Mammalia; order Pholidota; family Manidae; genus Smutsia; species Smutsia gigantea. The sequence goes on along the minus strand of JAVSCE010008820.1, from coordinate 511,126 downwards.
CAGAGGTACAGCCGTCCGGTCAGGGAAGTGGGAAGCAGCTGTGTGGGGTTGCCAGCCAGGCACCTCTTTCCCCCTTAACTTGAGGCCACACACCATTGTGCTTCCTGGTTACACTTCCAGTGTGGTGCATGCGGATGACTTTAGATTACCCCCTCTGGGCCAGGAGGTGCGCCCAATTACACAGCAGAGGCGGAGCTCCCTGCGGGGGGGTTCCCACAGCCTCGTATTGTGGGTCGGATGAGCTCCAGAAAAACCTGACCCCGGCAGGTGATGGGTTGCGGCCTCTCCCAGACACAGGGGCCGAAATGCAAACCAGCTGGTTTTTCCCGCAAACTCACTCTGGATCATGCTGTTCGTGTCCCACTGGTAGTATCCAGCCATGTCTCTATTCATTGTTGACTTCTATGCAGAGTGTCTACCCAGTGTGTTCTCCAGAACCCGTCTCTAGAAAAGAATACACACATCCCTCTTGGGCAGGTGTTCCCGGGGAGGTGAACCTGAACTGCTTCGTGTTCTGATAACAGTTCCCTCCTGGTGATCCGTCAGGACTCTGGCCTGCTCCCTTATCCTGGAGACGTTCCCTACTCTAGGCAGCTGTTATCTCAGCTCTAACACTCAGGGAGTCTCTTCAGTTTTGCCAGTTGCAACACAAAATAGCACCCAAAGATGGTGCAGGCGAAGTCTTTTCCCTGCGATTCCATTCGTTTCTCAAATCCTTATGAGACGAGCATCTTCCCAGAGCAGCAAGCTGACTGAGGAACCACTTTCTGAGTCTTTCAGTGGAACAAAGCCTTTTTTTTTTTTAAAAAAAGCCCCTTTTGTTCCCTTCTCTAAACATTCCTGGAGCCCTTTAGGAGGGGTTGTGTTGGGCCCCCTCAGGCTGTGGATGCAGACTGGGACTTTGCCCTTGAGCCTGGCTTCTTATCATCTCGGCCAGGAAGACAGATATTGCCTCATAAAATATATAACAGCAAATTGCTGTTTCTTGGTGCCAAAGGTGTTACGTTCAAAAATCTTTGCTTGCTGGGGGTGGGGGTGGGGGTTGTGGGCAGAGAATGTTTCCTGCACAAGGAAGAATTCCTGTGAATTGTTTGATTGGCATTCCATAGCCTGTATTTTGTGACCGATGCCCATGTAACCATGGTACTTTGTCCTGTTTTCAAGGATTCTAGTGTACCTATTGCTCGTTTTAGACAAACACCTTCTATGCTTTTTAAACAGAAAAGCTTAAGACCAACTTTCCCGTTGCTTTTAGAAATACCTAAAGGAAGATACAGGTCTGACTTTGAATTCGGTTTCAGAACGATTGCCCATCTCCGCTGCAGTATTTGAAGCACCTCTATGGTGTCTAGCATTTGTCAGATCGCATCAGAGAAACAGGCTTAGCCAAAGGGCACCCAAGCAGGCCGGCACACAGATGCCAAGACAGTCTCTCACGCGCTGTCTCTCTCTCGCTCTCTCTTTTTTTTTTTTTTTTTCAAATTTCACATCTGTGCTCTATTTTTAAACATTTATTCTTTAAGTGATAACGCATGTTTTACCAGGCCTCTTACTGGATTCGATATGTTCAAAATCCCCTCGACTTCAACCTGTTCGGTACTGCCTCTGAGGACACGTGGGGAAGAGTCCCCGAGATGTCGGCCCCCACGGAGCCATGAGTTTCCCGAGGGGGGGGCGTCCAGCTGGCGCAGTGCATAGATTTGGGGGGAATGTCACACTGACACTGCTTCATGAGCGCTCATGTGTGGGTATTCGTAATGTGTACAGCGTTCTTTGGCCTCGCGGTAGTTTTTCGACTCACATTTTTAGAGTGGGAGTTGCTAACAATGGTTTTTGAGCTCTTCCTGTATACCTGGCATTGGTCTAGGGATTTACAGAATATGATCTCATCTGATCCTCACAACTAGGAACCGGGTGTTAGGAATCCCATTTCAGAGCAAACTAAGGTCCAGGGACTAGGCACAGACAGCGTAGGTGTGGAAGGGGTCTCACTCCAAACTTTCTTCCACGCTCTCCCTGACAGCTGTCCCTAAGTTGGTGCAATACCTCATTTAGGTCATAGCCCCCATGAAGTGGGCTATGAGGGAACACAAAAAGAAGGCTTTATTCTCTGACCCTGAGCACCCCTCCCAGCCCCTCCTGCTGGCCCCGCCAGCTCCACCAGGACCTGAGGTCACAGGTGCAGGCTGGTGAGGGCGACTTATCTCTTGTGGCATCACCAGGAGTCACCACTGCCACGGGGAAACTGGGACTGTGGGCTTCCCTGTGCGTGCACTGCGTGTCCTGTTCCTGGCGTGAAATGTTGGCCCTTGCCAACATTCTCAAGATACCCGTGTGAAGGCCTTTTTCCCCTTTACTTTTCCATTTTCTTCTTCCTCATTTGACATAAAGAAAAAACAAATTTATTCTAGTCCCTTTTTCTTTCTCCCTCCTTTCCTTCCTCTCATCAGATAATTAAAAGTCCACTCAGGCTGTCTTCACCTTATCATTTCAAATGAATTGAAAAAAGATCTGACTTCCTGCCCTTGTGTCTTCCTGACTGAATTTCACCGGGAAAGAAAAGTCCTTTTTCGTTCCCTGTTGGCTTTATACTGGTCCCTTGCATAACTGTCTTTAGGTCAGACTGGTTTTGCCCTGGATCAGCATTGTTGTGCAAACGAGCTTGCCATTCTCTGGCTTCAAATGTATTCTTTTTGGGGCTTTTACAAGTAATAATTTCACAGGAAAAGGATTTTTTACCCTTCTCTCTTAGGATTACAGAAGGAGTTATGAAACACAGAAGTGAACATTTCCAGTAGTTTATCTTTGCTTTTACTCAGCTCCAGGTGCTCTTCCAGAAGATACCACTTTTTTCTTCATTCTCTGCAACACGCTATAGGTAGAGTTCAAAGTTCAGCATCTTCCATGCTTAGTATTTTGTTAATTAACCCATGATAATGCGCTACATTAAGAAGTAATCAAGATTTAATTTTGTAAATGATTCTTTTCCCTAGTTGAAAGCATACAAGTAAAATGTCTTATCATAAAAGTAATAATGCTCATTATAGAAACTTACACAAATGTAAATAAAAAAACTAAAGATCACCCATAATACCACCATTCATAAATAACTGTCATTAAGATTTATAGTTTTGTACATTCCATTATCCACATACATATTTGAACAATGACATGACAGAGTACATAGTAAAGTTTTTTTAGTCTTATAAACATGTAATGTCGGGTGCATTTTCCCATGTCCTTAAAATCCTTTAAAAACGTACATCTTAGTTGTGTGATTTCCATCACTGACATAGTTAATTTTATCAGTCTCCTATCGGGGTTTCAGTTCCTTTCTACTTTTTCACTTCTGTTATTGTTACTTGATGAACATCTCAGGACATAAATCTTTTTTTCTTTTCTGTTACTTTCCTTAAGATGAATGCCCAAAAGCTGAAATATTGGAGCTTCAAGTGTTTTAAGGATTTTAGAGAATTAACAAAATAGCCTTTCCTCCAAAGTACTTGACATTGGTCAGTTTTTACATAAATGTCAACTGCTTTTGTTAAGTTGGTCGAAGACTGTACTCTGAGAACATGCCACTCGTAGGCTTGGGGCAGAATATTCCTGGAGGTTGTACAAGTGGTCAGTGCAGTGGGACAGCAAGAGGCAGAGGGAGATTTTTCAAACTTCTTAGGAGTAGGTATGGGAAGAGGTGGGCGGGTCATTCAGCAAATCTTTATTGAGGATCTACTATGAGCCAGATACTGTTCTGGAAAGAGGGGACACTGTGGTGAACAAAACACAAAATCCCTGCCCCAAGTGGAGGGGACAAATGAAACAAAAACGAAGGCATCGAATACATGGCATGTCAAGTGACAGTAAAAAAGCTACAGGGAAAAAATAAAGATGATGTCTTGCAAGGTGTCTGGGGTGATTTTGAATAGGGTGTTCGAGGAGGCCTCCCCGAGACATGTGAGCAAGGACAGGGAGGTGGTGGTGGGCCCTGTGGAGCCATGTGCTGCAGGGTCCTCAGTGGGGACAAACTGCAACCGGAAGAGTTAGAGCCTGTTCTCAGGTCCGAGTCCCAAGTGCAGTTGCTGAGTTGACAAGGTGGGGGAGCCAGAACCCCACAACACCAATGTTTAGATGAGATAATTCTTAAAAAAAAATACCCACACAACAACCAAAACCCGCTCTCTTATCTCTGCTGTGATAGGGCCACTGGGAAATGCCCATTGGCCACAAAGGATCTTTAACACAGTCTGGGCATGGAATTGTGCAAAGACTTTACAAGTTCAGATTGGACAGGGGGGCTGTCATTTCAGAAAACGAACACTGGCTGAACAGGAAAGGCAGCTCAGAGGGTCTCAGTTCAGGGTGGTTCGTATGCCTCAGAGACCGATGAACCGATCCTCTCAGGGCTAGCTTATTTCCTCTCTCATGGCCCAGCACTCCTACAAGTACAGACACAGCTCAGAAGCCAGCCAGACCCCTGCCCACCTCGGGCTGCTCTGGGGGTGCCCCAGCCCCTTCGGGTGCCAGGGGGGAAGTAGGCGTGTGGGTCACAAGGTCAGCCACTGTCTGTTGTCAGTCTCCTTGGCTTTGGAGTCCCAGGGCTCCTTGAGATGTCTGATGGCAAGCAGCCGTCTGGAAGCTATGATGTTAAGTGTTTAAACAAGGCAAGGCAGCTGTCCTCACTGGGGAACCCCCCGCAGGTGCTTGAAGACATGGGGTCTGAGGATGGGCCTGAGGAGGATCAGAGCTCCAGCCCAGCTCTGACCCCAACACACGGAGAAGCCTGGGGCAGCTCTTTCTGCGCCTCTCTCAGCCACGCTTTCCCCACCTGTACAGTGAAGGCAGGGGATGCACTTCTGCTCTCCCTGCGGTTTCGATCATCAGCGGCTATTCCAGCACATTCACATGGCCGGTGCATTGAGTACCTGCCAAAGCCCGAGGATTTCGAGGACACACAGGCACATCGCAGTGTTTGCTCATGTAACCTCAGTTGAGCAGGAGAGATGCATGGTTCAGTAGTTTATTAACACAGCTATCTTTTCTTAAAGAAGCTGTATTCTGGGCACAGTGTTATTCTTTTGTTACAATCCTCACAAAAACCCCAAGAGGTAGTACCGTCTTTCTCCCCAGTTTGCAGATGGGGAAACCAAGTCACAGAGCCGACAAGTGGTCCAGGGAAGATGCCCTCATTGAATCTGCGTGTAGGGGTAGCTCCTTCAGCCCCCTGGCCTTCCCACGGCAAGGCACTGGCCCTCTTTCCCGCCAGGGACCATTGGAGCACTCTAGATTTCAGAGAGGACAGGAAGAAAGAAGGCTCCAGAGTTTACTCACTTGGCTGTGTCCCGTGGACTCTACTCCACTTACTAGTTCTGTGATGGTGAGCAAGCAGCTCAGCTTACCTTCTTGCAAATGGGTGTGTTGTTTCCCGCCTACCTCATTCATGCAGAGGCACTCGCGTGAAGCATCTTCTCTGGGGCAAGGTCTTTACACCCCTGCGGGCTGCACGTGTGTGCAGGACATGAATCTCAGTTCTGTGGTGCAGGGGTAGTATTGTCCTATCCCTCACATGGGGTAGCACCGTGCTTTGAGGAATGATGGTCCCAGACTGTCTCTGGTGACAATCCATTGACACAGACCCACTCCACATGACTCGTTCCTCTGACCAAAGAAGAAAGAACTTGAGTGACAAGTGTTTATAAACAGCGCCCCCTCCCCCGCTTCTGCTTTCCTAGGAGCCAGACCCTGATTCATCCTTGAAGAAAAATAAATAGTGCAGAAGGTCCAAACGCTGCCTGGCAAGGGCCCCCAGTTCAGGGCGGGTTCAGGCATCCTCCTCCCGGGAAAGGAGCATCCAGACCCCCCGGCCCCGGTCCGGCTTGTCCGGGCCCGTGGGGGATCTCTGGGGCCAGGGTCTTCGGAGGCTTCCTGAGATGAGGTCAGGCTTCCAGGGAGAGAGCCTCTGTGTCCTGAGTTTCTGAGCGATGCAATCCTTGGTGAGGCAGGGAAACAAAAAGTCGCTATTTTGGAGGGGGAAGAGCCATGTCCAGGGGATTATTTTTTATGAACCAAAGACACTGAAGTGTTGCTGATTTATCTTAATAGCAGATACTATGAGCAGATATCCCAGTTGTCTCTTTCTGCTCTTGGCAAGTATGGATGGGAATTGGGAAGGAGCCGACCCTAACAGAGCTGGCCAGCCCGAGTTCAGGAGTCTTAATCTCTCTCACTCCGAATATGTCACTTAGAATCATTTGCAGAGCTTTGCCGAGGTGCAGGTGGTCCCCCAGCTTTGGCGAGAAGCCGAGTGGGTTCCATCAGCAGCTTTTCCGCTTCAACGCCTGTCTCCCCCTAGGTAGGGAGTTCTTCAAGCCCGTTGCCACGTTCTGGTTCTGAGGGCACTGCCTGGGAATGAAGAGACCCCCTTTTGTCACCCAAAGAGCCCTCCTTCTTGATGTCCTTATGATTAGGATTCTCTGGCCACCACAGGTCTGCTCCACACATCCTCCTGTGTCAGGGCTGGAATGGGCCGTGCCGAACCCAGCACCTTGGACGTTGAATATAAATTATGTCAAGGCCGTGTTCAGTGTTGTAACATTGGCTAATCCTGATTAGATATGGATAAATTCTCAGGGCTTAATTTGGCCCGTTGAGTCTGTTCTTCACATTGTCTTTGGGGACTGGAAAGGAAATGCACAACTTCAGTATAATTTTTCTTCTGTTTCTTTAGAACGGGACATAATTTTTTATTGTTAGCTGGTGGAAACTTCGGTGAACTGTGGCCAACTGTGGCTCACCCCCACAGGAAGAGAGCCTCAGCCTTTAGCTGAGAACATATTCTTTGAAACAAACCATAGCATTTGATTTTTGAAATATCGTCCCACTTAAAAAACACGCTGTCCAACAAATATTAATGTTCTGAGCAAGACCAAGGGAACTGAGGAAGTAGAATGCTCCAGTTTCTGTCTGAGGAAAATGTGAGACGGATGTGTGATACTTCAGAAGTCCACTGAGCCTGGGAGGAGTGAGGACACGCGGGTAGCCATGAGAGTTCCTGGAGCCTCTCTCCCTCCCTCCAGAAAGGAAGGAGCCCAATGTTGGTAGAGTCGGGCATTCCGCATCCCTTCGCCAGGTCACCCACGCACACACCAGTTTGCCCACATCCTGTCATTTCACTTCCATTTCGAGAATTGGGTCCAAAAAAATAATACCTGATAATAAGCTCTCCCTTTTTGCTGCCAAACAGCTTAATGTGGAAAAGCACTGCTGAGTATATTTAATTGCCTGGGTTGAAAACTACCATCCTATCCTTTATTCTTTTTCAGCATCTCGCCCAGTTGGGTGGCCAGTCATGCCTGCTCCAGAGCCACCTTTAGGGGACGCAAATATTGTCAAGTTTGACGAGTCCGATCAGGTTGGGGCGTTATTGAATCAGCTGGTATTACAGCTGTAAAATTATCTCAGTGAGATTCTTGTTCTGTTCATAATTACAGGTTTGTTTTAACAGATCTGCTGTGCAGATTTTTATGAGCAGGAATCCTCCTGGGCAAATCCACCATAAAATCTCCGTGAGCTAAAGGCAGGCGATTTTTCATCTTGGGGGCAGTTTTTCAGAAGCAGTCACATACGAAAGCCCATTTCTGTCCTCTTAGCCACACCCAGTTTTCAACTTCTGCCCGAGAGCAGGACCAAAAATGATCCCCATGTCTCCTTATGAAATTCTGTTGAAAAACATTAGTCCCTGTACGCTGTGCACAAAAGCCAAATTACTTCTGGAATGTTCCCTGGAACTCTGGCAATCCAGATAGGGTTCAAGAAAACAGCACCACATCTTTATCCCCTCTGCTCAATCTGCTGATTGATTTGTAGGTTATTGTCCTTACCTTGAACCGTCTGAAGTCAAGTGCTTGGGTCCGACTTGTTTGTTAATTCCTTTGTTTGTTTTTTAAGTAGCACATTTTGTTGTCAAACCCAGAATGCAAAGCAACATTCTGGGAAAGCAGAGGCCTCATTCTTCTGTTAAAGCAGTACTTTCCCGAGTTTGCCAGCACGTCAGGATGTTTCTCAGATCTTTTATGCTGCTGAAATGCAAATCAAAGCAAGAGGTTCTGGAGCAAACCAAACAAACACCCCGCACTTATTCAGGGGCAGGGCCGGTGCACGCTCATGTTGATACCAAGGTCTTTATGGGCCTGGGAGGTCCCCAGGACTTCAGAGAGGCGCCCGGGAGAAAGTAAGAAAATGTGAAAAGAGGGGAAAAGGAACCCTTTCCTGATTATTCATCAGCCGTGGCTAGCTGAGGAGAGAGCGTGAGCCTTAGGGGGCCTTTCCTAGCTGTCCAGTGACTCCCAGCTGGGAATTCCCAGAAGCTTAATGCTGTGTCCCACAGACTCATAGGTCCAGAAGCAAAGTCACAAATTAGAGTGGAAGACAGAAAGAATTATAAAAGTGATACAGGTGATTCTTTTAACTTCCAGATCTCTGTAATGTTTCTAGCTATCTCAACACGAATTCTCAGAAATAACTGCCATGTGTCTGAGTGTTTAAAATAGTTCCGTCAACTGCGGCCTCCGTTCCTAAGCCTGGCTCTGTTTTGAGATGGCCTCATGAACTTCTTCCCCATCTTCACCAAATACCAGCTGCAGGGCCAGCCTTCTGACCTACATGCTCAGAATCTCAGAGGAGGGACCCCAGAAGTTGAGGAATCTGCCTGACAGACCAGCATTTGGGAGGCATTGATCTAATGGAGGAAGTCTGCACCCCCTGAAGGTGGGAATCCTGGGTCCCCAAATGCTTGCTCTCTCTGCATAGGTAGCCTTGGAAATTCAGGTGCTGTACAGGTAAAATAAATGGCAAGACTTGGGATGACTTTTGGCTGCAGTTGTGAGCAGAAGAGGTATAGCCAGGGGCTGGTATAGGAGCCCCGGCTGCGACCACAGGGCACACAGTGACTCAAGGCCGGAGAGACAGTGGGTCAGCAGAGCTTGTTGGAGCCCATAGAGGATCTGAGTCTTGTTGTAGACATTCCAGGGCCAGAAAGAGCAATCGGAAGCCACAGGCTGGGCTCAGGTAGGTACCTAGAGCGCCTCCCTTGACACCCAGTGGCTTGGTGATGCCTTTGCGCAGGCTCAGAGAGGTTGACTAGCTTGCTGGCAGTGAAACAGCTCTTAAGTGACTCAACTTTGACCATTTAACTCAGACCTTCTGACCCCACTTCTGCTTTTCTTCACTTCCCAGGACGTTTTTGTTGCAGACATGGTCTTGAATGAGATCCATTCTCAGTCTAGATATAATGGAGGCACAGGCCTGTGCCTCCATATCTAGACTGAGAATGGATCTCATTGGTTTGTAGGGAGAGGTGTTCCTGACAAGGGAAACGCCAGACCAGAGGTGACCCTTCCTGAAGGTCGTCAGGGAGAGTTGCTGTGGAGGAAGCTGGGAGGAGGTAGATTGTTCAGGGGGAAAAGGAGAGGTTGGCCTCGCCCAGCAGCTGAAAGGTGTCTGTCTGAGGCACAAGACAACAGGGAGCTAGCATGTGTTCTTAAGGGGAGTGTGGTATGAAAACTGCCAACGTGAAGTAAGTTTGGAACCTGCATTTTTGATTAATGATCAGATGGCTTCGGACACCCGAGTTCTGGGTCATTCCTGCCCATAAGCACTTGCCCTGGCTGAGATGAAGCTTGGGCACCAACCAGGGCAAGTTCTTGTTTTCTGCACACATAAGAGGGGTTGGTCGGTAATGATTTGGGTGTTTCATTAAGGTGCTCCAGCCCCACCATACCAAGGATGAAAGAACAGCTTGCTTTAGTTATACAACCTGTGGGATATGGAAGTTCCATGTCTTTCCTCAGGAGCATACATTTCAAAGAGGGTCCTATAAAGCTTCAGAACCTGAGAGATCTTTGGTCCATTACCCTTAATATCCCAAAACTAAACGCCTTTTTTTTTTTTGCAACCAGTTTCCATCTTATGTCTGCTCCTAAATAATCATTATGGGGCATTATTCTTTTAATGGGTTATTTCTCAAAATGGGGGAAAGAGATTAGATTGAGAGAGAGAGGAGGAAGGAGATGCAGCCTACCATTTAATTTTGGTGCTGTTTTTTTTTGTTTTGTTGAGTCGGACCTGGCCTGAAATGTCCCCAGGCACATGCCGTTTCTGAGCCATAATTATGCTTTTTAACCCGCTCCTTTATGTCTGAGTCCTAGTGTCCAAGCTCCTATGTAATTAGCAAGCTCAGTGTGTGGGAATGAGACAAATATTTTTTGCATGACCTTAGCCTATACATTACTGCAATGCCATATTATTACAAGATATTTCCTGAACTTGGAGCTGAACCATTAACTCTCTCAACTTGAAAAGACCCAGCAAAGAGATACTCCCAAACTTTGGCCCAGGACACGAAACTCAGATGGACAGTGACTTGACCCAGCTGAGGGCCCCGGGGCTCTGGGGGGAGGATTTGCATTTGGCCCTGGTGTTGGTTCAGAGCCTGACAGGGACTTGGGAACTTTCCTCTTCCGTGCAGCTGTCTTGCATAGCCACAGGCATGCCTCTCATTGCTGCGGTGAAGTGAGGACATTCTTCAGTATTTGAAAAGGGCCAGGTTGTTCACTGACTCTCCTGGAGGAAGGTACTCTGTCCCTTGGCTAGCCTGGAGGGAGAGCAGTGATACTGATTGTTAAGTCATTAGAAATTGAAAGGACCAGGCTGAAAGGAGGAGGGTTGTGGCCAGCCAGGCAGGGCTCCATGTCCTTTTGGGCTGTTGAAGTTCATGAAAATAGAAGACAGTGGGAGTCAACGTCTGCCCTAGGGGTGGTCTCAGGAGTCTTCCTTTGAACTGATGTGGTTTCAATGCCATTTCCCCCGTAGTTGGAGAAATAATTCATATCTCAGCATTTTTGTATGGAGCAGAGATGTCTTTTTTTTTGTTTCTCTTCCTGTTTCCTGTGATTTCTTGAAGAGTCAGATAATATAAAAAGGAATAAAGGAGAAAGTAAACTCTCTGAGACTCAAGCATCTGGCAAGAACCATGAATATTTTTTGCTCATCTTTCTGGACTTTTCTCACATATGCACGTATGTGTAGGTATCTTTCTACGCCTCCATATTATAATAAGCGCACATATATGTTTATGTGTAGGTATTGTACAGGAACATTGGTTTTACTGTCTGCTTCTCTATCCATCCAAGTGTATGTTGATCTTTCTTTCTGATGAATATAAATATACATCACTCTTGAATGGCTTCTGAGGATTCTATCATATGAATAATGGGTATTCAATAATTGTTAAAACCCTGATGTATGAACATTTGGTTTATTTCTCATTACTTGCTGCTGTGATTAATGACCCAGTGAATATCCTTTTATCCTTTTTACCCCTCTGTACCCATCTAGGCTTCTTTCCAGGAGGAGTCTTTTGGACCCGAGGGTGTGCATTTTTTGAATACATAGTGCCAGATTGCCTTGGGGAAAGTGTCAAGTCCTGCCAGCAGTGGACAAACACACCCCAATACTAGGGAAATTCGTTTTCCATTTTCTTAGGCTTTTTGGAATTTTACCTGCCTCCTAAACTTTACCTCTAAATGCCTGAAAGACAAAAGTGTTGGTGAAGTACTGTCAGTTTGGTAATAATTCACACCCGGATTCCAGAATACGTTCTTCCATCGATGGTTTATGAGACTTAGAATAAAATCAACATCACTGGGGTTCTTGGTTTGTCCAGTGGGATTAAGGCCTGCTAAACTCACTTTGTTTTTTGTTAAGGTTAATATGAAGGCAGGTTGAGGGATTGGCATAGACACAGGCTACCTGGATCGCGACTGGGCATTTGACACCAGAAACTCATATTCTGTCTCCTATGTTTTATTTTATTTATTTTTAACCAGATGGAGAAATAAAGATTGAGTAGTGGTCCAGGAGGATGGATTTGTGGCTGACTGAGCAACTCCTCCCTAGGGAGGCTGGTGGGGAGGCCTGTCACCTGTACAGGGAGGCTGCCAGAGGTGCTGGGCTCTGTCCTCCGAGCATGTACGTGGACCTCATTGTGTCCAGTCTTTGAAAATATACTTTCTGGAAATGTGATGTCTCAGAGCAGAGAAAGTTAAGTTAAAACAATGGAAGGCATAATTAGAATTGAGAAAATTCTCATCAGGATGGAACTGTAGACCCAGATTAAGTTAGGTCGAGTCTAAAGCAAAAACTCAGGAAAAGAATGAAATTTATACTTAGAATTAAAATTCTGGTGTGTGTGTGTGTGTGTGTGTGTGTGTGTGTGAATGGCAGGGAAACTTAACTTTGAATATGCGTTATCATGGCCCAGCAGATGCTAAGAAATTGTTGCACCATAGGAGTATATTATTTATTTTAAAATAATTGTTTAGCTCAGACACATGTGAAGGACACATGTGAAGACTCAGATTCAGACTATGTTCAGGGAAGTATTCTCTAAGAGGGGCACAGTGGAATGGCCCCCATGTGTGATGGGGTAGACAGAGGGAGCGAGGGGAAGCGGAGAGTGATTAGTTGAGAGGATCAAGAATGATGAGGCAAGATAAGCAGAGATAACAGCAGAACTGTATTGACATGTCTGGAGACGTGGGCCCCCTGCAAAAAGACAGACTCAGGACAAGCTCAAACTGTGTCACATGATGGGGGAGGATGTCCCATTTAAGCCATTTCATACGTTGCTTCCGAAGGTATGGAGTTGCCCATGTCTAGCGGCAGCGCACGCACCCAGGACGGCTGTACAGGGGCTTCTGTTTGGCGAAGAGGGTTGTGTTAGATTCCTGCTGCCAGCACATGCCTGATGAGTGACATTTCCATGCCCAGTATGCTCCCGTGGATGGCCCAGACTTTGAAAAAACCCAAAGTCCTTTGCAGGGACATAAAGCACCATGCTAAGTGCTTATCCTAGGGTGCCTGCCGATGGGCCAGCTGCATGAAGTAATGGGCTCCACATCCTCAAATCTAGCCTGTTGGCATGTTGCCCTTTCCCCGCACAGCCTGTTCCTGGCTTTCTTCCCACTCTTCCTTGGGCTCTTCTCTTCCCAAAGGCCGCTTCCACGAATATCCCTTATATATATGCAATTATTCTCATAAGCAATAAGAAAAAAGTCCCCCCCAAAACGCCCCCAAAGTGGACAGCAGCAGCTCCCAGAGAGTAAATAGAAATGGCCAACAAATACTACAGAGATGCTCAGCCTCAGGTTATAATCAGGGAAATCTGAGCGGGATTACTCAGATCTTCATGTATCCGAGTTTTGAGGACGATAAGGTTTGGAGACACAACATGCTGGCTCAGTATAAGAAAAGGGGCACAGACTGGAAGTTGATCCACGTTTTGGAAGGGAAATTGGTGATACCTTTCAACGTTTAAAATATATGTATTCTAGGGCTCTCCTCCAAATCGCTTTCCCTAGCACATCATAGAGACAACTAGTATATGCTTAAGCATCCATCCTTGTCGAGAACAGCTCTGAGGACAGGTGAAGCTGTTCCTTTGAAAAAGTATGCTTTGCGACATGATTAGAATACTGAGAAACTGGAAACAGCCCTAATGTCCGTCACTCACCCACTCAGTCATCCAGCAAACATTAATGTGTGCCCGCTGTGTGCCAGGCAACATTTACGTGCTTGCCATACATCTTTGAATAAAATAAACGAAGATTCCTGTCCACTACTTTAGTCCATCAGTGAAGGACTGGTAAATAAATGTACATGCATAAATGGAATAACATATACCCATGAAAAACGAGGTTGCTCTGCATGACTGTGACATGGAAGGCTGGCCATGACATATCAGACATTTTACTTTTAATGGGTATGTGCATGTATCTGCGCTTGCGTCACGCGTAAAAATTTTCTGGAAAGACTAGCAAAAATCTTTAACAGTGGGAGTGGATTTGGGGGAATAGGGAGTGGGAATATTACTTTTTTTAATTAAGTCTCTTTGTACTGTTTAGCTTTTCACAGCTAGCACATATGCTTTATATAATAAAAAACGAACAGGTGTTATAAAAAAGGAAGATAGTACAAAGCTAAATCAGCACTTCTGCTAGAGAGCTAAGGCTCCTATCTCAAAGAAGATGGAAAATTCCTTAACCTATCTGTAGCCATTGAGACCAAAATGATTAGGTGTTTGTAGCAGTTCAGACTGTGAGAATGGAAATTAATACCGTAGTACTTTGGAATGCAAAACACAAGACATGAGGCGGCCTGTGGTGCGACTGGTCCTGGGCTTATCTACACGCGTCGATCCAAGCGGAAGGCAGCCAGGGGCCCGGAAGAGCCTGGGCCCGCCGTCAGGCATTCTGGGCTTTTTCCTGGGTTTGTGAGTGATCCTCATTCTCTCCCTCCATAAAATAGTGAGCTTGGATTTATTGATTTAAGGTGTGGCCTCGCAGTACCATTGCATATACCTCCATTATCCTGGCAAATCCTCATTTGTAGGAAAAAGAGTCAAAATAGCTTCTGAAACCTTCTAGAGTCCTGGAGGGGATCACCTCAACTCGCCAGTCACCCACCTTCTCCCAGTGCTGTGAAGAAACGTTAGTTATGTACTTCAATGGTCTGTTTTTATTTAGACTCATGTTTAAATACATTTGGACATACTGTCCTTAGACTATCTCAACTGCCAGGTCATAGCAAATCAGGCTTCTTGCATTCTACCTAAAACTGGTGGCGAAAGGAAATTGATTTTCAAAATGTATCCACTTGATGAACTTAGTCGGATGTGTTGGGTGGGAAAAAAATCCACTTTGCCTCTTCCTGGGGGGCAGTTTTCACAGGAGAGGACTTGGCAGTTACAGATGAGTTTTCATTTTTGTGAGCCCGGGGGCTCAGCTTGGAGGAGCCTGGGAGGGGACCCGTGAACCACATGCCTGTCTTGACTGTGTGTCTCGGGGGCACCGCAGAGACCTTCTCTCCAGGTCGGACCTCCCCTTCCCCATAGAACTAAACCGGTCCCTGTGGGGGAGAGCCCCAAGTTCCCACATAAAGCCAGAAGGGCACAGAAATCCACACCCAGGGAGAAAGGCCCTACAGCAGGCCGCCCCGTGAGGCGACCGGCTCTGGAGGGGGTGTTTCATGGATTTGGTATTTGGGACACTCCACTGCCATCTCCCTCTTTCCATTTGTTTTCCAACTGATTGGATACTCCTAACGAGCATGTTTACATTTTCTCCACTTGTTGTACCCAAGTGTGAGAGCAGCTGGGGAGAGGGGTTTGTTCTCCGTCCAAGGCCCGAGCTGTCTCGCCCTCTGTCTTCCCCTGGCTCCCCCGCTACCTGGCCCCCACGGCCCTGCCAGACCCCTCCTGGTCTCAGCACCCCACTGCCTGGGGCACCAGCCTGCAGCCCTGCCACCCAGTCCGCACTGCTCACGCCCTCCCTTGCCTGCGCTGGTTGTAGTCCTTCATTTTGTTTGGAAGGGGGCGAGGCGCGGAGCAGGGCTTGGGTTTCTGCCCTTCCCCTCAGCTGCAGATCTGGGAGCAGACCCAGGTTTCTGCGCCGGGTCAGAGCCCCTGTCCGGGAACGTCCTCTTACCCTCAGACAGTCTCCGGGATGCGTGCCTTCTCGTGGCGCTGCTGCTGCAAAGTTCACCTCTGCTGTGTGCAGCCCGGTCCCTTCTCAGTGGCTTTGCGCTTTGTGTCTGGCGATGGGGGTTTCAAGTGGGCCAGTCAGTTTGAGAACCACCTTCACAGTGTTTTTTCCATGTCCAAAGACATAATTTATCTGAATTCTCTGATGTGCTTGTTGTAAGGAACTGAAGCCCATGTTAAAGGAGCTCCATAATAGTACAAAGCCCGTTTACCCCCTGGGACTCCTCTTCTGCGTGGACACTTTGTAACCCTGGCCGTACGACTCTTTCTGCCCCTTCTTGAGCTGCGCTGGGGCACCCAGGCTCCCCCGGTGGGTCCTTGGCGTGGCCATTCACCCTGTCCGTCTCCCGCCTGGTGGCCGGCTCTGTTGGGTATGTGTTTGTGTTAACACTTTAGATGAGCAGACGGTTGGATGGTGCTAGGCCCGTCCAGGCCAGTGATAGTAGACATTTGTGGAATGAATGAGTTGAAGACAGAACTATCAACAGTTGTAGACTGTGAGTTCCAATGCCTGCCAATAGCCTTCTCTTTTTCTTTCTTCCCTCCTTTCCTCTTTTCTTTCTTTCCTTCTTCTTGTTCCGCTCCCTCCCTCCCCTTCCCAGCCTCCCCCCTTTAATTTCTTTTTAACCTAAAAAATTCAGATTTGATTTTGAAGCTCATTTTCTAAAGAAACTCCTAGGAGTCTCTGCCCCAAATGCATCCTTAGGAGGAGAGTCTGGGTTTTTCTTCAGAGGCCCTCTGCTGACTCTCCGAGTTGAAACCGTTGTGACTCTGCATAAAGCGTGTGCTGTCTACCAGGCTCTCCATGCTCTGCAAACTGTTACAGTCCTTGAAGGACTTGTCAGTGACAAGTAAGATAAATGAATGAAGAGGATGTTGCAAGTGTTTGAAAGCTAAGTATACCATGTGCTGCCCACTGCTTGATCAAACAGACCTGTGCTCAACCGAGTGACTTGGTGGTGGGAACTTCTAGGGCTTTCCCCTCCCTCCAGACCCCGTCACCCCCAGGGGTGCCCAGGATGTTAGAATTCCTCGGTTGTCGGCAGGTGCTGATGTGTTCGCCCAGGTCCAAAACCGCCTTGTTGGATGAAGCGTTAGAAGTTATTATGGATTGTAGATAAATAACGACTTAGGAGTTTATTTTGGGGTTGGTCAGGAACGTGGACTCCTTTGGGCATAATTAAGAATCTATAATGTGTCATCCTTTTCACAGAGACCTTTAAAAGGGGTCAATGTCCAAAGAGTTGGGGACCATATCCAGATCAATGATAATATATGTATTTTTTTACCCTAATAGTCAGTCCTTATGGATCTGAGTGGTAGCATACAGTGATTACCTAGGATGCTCTGGAATCATATTCCAAAATCTACCAGTTGCGTGATCTTGGGTGAGTTTCTTAGTCTTCCTAAGCCTCGCTTTCTTCGTCTGTGAGGTGGCGATATTAACAGCCCTTACCAGGGCCGATAAGGAGATCATGTGCATTTGAGTCCCTCCTGGTTCGTGTGCTTTCTGCCCCCTGTCACAGCAGCTATTCAAGATTTTGGATATGGCCGCCTCCTGCCTCTACATCACAGGGGTGGTGTGACTGGCTCAGCAAGGTGACAACAGCAAGTGCTGTGCTCGGCGCGTTGCAGGGGTTAGACAGCATTGGTTATTGTCACTGATCTTTACAGGTGGCTTCATCTTATGGCACCGGTTGCGTTTCTGCCCCTAGAAGGATCCTAATCCCCCTGCTGTCAGCAGACACCGAGGCCACCGCCTCTGTGAGCAGCTCCGCCCCGTGGCCGCAGTGGCTGGCCACAGAACAGGCGGCGAGGCTGCGGCTGTGATCACGGTCTGTACGCTTGGGGGTCTCCCAGGCTCCTAAGGTGGCAGCAGGAAGTAGTTTGCAGTAATCACTTCCCTCCCCTGTCTTGAATTCCTTCTGAAAGGCCCCAAGTGGATAAGTTCTTCTGAGAAATAACATAATGCACCATCGTCTCACACGTTTCTGCTCTCTGTGCACCCCACAGAGGAATGCAGAAGGACACACATGGTCCCACACCACCCCCACCTCCCCACATCTTGGGTTTCAGCACCCCTCATGGATCTGTCTCTCCCAGCAAGATGATCAGAGGGTGGTTCTAACGGGGCATCTCTCAGCCCTCTCTTCCTTGTATCCATATCCACGCTGACTTTCAACCTTTTCGCTCAGTGGGCACCTGACCTATCCAGCCTTATTCGATGTCCCCGCCTTCAGAGAGAGGGGATTTTCCCTGCCTCTGGACATTCCTGGAAACCAACTCTTCTCTCTTATTTTCCTTCCCATCCTGTGTGATAGAAAGGGCTCTAATCCCTCATTTCTTACTTCTCTTTGCTCTCTTCCTGCATCTGGCCTGGGGCCTTATCCTTCATCTCTACTGTAGGACTCTGGAGTGAAGAACCTGGATTCAAGCCCTGGTCCTCCACTCCCCAAGCTGGGTGGCCATGGGCCTGGCCTCCTCATCTGTAAAAGGGGGCTCATGAGAAGAGCTCTCTCAGAACATGTATCAGTGAGAGCCCACTGGCCGATCATTCAGCCTTCCCAAGGTCACTCTTGTCTTTATGGCTGGAGAAGTTTGCTGTTGAATGATTTCTGGGTCATATCCACAGTGGTAGCCTTTTCCTTCATTGATATTTTCATGCTCCCATAACGTTCCTCAAAGCGGCGTATTCCCTGAAGAGCTTCTTCATCCTCCTGCTTTATTGGGTCCCCCGGGAGTTACCCCGGCCCTGGGATCCAGGCCCCACTCAGCTGAGGCTCACTGCCGTGTGGACCTGCAGGATGTTGAGCTCACCCTTCCCCTTCTCTCTGTCCATTTGTTGCCCGGTTTCTCCATCTTTCTCTCGGAGACAAGAACTGCTGACCTTGCTCTAACTTGGCAGAAACAAGAGCCGTAGAAGAGTTCTGGACTATTTCAGATTTCCCTGGCAGGAGAGAGACTGAGTAAAGAAAACCTGATAGAAGAAAGTGTAATTGCTATTGTATGGTATTATCTCCATATCCCGTGGCAACAAATCTTATCATAATTTTTTCTTATTTAAACCATATTCATGAAGGTTTTATTGTTAACTTGATCCAGATGACCGGTCAAAGCATAGTTCATTATTGCCACCTTGCTAAAATATTTTTTTAAAGGCATTTTTAATATTACACATTTATAGCTATGTATTACCATTAAGCTATTGAGTCTATTACTAGTCAATCAAAGATTTTCATTTTGTTTCAAGAGGTCCTTGGATGAACTTTTCAGAAATGTCAAGAGAAGTGGAGCGTGTGGCACCTTTTCCCAGATGGTGTTTATGGTTAATGGATAAAATTTCCGTTTTCCATGGTTGACTTTTGGTGCCATCAAAAGTATTCCAAAGGCACCTGCTCTTCCAAAGGCTGGGAGATAGTTGGGAAATGGACCCCATAACACCCCCAAACCCTTTATTGTTAATGAGGTAAGTAACCAGGGACATGGACTATTTCCCTGGATTCATTTGACTAAAGAATGGTCTATTGCTTAAACACCCATCTTACTTTTCCACCAACTCCAAAACCATACATTTATCCCACTCCCCCATGTCCTGGAAGAGTTCAACTCAACCGGCTCAGCGTAAATGCTAATTGTGGATTTTTTTTCCTGGTTTTCAAGTAGCCTTTCCATTCATCCCTTTGTACATTCACACATCTAGTCAACACAGACGCGCGTTTACTTACTATTTGTATACCAGCCTCTGCGAGGTGGTGAGGACAGGGTGCTCTTCTCCAGGGAATTTCATCCTCCTGGGGGAGAAAGCCCAACAGCACAGATAATTCACCACTCACAGGGTCAGGCACTGTGGCGGAGGGCCTGGGGGGAGGACAGGACTCTGGGGAGGGCCCTGGAGGAGCACTTAGTCCCTTCGGAGGCGGGCTTAGGGAGGGCATTTCTGGAGGTGACGATGCTGAAACTTAGACTAGAAATACTGATGGGTAGAGCCGGGGAGGATGAAGGGCATGACGGGAACAGAGACAGCAGGTCCCAGGGCATGGAGACGGGGAAGAGGTGAGGAGGTGAGGCTGTGAGGTGATCGGCAGCCTTGCATGCTGTGGGGAGCTGGGGTTCTTGCCCCTGAGGGCAGCCTGGAGCCTTGGAACTTGGAGTCAAGCCTTTATGGTCTGATGGTCTGCTGTGATTCTGGCTACAGATGCGTTCAGTGGGAGGCAACGGCGCGGCAGGAGAAGCCTGTTGCCCTAGAGAAGTTAGGTGGTACCTAGAAGAAAGAAGTAGAAAATGAAATCTGATTAGATTTGTCTCAGCAGTCACGATACAATATAGTAAATGAGTGTAACGCGGTTAGCCAAAGGTAACGTGGCAGGTCAGCTGTTCGGCAGACATGGAAAAGGAAATAAAAATGGGTTTTGGCAAATTGCTGAATGAGTCCATGAGCTCCCTAGCGTGGGGCTGTGGAAAGCCATCTCTCCACCTCTGTATTCATTTTCCTGGGATTTCAGTTATGACTGCCTGAAGATTTGCTGTTTAAGGCTTTGCGGTGGGTACCGCACGTCTGATGGCTACGGGTATGTGAACCGTTACACGTGCCTGGACTTGTTTGCTTGTTCCAATCCCTGTCCCTTTTCTTCCATCACCCTCTAGGGAGTGCTATCACCACTTCCCATCCTTCCGGAACATTCTCGGTGGGTTAGGAAACCAATATAATTGGGTGGAGATGAAGTTAGGTATTGTAGATTTTTAAAAAAGATTAAAGGAGGGCCATTTTCACTTTGCATCATTTAAGCCAGCGAGGTTGGTCAGACTTTTTTATGGAAGGGAAAACTAGCAACCAGCCTGTAAGAAATCGGTCACAGTTTAGGGGATATGTTACAAGCAAGATAAATAAAAATGGTCTAGAGTATCAGGCCAAACTCTATTATTCATCTCCACTTCACACTCTCCTCTCGCAGCCCAGACTAATCAAAAGAAGCCTCTTCCTCCCACAAATGCTGTGTGTACATTTCCCCCAGATCTGGTATTCACATGAACAACATGGTTTATTTATATTTCAGCGCCAAATTGGAAAGATGACATCATTCATTTACAGTCTTTATCCCATGACATGCCTCCTCTCTGACACCTCATTTCAGCAGACACATTTAGGACTGCATATAGCATCTTGTTTAGCATGTGCATTCTTTTATGGGATAGAGTTCAAAGGTAGGGAACTTTAGGCTTGTCACGGGGAAGAGAATAACCTCATGAAGTCACAGAAGCCTCCCCGGAGGATAAGGCCGTGATGATGTTTACAATAGCAGAGTTCTTGTTTGCTCATTTAGGGTTCATTGTTCATTCTTGAGCGAGTCCCTTCCTTCATGGCCGTCACAGATCTTACAGCTCCCTTCAGGCTCTCAGAATTCTGTTCGAAGAAACGGCTCCAGGTTTATTAGTTCATGAGTTCCAAGGTGCAGGCTCCCCACAACACTGGAGTCTTAGGTGTGAGCGCTATTTCAGCATGGCGTGTACAAGGACAGGTCAGATAAGGGGACTCGCCGTACTTGGCCAGCCACAGCTCCACGGACCTGCTCCTTCTTGCAAGATGTAATTCGTCCATTGAATTCTGTCACTTGATGTGGGCAAGTGAGGATGGAAATGCTTTCAGCTGCCAAAGGTTGCCTGGGATTTTTTATTTAATTTGTAGGTGGGTCTTTACCTCTATTTTTACCATTTTTATCCGCATACCTGCATTTCGTGTTTTACATCCACTCGGCGACCTTTCCGTTATTGCACACATGATGAAAAATGGAGCGAGTCGATCATGACCCATCCTGTGGCAGGTAGAGTCGGATTGTGAGGTGTTTCCAAAACTTAACAGAGCCAAAGCATTTATGGGAAAGCTCTTTCTGCTTGTGTCATTTGCCCTCTCTGCTAGCAGCATGGTGCAGAGAAAAGCCCGGAGACTGAGGATAGGAAGACTCAGGAAGTCCCCACGTTCTAGGTCAAGGAAGAGACTCTGAGGGCTGAAATCTCTGCTTGATTTTCTAGCTGCAAATGAGGATAGTAAGAATTCCTCCCAGGAAGGCTTTGAGCATTAAGTTAAATTGCACATGAAAAGTACAGCAGGAATATATACCACATTAGGTCGAGAATTATCATCAGGGTCTTATTTACATCACATAATACAAGTCCCAATGGTTGGAGGCTCTGCTCGCCTCACCTCTGACTTCCAGCTCTTTTAAAGTGCTAATGGCTCACTGTCTTCTCAAGCCACCCGTTAGATTATTATGGCAACCTGTGAGATGTCCTCAGCTCTCGGGGACCTTCCCTGGCTGAGAACAAATGGGTGGCTCGCCTGTAGGATGCCGAATCCCTCAAAACCTTGGCCTCTTCTTTCAGCCACGCACTGCAGCAACATGCATAGTATATTTCCATCTCCTGGGCCCTGTGCTAGATTCTGGGAAGAGGCAGATGAAAGAAACAACTTTGAGTCTACTGACAGATGGACAGGTAGATCCAAGGTTCCTACAGGCAGTGAGCAGGAGGTACAGGTCCCCTGCCCTCAAGGCTGGGGCCGTAGACAAAAAAGATCAGTTACCCAGACATAGAGGTTAGAGGTGAGGGAAGGTGGCTGGGGGACGGATTGCAGGCAAAGCCTAGAACGAAAGGTTCCTTAGAGTAAACCACAACCCTAGTAGTAATAATGGCATTTGACTTTTACCGCAAGCCCTTTATGTGCCGGATCCTGAACTGACCCCTGAGGTCCATCCTATCACCGGCTCCTCACGGCGACCCCAGGAAGGCAGGCAGGCACTGCTACTCCCATTTTTGCTAAGGGGAATGAGGCATGGAAAGCGTTGCCTCTGAGATGACCGCATAGCCAGCAAGAGATGGAACAGGACCTGAATGCAGACAGTCGTGGTGTCAAGCCCACACTTGCAGGCTCTGTATTTCCTGGCTTTCTTGGCTGGAGAGTTTTATGTGACTTTTTCCATGGTCTTTAGGCATTTTTCTCCTTTCCATGACCCGCTCGGTCAGTGCACTGCAGGTCTGTTTCCTGGCTTGCATAATAAAACTGCAAGGTTCTGTGGCCCTGGGGGGTTAACCTTGACATCCAGTTGCCTCAGGTGACAAACTCAGTGGGGCATCAATTAGCGGCCAGCTCTTCTAGGTGGACACGTCCTTTTGCTTAATTTCCCCAGAGAGCAGCATTGGTTAAAATGTCCACAGAGAGCTCTTTCCCAAGAAGTCAGCAGCAAACCTTCTCCATCAAACGTTTTTGCATTTGGCTGCTTTTGAGGGTATTTCTCTGCCTTGTCTCACAAGAGCATTGTACGTCTGTAGTTCTGTGTCCACCCAGCCTGTTCCTATCTTCTCACCCAGGGCTTCCTTCTCTCTCTTGTATGGAACGGAGGGTGTCATTGTTGGTAGTGTGTGATCGCATGTGGACCCGGGATCTCTGTGATCACTTGATAACCACCTTAGGAAACTGACGCACCTTAGGATATGCCCAGTGTTTCCATCTTAAGTCACTTGGGAGAAGCACGTGTACATCGACAATTGGAGATCCAGGCACAGACTAGCTTCAGGGATGTGTATAAAGGCTGTTGCCCCAAAGCCAATGGCGTGGTGCACTTTTTATCAAGTTTCAATTTGACAAAGAGTGACAACTCTGGGATCAGGAACAGAGGGATCCCGATAGGTGCTGTAATTATGTCCTGAGTCTGGTTGGCCAGCCTTGTAGCTCTGATAGGATCTTCTCCGGCTTTCATCCCGTGCAGACCCAGAACAGGATGAAGCTGATGGCGGACAGCTATGACGAGGACCACCACCATTACCACCACCACCACTACCACCGCCACCGATCTCCCGGGAGGTCGCAGCACTCCAACCACAGGCCCTCTCCCGACCAGGTCAGTTTCCTTGCCGCTTAGCTCCAGGACCCCTTTTACCCTTTGGATATTTTAAGGTAAAATAAATAATCCTCAAGAAATAATAAACAGCATAAAGTGATACGTTCTTTGAACTGAAACTAATAGCTTTGGTATTTATTTCCATCACTCAAGGAATCTAAATGTTTTCCTTTCTCCTTCCTCTTGAAGGTTTTGTCTGTTCTTGCTTATGTTATGCATTTTCTTTCCTCCCCTCCTTTTTCTTTTCAGAGATATGTAGTCTGTTGCTGGCTTGGCATCTAATGGTGGGTGGCTTTGGAATGTCTCTCTCTCGGAGTTTTAAGAGAAAACGTTCTGTTTCCTCGAGCTTGCCAAGCAGAGAAGCCCTGAGTTTGCTGAGCACTTTCCTAGAAAATTCCTTAGTGATGCAAATTAACAGTCGGGTGAAACAGCATGAAGAGAAATCAGTTTTGCTTGCATTTTAGCCAGTGGACTCAAGGGGTCTGGTTTATTTGATTTGGACCCTATCGTCTCCCTTGACTAAGTCAAGCAAGATAAAGACGGATGGAGAAAAACAAAAACCTCCTGTGGTTTTCAGTGATACTTGCGCTTACCCACCAAATGCAAAAACTATTTACAGCATTTAGTATTAACACTCTCGAAGGTGAATTTCATAGACAGTTTTTAATTAAATGCAAACTAGCCAGATAATACAGTCAATATTAGCAGTATTTTCTCCTTTATTGTACTATAACTTT
The DNA here is from genome assembly GCA_032199065.1 of Smutsia gigantea. Lineage (NCBI taxonomy): Eukaryota > Metazoa > Chordata > Mammalia > Pholidota > Manidae > Smutsia > Smutsia gigantea. Next base: position 486,902 of record JAVSCE010008820.1, on the reverse strand, counting down.
TTCTGTGGATGGTCCTAGTATATATAACCTGTACAATAAATTTCAAGGGGGCTGGGGCTCTAGGTAATGGAATAGAACCATGTGGGTAAGTGTGAATGCTTTTGCTGTGTATTTCTGCGTATGTGGTGGGAGGGGGTGCTTATTGGAATTACCTGTGTGAAGAGGGGTTTCATCATTTGCTGGGGATGGATATGCTTAGGATGCCCTAAAACCTTTTTTCAGATGGCTCTGTTTCCTTTTCACCTGTTGTCACTGGCCTCTCAGAACAGAAGTTACGACTGCGGGTATCCAGCATGTTTTACCAGGCGTCCAACTCCAGGGAGAGCCATTTGTATAGTGCACAGCGTGACAGACGCTTCCCGGAACTGTGCAGGGAGCTGGCCTTACTGCACAGCGGGCTCCCCGCCCCTGCCCCCAGCTCGGCCCTCGCCTTGGGCCAGGAAGCATTTGCCCTCAGAGACCCCGACACTACAGGTGTAGGACATAGAGATTTCTGAAGCCATGTGCAGAAGGGCACCAGTTCCTGTTATTAGCTCTGAAAAAATGGTTCTCAATTTGGAGATGAGCACAGTGGAGAGAGAGATTATGTCATTTTCTTGTATGTCTATGATTTTGGCTTGATTTGGTTTTATTTCCTGAGTTCTCATCCGTCACCACACCGCCTCCCCACACTCATCCATCCTAATGCCTGGCATCCTGTTAACTGAATGTCTCCACTCTCATTCTTGGTCCCTTCGTCTTGGGCACACGCCTCTTTGCTCCTTGACCACCTCCTGTGAGGGGGCAGTTTGAGGTTTTCTTGGTGCTAGAAGGCCACGTTAGGCTTTTTCCCAGAGAGACAGAAAGAGAGAGCACTGTAGGGGCAGAAAGAGGGGTCTGGAGCCAGACTGGAGGTGTGGGTTGCATAGGGGTCTGCTGAGAACCGAAGGGCATGTTGCATCAAAGAGACACCCACGCTGATCCACCCTGCTGGGAAGAGGGCGCCAGGCCACATTTACCTGCCTCGTGAGTGATGTTTCTTACGAAGGCTGGTCTCCTGTTACTTTCCCAGAGATCTCTGATCACTAACTAGAGTACTTGCTTGCTTGGCTGAGAGGCTGTCCTAGGGCAGGAATCAGGGCTCGGGGGCCGTGCCCTTCCCAGGACAGTCGGCGCTCCCCGAGGAGCATCGGCTAGGATACGCCGTCAGGACCTCGGACGCACACCTTTGTCATGGCTGCTGTTAGGAAGATGGGACCGCCGGCACTCCCGCACCCGCATCTCAGTGACCACCCTGAGCAGCCCGCGGCCACAGAGGCAGAGAGCCTCTTCCTCTCCTAAGACGAGGCATCCAGGCTCCTAGAGGAGGGCAGCATGAGGCAAGCAGAATCCTGCTGCTGGTTATCATCTCATTCAAGGAGCGCCGGAAGCACATGTTCCCTGCCAGCGCTGTGCTGGGCTCGGGCAGAGCACTACGGGCAGGACAGGACCCCTGCCTTCCTGGTTTGCTGTCTAGTCCGAGGTCAAAGTCTGGGGCTTCCGATGTGTCATTCATTTTTTCTGGATCATGTTCTTCAGAACGTGACAGATAAAGGTAGTTGGAACGTGATTAGGGGCCCATGACTTAGGGGCTTACTCTGCCGAGGGGTTCGCTGTGAGATGAAATACCCTTGACCAGAAGGGTAATTCTGTGGCTTTGAACTGGAGCCAGCAAAGCCGTAAGGGTGTCTCACTGCATTCTTTCCATTCGCTAGGCAAGGAGCCCTGGTGTGAGTGAGGCAGAGATGGAAAGGTCCCCTGGGCTGCTTCCCCATGGACCAGGTGTCCCAGGTCCAGGACAAGGATGCCTTCCCCTGTACTGGAAATTTGAGATCCATAACCACCAAAAACTCATGAATGAATGTGTGTGTTAGTATGAAACTAAGTCCCAGAATACAGCGGCATCGTAAGGCTTTCAAGTCTGTTCCAGTTGATTGAAACTCTGCACATAATTGTGTATTACTAATATGTATGGAGCGGAGCCACTTCTTAGCAGAAAATGACATCCTTCTATCAGTGTGTGATGATAGTAGGGTGTGAATAATGGATTCATTTGGGTGAGATTTAAAGTAAATGTCCATAATGTACCCATGTGAATGGAACTCACTGAAAAGGGAGAGGCCTCTTCCAAGGGATTCGTAATTCCCTTCCCATCAGTCTTGGAGTACTGGCTTTCCTTTGACCCTGAGGATTGACCAACAAAGTCTTCTGGAAAAGGGGCTGCAGAATGTTGACATTCCCTCTTGAGCTTTATTTAGAGATCAGAACACATGAAAATGAGGAAATAGGAAAGATCAGTCATTTTGCTGCTTTTCCAGAGAAACTCATTTTTCCTTGGGAAATTCAGCTCAAGTATTGCCAGGTACTTGGAGAATTAGATTCTTTCTCCATTTCTTCCCTGTCCCTAATTCTTTCACTATGATTTTGCTTTCTCCTTGGGAGAAACTGAACCTGAGCATTATAAGTCTAGACTAGCATTTCCCAAAGTAACTTTTGGAACATCAGTCCCATGAGGAAAGTCTTGAAGCAAAGATTCAGTGGGCAAGGGATTTAGGGGAAGTGCTTGTCATTACTCAGGCTTGGAGAGACTTGGTACAATTAGTAGATCAAAGGATCTAAAAAGTCACAGAGGAATGAAAGCTCTCCAGTGTTATCTCATCCAGCATTTCCCAGACTTATTTGGCTATGGAATCTTTCTTTCCCCTCTTGTTTTCTAGTAACATCTGGGTTCTGAGAAATATTGTTCTCATCGTATCAGGTGAAGACAGATACTGCTTGGTTTGAAAGTTAGCCGATCCAGTTTCCAGCGGTGTTTTTGATCGGCTAGTGGAGTTTTGAGGCAATTTCCCCTGTGCTTTGCATAGTACCTTTTTAAAGGGTACAATAGCTGAGAATGAGTTAACCACCAGAAACTCAGTAGCCCTGAACTAAGCGACCCTTATAAGGATGAGGGCCAGGAGAGTACAGGTAATCATAAATACACAGCCCCTTCAGGATTGAGAATGAGGGTGAAAGGGGAAGGGACAGTTTGAAGAAGCCAGTGGGGTGTGGCAGTCCAACAGCCTAGACCCCTGGCCTGGAAAGGAGCAGATAATATAGTTGGTGGCCTGGGACCCCCAGGATGGTCATGGTCATTGACTGCCAAAGTAGAGCCGTCAGACAAATCCCAGGAATGCCTTAGGAAATCCTTCAAACCAAGAAGTGGGCACAGGGCAGGCAACCAATACGTCCCATGATACAAGCTGCTCGTGAGGTTTGAGAAACAGTGAGGGCCAGAGAATAAATAGAACGTGCTGGAAGCACATCAATGATTTATTTTAGTCAAGCTCTACCAAGACCGATTTTAGAAAAGTCAAGTGGAAACTCAACTTCTCCTACATGCCCTCTGTGCCTGTCATTTTCAGAACCTGCCATTTTCTTTAAGTAGCCTCTGTCCTTGTCTTATCAACCATACCACGTGTTTTACTATTTTTCCAGGCAGCATATGATTTTTACTGTCCCAGGAGAAGTGTATATTACTAATCTCCCAGTGGCTCAGTGTGAGCTGACCCCATGCATAAGAAAAGCATATGGCATCACAGTGGGCTCCCCACTCCAGCCACCTCGAAATGCCAGGCCTCATTCATGCTGCCTGTCAGCATCCAGGGCTCATGTTTGGGTCCCTGGGTTTTGGGTTGAAGGTTGAGTCTTTCATGACCTAGATCCCACTGCTTTTTTTGTGCAAAATGCACTTCCACTTTTTAAAGCATCTGCCCCTCTGATTCCAATTTGTAAGGACCTAAATAGCCAAAACCTAGACATAGTTGGACAAGAAACCCCAGGATATGTGGCTACTTTCCAAGCCCAGAACGTGCCTCCCCTCTCCCTCCTTCTTGAATGCAAATGCTCACTCACAGGAGTTGGAAAAAATGCTCAAGGGATTTTGACTTGAAGACCCTCATCTCCCATTCCAAATTTAAATTTCACATTTTACTTACCGAACTCTATCGGAGGGCCGCAGAGTCCCAGAGTATGGAGGCATAATACTTACTAAATTGATTATAGAAAAATTAGGTTCAATTTTATGTTATAGTCATACTCTCTGTCACATATAACAAAGCACATTCACACCTGTTGGGCCCATAATAGGTACTCCATGAGTGTCTGTTGAGTGAGCTGTTCTCAGAGCACCTTCAGGTAATAGGAGAGGCAGACAGAAGTATCCCCCTTGACCAGATAAAGAAACTGGAGCTCAGAGAGGTTACTCATCCAGAGTCACTCACTTGAAAATTAACGGGCCCACAGCAGTGTACCTGGGCGGCAAACCTCTCTGGATGTCAGTGCGAATATGTCTGTGCGACCACCGGTCATCACTATGGTTGCAAAGCTAGAAAATCAAGTTTCTCTAGAGTACAAATGTGCTGTTCCCTTTCCCACTGAACTGTAGCAAATTTTACCCGGTTTTATTGTCCAAAGTTGAATTCGAATGTCAGCTCATCAGCTCGCCTTCATTTGTCCCAGCTTTCATTGTCTTTATTTCCATTCTTCTGTTGTGTGACTTTCTTCCTTGCATTTTCCCCCATTTCCCCTGTTCCCCTTTACTGTTCTCTATCCTTGCTGTCCCTGTGCAGCTTCCTACGTTCTCCTGCTGTGGGATCACCAGTGTGGGGTCCGCGAGGAGTGGGGGCCTGGCACAGAGAGGGAGGGGGCCACTCTGGGCTACAGGGGGCCCTTGGCAGGGAGCTCAGGACCCACATCCACTTGTTCCCTCACTCACGAGCCTCTGCACACACCAGGGCCTGGGACTAGCCAGGCCCCCGGAGCAAAGCAAGGATGCTTCAGTCGTGCAGTGGCCGCCATCAGCTCAGCCAGGACTCTGGGAGGACCCGCAGATAGCGGCCTGACTGTGACAGAAGCCGGGTTTTCCATTTTGCATCCTTAACCCTGCTAAGCTTTCCCTAGATAACTGACTGCCCTAGTCCTAAATATTACTCTCTCCACTCGGCAGTTTCCAGAGTCTGTCTATAGAAGGAGTGACCTCTGGTCCTTTCTCGTTCATTCCTGCTTGCTGGGTGGCCCTGGCATGAGCTGGCTCTCAGCCGAGACATGAGTTTGTGCCATTGGACACGTTTCAGAGCTCTGAAAGTCCACTTCCATTTTCTGCTGAAAATCCTCATAGATTCCACTTGAGACACGGGCTATTTTCCTATAAGCCACCAAAGACTGGGTCACCCAGACCTAGATTTGGCCGTTTCAAGCCTGTGCTCATAAGACAGACAGATCTAAGGAAATGATGCCAGTGACGGCACCTGTGCTCTGCCTCCAAGAGGCTGCAGCACGCCCTCCCTTGGCTTTGAGATTTCTGGTCCCCAAACAGGCCCCTCTCTCCCCTTAGAGACAAAGGAGCCATAAGGGAGGGTGAGCTCAGAAATCGGACACAGCCCTTGACCTCTCACCGTCCCACCTCTGCACACACCTGAACCACCGGTAGGTCCTCGCAGACAGAATCAGTCGGTGTCCTGCAGAGCATTCCCACGGAGGGGCATCTCCAGCGGTCCCTACAGTCAGGCCCTCATTGCGGGGCAGGGGTCGGAGGTGGGTGACCATGACATTTCCCAACCCCCCATGTGCTTCTTAGCCCCAGATTTGACTGTAAAATGCCCCTGCTTTTCTCCTCCTCCTCCTCCCCGGGACCTGCCTTTACTGTGTGGTCAACAAGGAGTTGGTACAGTGTCTCTGTCTCCAGGGAACACAGCAGATGCCCCCCAACCTGCCCTGCCCACAGAACGCCAGCTCGGGGCTCTGGGGCTCCCCTCGCTCTCAGCCCCTCGTGGTGAAATGCTGGCCAGGGCTTTGTAATTGATGCTCTGTTCTCCCTGTACTTTCCCCAGCAGATTAGCTAAAGTGCAGCCCTTTGAATCCTAACAAACAGACGAGGGGTTTCACTTGCTCTGTGGCCCCCAGAAGATGGATTCTGTATATAGAGTTGTTACTCCTAGCTCTTGCTCAGGGAGGGGAAAAAAAAGGAATTTATTTTATGTTTTGAGGTTAAATGAATGTGGGATAAATGTATACACAGTGTCCTGTGTGTATATATGTATGTATCGCTATATGTCAGATGAACCAAGGACTTTTCCACATATGGAAGAATTTCTCAAGTTCATGTTTAACTAGGAATTTCTCTCCCTAACTTCCCCCAAGTGCATGTTTGAATATACATTATGTATACATATGTGTGTGTGCATAAATACATTTTCATGTTTCTTCCATAAAAGAAAAATTAGCACCTATTGGAGCTTACTGAAGGATAAGGACAGAGCAACTGAAAAAAAACAGAAAAGTCTTAGTTCCCCAGGAAAGTAACCCAATAAGAAAAGTTCCCTTCTTAGGTTTTTAATGTCGACTTTCCGTCCAAGCGTGGATGCCTGAGGAAGAGACAATGGAGTTTTTTTTGCCTTGCAAATCTAATTTCATGGCCCACTCCTTAGAAGAAGTGTTGGCTTTGGTTTCATGTGGAAATGAAGCCTTCAGATTTAAAAGCCCATGGAGAATCTCTCACTGGGCTGGTGTTTATTGGATGGGAGAAGGTTTCAGAGATTTCTTGGGCCGGCCCTGGCAGAATCAGAGCCCACGATTCCTGGGGTGCATTCTAAAATAAATCTCAAGTGCCACCTGCCACTATTCCTTTGATTTAAAAAAGTAATTAAAAATTAAGATACAGTTGATCTCTCATCATGTGTTCGTCTTAGGGGTACCACATGATGATTTGGTAAATGTAGATATGGCAAAACTATGCCTGCAGCAAGTTCAGGTGACATCCAGCACTAGGCGTGATTCCTCGGCTCTTTTCTGATACCCCTTGGATCCCAAGTAGATTGGAACATGGCTGTGTTTAAAACTCAAGAAATTAAAAAGGAAGTCCATGAACGAGAAAGATAGCTCGGCTGTCGCTTGCCTCTTTATCCCTCAAGGATGTCTCGGAGTCCCTGAAGGCCTGCGGAAACGGGAGCTGGAGGACTACGCGGTTGCTGAACCGCGGGAAGTCAAGGTGGCTGTTTGTTTGTTTGCTTGACTTTAAGAGCAGAAGCCCTGGAATGACCCTGCGTGGCGGCGGTGAGGCCACAGGTGAAGAAGGAAGTGAGGACAGACGTGTCCCCTGTTGTGTTCCTCTGCCCGCAGTTCTCACTCACCCGACCATCAGGAGGCATGGAGGGGCCGGGCCTGACGCCGTCACTGGGAAGCTGGCTCTGCACAGGACAGGCTGTGGCCGAAGCTCTCAGATATGGGTGTGATGGCGGCTCCTTGCACGTAGAGCATGAGGGTAGGATTTGATGGCCCCCTGTCAGGTAGGGTCTTCATGTGTGGGAAGAAGGCAGAGCTGCTAAAGACATCAGGATCCTCCTGTTAGCAAAGGATTTGCCCTTGAAGGAGGTTTGAGCCTATTGAAGATTTCAGTCTTACTCTATTTGGAGTGAAGTCCCCCCCCCACCCTTTTACTGATACCTTGCTTGCAGCATTAGGGTTTCATTAAGAGATTTGTGGCATTATCTTTTGAGTCAGCAGGGTTTTTCAGACCCAGCCTGCGCTCCTCGGCCGGTAGGTGTAACCCGTCTTGGCAACATCAGAGGGCCAACTCCTTTGCAACATGCTTTAACGCAGCTACATTTGTCTAGGAGGCTGTGCGTCAGCTCCCCCTTTGAACGGAGGTGGCCAACCTGGAAACATCTGGAAGCAGGGAAGTCCATTTTCTGTTGCTAAACACCATTGCCTCTCTTCTTTTCTTGAACGGATGTAACGGGGATCATGTCTGGCTTACATGCTCCAGGCACCTGCAGATATCAGAACAGCAGAGGAGAGAGAACAGGAAACAATGCTTTCAGCGTATGCTGCACACCCACCAGTTCTGAAAACTCCCTTCCTTAACAGACAATTGCATTTAAAAAATGTTTCATCATCTATATGTTGATTTGAATAAACTCCAGCACTGAACAGCACAGAGGTTGTAAAATAATCTAAGGGTGGTTTTATATACTATCTGATCCTTTTCACGCACACCCTTTCGCCCTTGGCCTTAGTCCTTCAGCAAGTAATTTGTTATCAAACGCTCACACAAGGGATGGTGTGCCCAGTTACCTTTGTGTGTGTTTGTCATGTCTACAGAGTGTTTTAATTCACATCCTCCAATTTAATTCACACCTCAACCCTATGAAGCACTAGGGTCAGGAAATGGTCCCTTTTTCTTTTTGAGGCAACTGAGGAAACGAAGAGTCAGAGGCTAGGGGACTGAGTTGCCTACCCGCCAGGAAATGGCAGAACCAGAATCATGCTAAAGACAGAATTTTCACTGTGTTTAGTAAAGCCAAGCATTAACGACTGATGGACGAGAAAGCCGATATAAAGCCCGCCTCCGCCCTCACCCCTGTTTTATGGCCGCTTCTGGCAATGGCTCAGCTTGTACCAGATGTTAATTTTAGGCTCCAAGACAACGCTGTTGGCCAACCCCGGGCCTTCCAGCCTTCCCATCTTCAGCTGGGCACCTTGTATCTTTTAGCTCAGAGAGCTGGCGCTGTGAACCAAAGGCTTGTTGGTCAGAGTTACTTTTTATTTGAAGGAAATAGAACACTAGTTTCTTGAAGTCATTGGGCAATGATCGTCCAAAAAGTTGAGAAAATGCCCAAAGGTGCTGCATCAGAAGTGAAGGAGAAAGGCCCCCAGGCCTCTCTAATGTTCCCAGCGGCTCGGCAGAGAGGGCCCGCTGGCCGCCCCACCCGGGGTGTCTTGTGAGGGGACCTTGCTCTGAAGAACCAAGCGAGGCTGCGTGTCTAGCCTCTGTCTCTGCCTTGAGAAACATTGCGGTGTGTCTTTTAAAACATGGGCATCTCCCATCATAGTATCCCTCAGCCAGAGATGGGCAGCTCTCACCACCAAGGCCCCAGGGATGCAGCCAATAGGGCCAGAAGGGGGAAGGAAGCCATTCTGGGGAGAAACAAGTGAAGAGCATCGTGGCGACCCAAAGGACTCCAGAACCCAGGCAGCCTCCTCTTCCACAGGAGTCACATCATTCGGGAAAGGGAGGACCCATCCTCACGTACTTACTCATTCGGAGTATTTGTCAAACCCCACGTCTGAGGTGTGAGCCGTGTGGAGGGAGTGAAGGATGCCCTTCCCCTCGGAGACCTTGGAGTTTGGTGGGTTACCACCGCTGTGCCCAGAGAAGGACAGCTCCTGTTTGCACGCGAGGTGCTCTTTCTTCCGTGAGCTGGAGAGATCCGACCGGAGAGGTCCATCCATCTCCGAGCCGGGCCTGCAACAGCTTTGGCCACGCAGAGTCCAGAGTACTTCTGAGCTGAGCTAAGCAGAGCCAGGAGATGCCTTCGGGGTCAAGATGGACTGTTCTTTCTGTGGCTTCAGAGCTCCATGTCAGAAGGCTGTACCTTTGGCAGGCCCTGACTCCCCGGCTCCTAGCCGGGTGGCCTTTAACGAGCAACCTCATCTTCCTCCCAGAGGGCTCCTCTCCATATCTGCACTAAGAGCCTCCCAATACTTGTGTTGTGGGTTGCGTGGTGAGACTCAGTGGGGAGACACAGAAACCTGCCGCCCTCTAACCCGCAGCAGGAGCTGGTAATACCTGCAGGCTTGTTTCTAGACCCGGCCAGGAATACGCTAACACTTCTCTTTAAACAGAGCACAAAGCAGGTATCTGAACCTGGATAGAACTTTCCTAATCTATGGGGGAATTTGTCTTTAAATGGGCCCCCCAGGCTGTAACAAGTACAAGTCTTGTCAGCTGCTCCTGACCTCATCACCTGAACAGAGACATCTGTCTCGGGGCTGAGCATTCCAGGAGGCAGGAGAGGAGAAACACGCAGATGGTGGGGCTGCAGAGGGAAGACTTGGACTTGACCCTTAGAGAAAAAGTACTAGCGCTGTGACGAGGCTCAGTGTCCTTGTTTTCCCTGACACTTGTGTCTGGCTTTGCGGGCTCTGGCAAAGTCTGCATTTGGAAATGCCAAGAGGAGCTGCTTCGGTGGGACCTAGGCATGGGGCACAGCATAAATCCCATGCACTGTCAATGTGTGGAGCCAGAGTTCACAGACTCCTGGGGCTTGAAGTTTTCGGAAAGTGTCGGAGAAGCCGTGAACTCAAGTCAGGGCAGGGATGTGTCTGGTGACTGTCCGCCCAGACCCTCTCATAACCAGGACAGCCTCCCACATGGAAGCCAGGGCGACCTTCCTGGCAGAGACAGCCAGCTAAGTTCTCCCAGAGCAGTGAGCTGATCTGGAAGTGACCCTTCCACACTGTCCCTCTCATTTCCAGCTAGGACAGGTATGACAGTGAGGTCCTCTTAGCAACACGGTCCTTCAATTTCGAGAAAAAAGCTGGCTATCAATTCAGAGAGAGTTGCAGGTGTTTTTTTTTTTTTTTAAATGACCAGTGATGGGCTGGGGCTTGCCTGCTGGCTGAACCCAATAGTTCAAAATAGAGGCCAATTAAAGGTTTTTCCTGGGCCATTTATTGTGTCCTGTTATGATAGGAGCATCTTTGCTGGGGATAATAAATGCCCTCCACAACAGCAAGTCTCCTGTCTTGTCAGCCATGCCTGAGTCCCTTCGCCCTTCGATCTTTTCATCAGCATAGGCCCCTTGAGCAGCCCATCTGCTGAGAAATTTTGTTCTATCTTAGTATTTGGAGAATCCCATTAGAGCCCAGCATCTGGGGCTGCAGGATTTCCATAAAGGTTTCATATCATCTCTGGAGCGATAGAGACATCCTGAGGTTATCTGATAGGTACTCAGCTGCCACCTCTTCAGACTTTGCAGAGCTCTGCAGTCACTGTGCTCTGGGCTTCAGGCCGCCCTGGATGTTCCTGTCCCCAGATGACTGATGGCTTCGAGGCTGTCTTCACATCTGGACGTTTTGGCAACTCCTGGCATAGCAGTCATTCCCGAAGGACACGCAAGGGAGCAAGCAACAGACAGCATCCAGAAGAGCCCCTGCAAAGGAGCTTTGGAAAAGACAAACAAGGAGAAACAGACTCTCCCAGGCCTGATAGATGCTTTCGAAAACGCCAAGAATTTCTAAAATAACTTGGCATGAAGTTAGGAATCGAGTGACATTTATCTGTTTCTTATTTGGGGGTCCCCAAATTTACATTTCTGGGCAGTAAGGTTGCCGGGCAAGTTAGTATTTCCATACAAAGGCGCAGGCAGTCCTGGGGTCAAACAGCTGTGAACATTCGGAAATTCTTGGAGCTCCCCATCTGATTAGCTCCTGCATTTTTGTTTTTTATTCCCAAGCAGACACTCATTGTGATCCAGATCTCTTGGTGATTAGGGTCAAGTCATCTTTAAGCTTTGAAGATTAGAGACACCAGAAATGGCCCCTTCCTTTTCTATTTTCTTTTAAAAACTTTTAACTTTAGAAAGTAAAAACTTTGAGTATTCTGAGTTCGCTAGAGGCATTTATCCACATTTCTGCCACGTTAAATGTTAGCACAGTTTATATTGGATTGTCATATTTCTTTACTTTATTCACCAGCATACAAGACGTCAATCTCAACATCTGGTTTTTAATAATTCTCGACATCTGGGAGCTCCTTTCTATTCCGTGGTGGACAAGGCGTAGTGATATTGGCAGTGTATATTTTCAAGCTACAACTCCTGTCTGTTTCAATCATAATTAATTACCTCTTCTTCATAGGTTTAATTTGCTAAAAGTGATTTGCATCAAACCACATTTCACTGTTAAGAAAATAGTGGTAGATTTCGGGGGCAGTGGCTTTCTTTGTTTTTTCCTCCTTTCTTGTTTTTAAAATGTAAAAGCAGATCTGAACCAAACTGAGTGTACCCATGCTGTTGGGTTTTAAATGCAAAATGAAATAAACCGCTCTTCAAGGAAGGTGATTTTACAGCCATTTAGATGTTGTGAGCAGGAGCCGTAAGCTGCATTTTAGGGGAAACCTCCTATTTTGGTTCTTGACTTCGGCAAGTCGTAGCCTCTCTCTGTGCCTGGAGTTTTCCTACAGCAGTGACATTGACGGTCAAGAACCTTTGAATTGAAGGTAGGGCCCTTCATCCAGAGAAAGTATGGACGCAGCCACCCACAACATTCTGCAGGGATTTTCCAGGGGTTCCTAGATCCCAGAAACCCATTTACGGATGCCTGAGGGTCCCATGCTGTAGACTTTTTACTCCTTTATCAGCATAAAAAGGGACATCAACTTCGCTTTCTCCAGGAACTGAGAGGAAGTTTAATGAATGTAAAAATGAGTATTTCTCAGGTTAGGTGGGGAAAAGGGAAGTTTATTGCCAGGAGCAATATTTATTTGTTAGTAGACTATGTGGTGATACATAAACACAGGTAAATTTTGCATAAGAAGACCCAGCCAAAATGTACCTTATTTTTTTTTGCGTGAATAGTCCTATCATAACTGTCAATGCAAATTCATGCTAAGTTGTCTAATCCATACTGTGCATATCCCTGTATTGACTCAGACCAGTTGGGGATTGTTAACCCTTTGTGGACCATAGACCACTTTGGTGGGCCCTCACGGACTCCACATGACTGAACCTAATAGCACAACAGGTTATGCAGCAAGAATCCAAATAGTTGGGAAGTGCTCCAGGTTATTTTTTCCCCCTATTCCTGGTTTTCAAAATAAAGAAGCAAATCATGGCAAAACCTGGTTTCATCAGAGACATATTCTAATCATAGCGCTCAAATTATGTGTGAGACCAGGATATAAACCACTCAGTCTTCCAACACTTTTGTTTCCATCCTTGCAGCAAAAAGTGAGAATTCTTATTAAAAACAGGACCTTGTAATGGCAGATACATGCCGGCCCTTCAGAGATTCAGTTTCTCTGCCCATTGGGCATTTCACTAAATGAGGAAAGTGGCCGAGCCATTCTGGAAATGTTTTCAACAACAAGAATTCAGACCCAATAAGTTTCAGTTTATCTACAGTGGAACTCAATTTTAAGTTAAACAAAACTTCCTCTCTACAAGCATCCTACCGAATTGAAAGTTTACTCTGTCTTTGAAACCGACTTGATTGCAAACGTGTAGTCATTCCATGGCACGCACATCCTCTTTTATGCTGAGAGCGAAATGAAACCTGACAAATGGAGACAATCACAGCGTGTCTGAGCCTTTGTGAAGTCACCAAGGGGAATGAGTGCATGCTACCAAACCTTGTTCCACCCAAGTAGATGGAGGTTGTTGTTATTTTTTTTTTTAATTCTTCTTCAGGCTTCATGTATCAATGAAAACTGAAGAGAAATTAAGGGTATTTGATTACTATAATTACTTCTCTGCTTACTCAGAGGGTTTAATCTACTCCTTAGGCATATGCAATGCCGATTGCATGCATTCCCAAAACATAATCATCTGCTAATGTGGACTAATTTTACTCTTCTAATCCAATCTTGACACCAAGTCAGAGCTGGGTGGGTGGAATGTTTTTGTGTGTGGGTTGCCATAGATACAAAACTCAGTTATGTATTTGATAAGCGGGTGATGTGGAACTTACGTTACTATGGATTTCCCTCCCCCCCCTCGATCTTTAAGATTAAAATACACAAAGTGAAGATCGCTGTGCCTTTCCACTGCCTCCGGTGTAACTAACCTTCTCTTCTTTCATTCCGGTGCACCCCCTCCTCTCCGCGCACCACCCTCCCCGGGCCGGCCTCAGGATGACGAGGAGGGCATATGGGCATAGCCGGGCCTGTAAACCAAAGTTCCAGTTTTGTTTTGAGGGGTGAGAAACCATCTTTTATATCATTTTTCTTCTAAAAATTGCATTCTAGTGTTGTATTGTGTGCGTGCTCGATTGTGTTTGCTGACGTCTGTGACCATGCCCTATGTTTGCTTCTGTGCGCTGTGACTGTCCCCGGGAGTCCCCTCCTCCCCCCTCCTCCCCCCTCCTCTCCCCTCACTGGGGCTGCATTGGGGACGATTCAAATGTTTCTGTGTTACTTAAGATGTGAACAATGCCCTTGCTAGGATTTATACACACTTTCTAAGCCATGATCGCAGACCCAGAAATTGTCACGGTTCTCCTGCCGTGATTTTCAGCTCGCTGCTGGCTTTTACCAGCTATGCCTGTGTAGTGGGACTCTCCCGTCCTTCTGATTGTGTCAGATGTTTGTTTTGACAAGGAATCAGGAAAATAAAACTGTCTTCCCGGAGCTGCAACTAGGATGTCTGAGAAGCCGCTTTAGTGGGCTGTCCCATCTCCTCTGGCAGTTCTGCAGAAAATATAAGGACGGAGGCCTGGTGATGGTGGCGAGGTGACCGTGTGTCTTTTAAGGAATCCGGTGAGAAGTACTGGCATGGGCCTGTCTCATCAGTGGCCTTATATCTGTTGCCTTGTTACAGTTGCGCTTCTATGAAGGTTCGCATCGTAAAGTTCACGTGTTGTGTTTCTGAGAGGGTTTTGCTCACATAATGGCTGATTTTTAGCTGTGAAGACCTGGCTGTGTATTTCTGTGCTATCTGCATTCTAATGGGACATGGCCACATGGTTAGAAACGGAACATCGAACTTTTGCTGCAGGGAACCACGCCTTTCCAGGACCCTGCAGGCTGTTTTAACACCAACTCACAAACTCCCCGTGGTTACCTAGGATGTTTTGCTCGACCTGATGACATCGTAAATGCCATTTTGTTCAGAACAAAGAATGTGGCAGATTGTGTACCGTGGAGATTTTTTATGGCCTAAAAGTATTCAACGCGTAGTTCTTTTTCTGGAGCAGATGTGAAATGTCACAGGTCTGTGATCAGAGAGGCAGTTTCTGGGGTAGCTCAGCAGATGTGCCCTTCCCCAGTCTCGCCTCCGTATTACCTGACAGTGGTGCTTCGGGCCAGCTGGGCAACAATGATGGGTGTGTTGTGCCAGCTGGTGACAGTTCCATCGGTGCAGTTCACTGCCGAGTCAACTGCTGTAGTTCCCAGCCCCGAATCATACTGCTTGTTCTGGGCCCGGGGGAGTCCCCAGCGGGGTGATTTTCAGGTACACCATCCTTCCCCGTAGGAAAGGCGTGACACCTCTGCCATCGTTTTCCCACCAGCAAAGTGCTTCCCAATCACATCAGCCTATCTCTTCTCTTCTCCCTTTCCTGGGTAAAGGGGAAAACAGCGCTGGGATTAACTCTTCCAGATGCAATGGATCCAAGCGTGAGGAGGCAGGAAAACCAGAGAAATGCCTAAGGTTCTGTCTGAGACATGGTCTCCCTATCTAGGGAACAGTTTAAGAGAAACGTCGCATTTACTTCTACGGAAAATCTCCTAAGTGTAAATTGACCGGGAACAACATTAAATGAGAAGTGAAGGTTTTATGATGTTAAAAAGCAAACCTGCGAAACCTGCCCACAACATGTGTGGAATAGGCAAGCAGAGGAGGGGGTGGAACACCATTTAAGTCTTACGTTCTGAGGTCATGCGTCATCTTGAGCAACGCTGTCCAGTAGAAGTAGAATGCAAGCCCAAATGTAATTTTATATTTTCCAGCAGCCACATTAGAAAATAAAAAGAAATTGTTGTGAAAAAAAAGGAGGGGGTCTAAGAATTTGGGGGTGCCTTGAGAAATGTTGGTCCCATTCTAAGAGCATCTTCTACCATCGCATTAGGGCGTGGGGCCTCATTTCTGGCTCCTGAATAATAACAGTTTTTATCGCTTTTCACAAGCTTCATGACCTTCTGCTATGCCATCCCCCGAGACAGGAGGCCCGTTGACGTCAGGGTGGAATTGGTGCCCAGGCCCGTGCCCTGCTTGCTGAAGGCACATGGGGACCATGGTGTTCTTCGTGAATTTCCCCAAACGCGACGTACCCCAAAGAGCAAACGTCTTCCGAAAATTAGTCAATCTATAATCCTACTTTAATATGTTGTAATAAATTTTATAGGCTTCTGAGGAAAACTACTTATCTCCCTTTATGACTCCTTTAAACAAGTTTGCTAAGATATCCTCGGGCTTTTAAAACCATATCTTAAGGATTTAAATAATGAGATGCTGGGGGGAACCTTCAATTTTCGAACAGCCGCTGCATGTTTTGAGTCACATTACAATCTGTGGGGCCTAAAGAGACATTAAATTTATAACTAAAGATGGATAATAGTGGCACATTAAAAATGAACTGTTTTGAATATTTTGATTTATGGCCCTCATAAAAGAAACATTACAAGACATTATTTTACTAGGCAACTGTAATATGCTCATAATAGCATCAGAAAGCCCTGACTTGAATCTGGTGTTTTTGTGCTGAAATGAATCATAATTCAGGAAAAATTGTTCCAGAAAAATGACAACAAATTGGAATTAGCAAAGTACCCCTGAGAGCCCCTTCCCTCCTTGCCCCTTGAAGGTCCTACCTGCATGGGGTGTATTTGTTTCTCTGTGATCATTCAAGGGTGGTGTTTCCTGAGAGCAAAGTGAACAGGGACGTTTGCTTTTCTAAGAGTTTTGACAGCCCCTAGCACTAGCCTCCCCCTGCCCCATAAAACTCACCCCCCAGCCTGGCATTATCCGCGTGTGACCCGTGTGGCCCCAGGACCCTCTGGCGCTGGAAAGGGCCCCACCCTTGGTTTAATGCTCTGCTGTCTGGAAATTCTTCCTTTTTGCCCAAGGGGCCCCACTATTTCATTTTGCGCCGAGCCCACAGGTCATGTAGCAGGGCCACTTGGATCCACCATTTCCTACGCTCTGCCTCCAGCTTCTCTCTGCTCCTCTCCCAAGTGGCTCATTCCCATTCCTATTTTCTTATCCCTAGAATTTACCTTTGGCCTGCCCTATCTTTCTGGTTTTCTTGCAGAGGCTCCGTGGGAGCATGTTTCCAGCAGGCCCTTGCCCGGATGAGCACCCTTGCAATGCGTATTCAATCAACCACTGTCCTCTCTCCCTTCCCTTCGGGTTGTGAAAATGTTCTCCTTCACTGCATTTTCTACCTTGCTTTGCAAAATACAGGCAAAGCAGCTGCTTAGTTCTCCTTACTTTCCTTCGGGAAAATCCACTTGACGTGGCGATCATTTGTGTCTGTGGATAACTCTCCATCTGCCTTGAATGGAGGTGCTTCCCTTGGGCCCCCCAAGAGGCACTTTGGTCTGTGCGCCTCCGACGAGGTGGGGCAGTGAGAGGCTAGACCCTGTGAGATCCAGTATCCCATCTGCTTCGACAGCTGAACGTTTGAGCTTTTATGTGAACTCTCGTAATTGAGCAGACATAGAAAACAAGACCGTGTTTATTTCTTAAACTACTACAAGGGAATAAGTCTTTTTCGATTGAAAGCATATGCAAATTTTTAGGACCTGATTTGTAAAAGTACAGATGTGGGCGTTAGCAAGTTTCGGCACAGGGCCGCAATGCTGTAGACGCTTCCTGTTCAAACGAAGAATGTTCTGTGCCACCAGCATGTGGGCAGCGCTCCGGCGTGTGCAAATGTGACACAGACATTGAGACCCCTGAGGGGGTTGTTCACACGCACAAACCATGCCCGAAGGCCGGTGGAACTCCCTGTCGCATCTCCTCGCAGGAAGAACAAGGTAGGAGATGCCGTGTTGTGGCTGGAGAGCTTAAACCTTCCTGGTGTCCTCTTAGCAGAAAAGGTCCAGAGCCTAGGCCTGTGCTTTTCCTGGGGAAGGGAAATGCAGTGGCCAGGAAAGACGTCACGGAAGCAGCCCTGGGCTTTCCGTCCCCTCTACCAAAGTTGTTGTCTCCCGCACCTCCTGTATGGGGGTTCCAGCTAGTGGCTTTAATTCAGCCTGTATCTCTGAAGGCTGCCAGGCGGGTGGACCTCTCCTGCTGCTGGCTATTAAGTTTTCTTTCTTTCATCCATGTAGCCATTCAGCCAGCCATTTTTCACTTACTCATCATCCCTTTTCTCCTTCAGTGGTTAAATTCTCCGTGTTATGCTGAGAAAACAATGATGAGTAAGACAGATACGGTTGCTACCCTGTGAGTCTTACAATCTAGTTGAGGGAAATAGACCATAAAGAATTAAATGGATAAAAACTTATACCCTTTGATCATTGCCTTGATGGAAACCCGAACACTGTTGTGATGAACAAGGGGGATCTGCTTGTTAAATCTACCGCAGAAAGGATATTTAGTGAGCTCCGCTCCAGGGAAGTGAGTTTTGCACCAGGCCTTGGAAGGAGTTGAGCTGGGAGGTATCCATCCCGGATGAGGGTTTGGGAGGTGGTCCCAGGCAGGAGGCATGCAGAGGGCTGACGGCATGGAAGAGCTTTGTGAGCAAAGGAGCCTGGGTACCATCACCCTGGGCAGAAAATAAGACAGTGGGATGAAGATGAGCAAGCAGGAAGGGGCCCGATCACACAAGGCCTTTTAGGCCAAGGTAGAGAGAGTTCTGATTTCAGCCTTAGAAAAATGACAAAGTGGAAAGAAAGCTAGAAGCTCTTCAGCAGGGACCTGACGTGGTTTGTGCTGTAGAACAATCCTGGCTGCTGTGTAGCGGGTGTACTGTCATGGCAGGAAGAGGAGAAGCAGGGCTGTTGCATCGTTGGGAGGAATGGATGGTGCTGCCCGGGTTGAGGTGGGGAAGATGCAGACCAGGGGATGCCCTGAAGATGAGACCAGGAGGTGAAGCCAGCAGACCGCGCGTGGAGGGGTCGGAGAGAGGACCAAACCGAGCGCCTCCAGGTTCCTCTCCTGGGTTTCCAAGCTGAGGCAGGCAGCAGACGGGTGGGGCTGGGCAGCGCTTCTGAGAGGCAGGCTTGATTCCCTTCTTTTCCATTGGCCTGCATGCCGGCGGGGGAACCTTTGGCCTCTCAATGAACTGGCACCCAGGCTGCCAGGCTTAAGGCACAGCTGAGCTCAGCTTCAAGTGGGGGCAGCTCTCTTGACTCTCCAAGTAAAGGAGGGAACTTGAATATCAAAAATGGCCAAGAAGCATCAGTGTCCCTGGAATAGGGAAGCAGGTAGGGCATAGTGGTGTACGGAAGGCAGAGCTCCCGCAATTGGTCAGGGATGACAAGGACCTGGAGACAGGAGGAGGACGCCACTGGCCCTGCAGCGCCCCCCGCCGAGACTCGAGGCATCAGGCTTCTCTGTCTTCTGAGTGCACCGTTTCCAGTAGAAGCAGCTTTGAATGATCCGTTTTCAGGATGTGAGATGAGAAGTAACCAGAAGCGGCAGATGTGTCAGAACCACCGTGATAGGGGCCCTGCCACTTCCAGTTGCAAAATTACTTCCTGGGTAAACAGAGATGTTTTTACTTTATCTCATTCCCCAATGCCTTCTTTTCTTGGCTTCTCTGCTCCTCTGGAAGATATCTGCATGTTTATATCTTCTCTTCAGGCTTGTAAAGCTATTGTTCAGAGCTACCGCTTGAATGCCTTACCAAAGCCCTATGCGATCATACTATGTCTTCATCTCAGTACTGGAGTTGAGGCCATAAAGTGCACAGTCCCCGCCCCGGAGGAATTGAGGGTAGTTCACAGACTCTTAAGATGGTGTCCATGAACTCCCAAGTCTCCCCTCGACATAGGTGGAGACTTTGGTGTGGGTTTACGCACATCCCCCCAAGGAGAGGGAGTATCTGTGACCCTCAGCGGATGCGCACAGGGGCCAGTGACTCAGAAAAGGTGGAGATGGCTCTTCCATGAGCAACTGGGTGACAGCGTGTGGGGCAGCTCGTAGTGTCTGCATTCAGGCGGAGCTGGGTCTGGACCTGGCTCCATCGTTGTCCGGCTGGGTGGCCTCGGGTAGCGTCCTTCCCTCCCTGCCCTTCCAGTTCCTCACTTGGGGAAGGCTGTGCACACCTCACAGGGCTGTGGGTGGGATGAGGTGCGATGCCTCGCCATGTGTGGTGCACAATGGAAGCTCAGGGCTGCTCACAACGCCACCATTATGATCACTGCTGGGTCCGAGAGAGCGGACTCTATATGCCAGCTGAAGGAAGTGGTTGATCCTGGGGGATAGGTGAGCTTGGGGGACGAGGAATAAGACTGAAGAAAGGAAGTTCAAAGGGGGAATGCGACTGCAGTGAGCATAGCTGTATAAGCCAGCTACACGTGTTCTAGCAGGACTTCAACCGTGTTTACTCTAAAAACATACTCTCTTCACTGACCCTTGATTTTGATGACCCCAGGGCATAGCCAAAGCAAGGCTGTTTGCTTGTTACCATGGGGACTATGGATTAGTTCATGTTTCTAGAAGAGGGTTTCTTTCACCTCAGAAAAACCGAGTGAATTCCATGAAAAGCCAATGGATATCTGACCAACAACCAGCAGGTGTGAGCGGATGGATGGGAAGAGAGGATAGGGTCACCACGTCCAGTTCTCAATACGATGGACCTGGGGCCTGACTGGGTACTTCTCAGCAGAATTAAGTGGAGTTAATACATTCTTGAGGCTTTTCCGGAGTGTGTGTAAGGATTATCTGGCAAAGCAGAGCATGCTGGCTTGGCTGTGATCACACTCTCTGGACCTGAAATCTGGCTGAGAAATCAACAAACAGTGGTGATAAATGATAATGGGCCAGAGGCGGGGGCCGTCTAGCGTAGTGTTGCTGCATCGCTTTACAGCCTTCCTGGGCCAGCGCTGGCGTGTGGTGGGGGGCCTCTGGCCTCTCCCACCCTTTTGTCATCTGTTCTAGAGTGTGCTCTTTATTAATGATCTGTAAAGGGGAGAGAAGAGCAAGTGAAGGGAAGTTGGGAGGTGTTGGAAACACCAGCGAGGTCAGAGAAATCACACACATACATGGCTTGAAGAAGGTTGGGAATGCAGAGGGGAAACTAACAAATCCTGGAGAAGTCCAGACACTCACATCTGTTGAGAATTAACCTGAGACGCAGATATCAGTGGGTGGGAGGGCTGTGGAAAACCGAATGCTAAACAAAAAATAAAGCGCCGAGTGGACGTTGGGAAATGCCGCCCTGGGTGAGAGCTGGGAGGCGCCGGTGGCTCTGAGCCCTGCCTGGACGTCAGCAGGTGCCGGAGAGACACGCACCCCCGTCTGTGACAGCCGTGCCCGCAGATTATGTCTCACACTTGGGACGTCACAGTGCTGCCCACTCTTCTCCAGAGGCTCTCCCGAGTTCCCGGGAAGCTGGGAGGGGTTTTTAAAGAACACAACCTCTAAATGGAGGCAGTGGACCATTTAACGTGGGATGTTAGATCCAAAACTACCAACCAGAGGCAGCATTCAGACATAGTGTTGGAATGACGTTTTCAGGGAGACTGTGATTCCTCTTGGATATTAAATATGGACTCGAGGAGGCCCCAAGATCTCATTCCTAGACTTGGAGCCCCGGAGTAGCCACGTCTCAGAGCCATTCATCCAGGGGGCCGAGTTAACAAGTTAGGTCGGAATTTTGTTGGTGGTTCAGGGAGCCAGACCCCAGCCCTGTCTCTTTCCAGCCAACCCCAGTGCCCCAGCAAAATGCAAAAATCAAAGACATTCAAAACAAGAGTCCCACATCGGGTGATCAGCTGAAATGATCACATTCCTTTTTGCCATTCAGACATTGACTGGCTGGAGGCTGTTGGCCATGCCCGCATGAGTCTTGACTCTGTCCTCAGCCCTCTCCTAGACATGCCATCTCCATGGTAACATGATTCCTACAGGAGCAGTGCCGGCCCCCTTGGCTGCTAGACAGTCTGAGGAACTAGGTACCACAGTCCCTATATTGCCCGGGTGGCCCCAAGGACCCTTCGCCGTGAATGTGGTCCCCAGAGACTTTGGGATGGGAATGCATATTCCCTCCCGCTTTGCTTTCCAGGAAACATATACAAATGCCAAGAATAATAGCTTGCAACAGCTGTGAACTTCCATCCTGCCCAACCCTGGTTCAGGCTGCCCCCATCTCTCCTATTCAGAGCAGCACCTCGAACCCTGGGCCACCCTTGCCTTCCAGCTCACAGGGCAGTCCCCATGGTGACAGAGTCACAGGGAGGCTGAATTTGCTTAAGGAAAGGCCGGCTCATGGCAACCCCGCAGGCACCTTAGTAAGTCGGGCCCCTCCCGCACCGTGTGTCAGTGTCGGTGGTTGGGTGGCGGACGGGTCTGCCAGGCTCCAAGCATTTCCTTAGGCCCTTAGTCACTCGTGTATGCAGAGCAGTGGAAACAGCTCCCTGAAGGGTGTTGGAGAAAGATTATAGTCTCTTTGGGAGAAGATGATTTGTCAGTGAAACCTCTGAGATGGGAATAAGAGGCAAATGCTCTTACGGAGCTCACACCCCTCCGCAGTCCACTGCTCCCCGCGCCTGCAGGGGCATCGGTGCATGAGGCTCTGAAATAAAAATCACAGAGGGGACTTCCACCAGAAAGCCTCAGCTTCTTCTATCCACTGCTTCATTTTCCCTGTTTTTACTTTTGTGTTCACTGTAGAAATCTTAGAAAGTTTAATGGGCGATCAGGGGAAAACAGTTCTTAAAGTCTTCACTGAGAGAAAGCACCACTATCAGGCACAGCGTCCTCAGCAGACGTGGTCGCGTGGCTATAGACGTGATGGGGACAAATCCGGCTTGGTGGAGTCCTCGGCGCTGGACGGCTGGTCAGCGCTCTTGCCCTGGACGTGACATGCAGACCCGGTTCAGATACTGGTTCGACCCCTCCTAGGGGCTGCCTGAACCTTTGAAGGTTGCTGGGGCTCCTACCATTGCTGTTTACCCTGTGTCCCATGATGGTGATTCTATGTTGGCAAACTGACCTGTGCTCGTGATGTTGACGCGTGCCCTGCAGCCAGCAGTGGAGCGCCTTGGCAGGCCGGGCTGGGGCGGGGGTGCAGGCCTCTGGGGGGGGGCGGGGGGGGCGGGAGTCACGCGGCCCAGGGCTTTGTTCTTGGAGGCGGGGTGACGCTGCATGGTTCTGCCCTGGGGAGGAGCTGGCTGCCCTGAGTGAGCGTGTGATGGAATTAGCAGCCTTGCCACCCGCAGCATCCAGTCATCTCTGATGTAACTGCGTTATTTGAGAGGAGCTTCTGTTCCCACCCCCACCAAAAAAAAGCTCACCCTCCATGATTAAACAGGGAGTCTGCATTGCCCCCTGGCCTTGGGTCGCACCCAGGTGCCGCGGGTAGGACTTTTTGCTGCTGCTGTCGGTCACTTTTAGGGTTTTATTCACTTTTTGTCCCTGTGAGCCGTGGCACCAGTGCACTAGCATGGGGACCTGATGGCATCACGTTGGAGGTGACCCTTTGTGCCCTGCTGTGTCCGCAGGCTAAGACACGCAGTCTCCTCCTGGGAGGAACGGCCTGCCCAGCCTGCGGCGTCTCCAGCAGCCGACCTGACACCCGATACAGCCTCACAGGCCTCAAGGACCACCGGCCACAGAAAGGCGTTGCCCTTCCCTGCCCCGGAATGTGCAGATGAGGGGCAGGCCGAGGAACCGCCTGGTGCCAGAGAGCAGCCCTTGTCCCTCCTTATGCAACAGGCCTGGGACGGGGCGCTATCCAGTACGTCAGGCAAGGGGTGATGGGCGCAAGCTTAGACGCGCGGGAGGGATTTTCTCCACCTTATTATCGCTGACAATTGTGGGAGCCCGCAGGCTGGTGGAGGCCGGGCTGGCGCCGTGCGCGCCCTTGGGTGAGCACGGGCACCTGGCTGGGGCTCGGGGCTCCCGGCCGTGGGTGCCTCCCGGGACATTGCTGTTTCTGGGCGCCTCTCGTTGGCGGGCCTCTCACCCTGGGTAAGAGTTGGGATGGCGAGGGACGGGCTCTCCTTCTCCCCTCAGCTCGGCCGGCCTGCTTTCCTGGGCAACACCGAGGGCAGGGCAGCCGAGGGGAACCCTTCAGCCGGGCAGCTCTGTGCCTGACCTGCTCACCGTCAAACATGTCCTGAAGCTCTAAGGGTGGGCACGGCCCCTCGTCCCCCTTTGTCCCACTCACCCAGCTCCCTCGCCAGCTTAGGGAAGATACTCCATGCCCCCATCCTCATCTAATCCCGGAGCAGCTCTGCGAGGGAAGCAGGTGATGCAGTTTTACAAAGTAAAGCTTTTACAAGTCCATTTTGCAAAGTAAGAAAGTTGGCTGTTGGTTACCTGCTCCTTCCTCGTTGTAGCAGTTCCCTAAGGATGTTCCTTAGAATGCTGATGGTACGGGAGATGAAGAGACACTACTTTAAAAATCATCATAAAAGCAGTCGGTGTGCAAATAAGTTTGAGCAAAACTGGACTGAACAGAATTAGCTAAGTGTCTTTGTTGCAGGCCTTCTCAGAGCCTTTGATGGGCCAGCGTTCTCCAGGCCAGCTGTCACACTCTGACAGAAAGAGAGGGTTCGCTGGGTCTGCTATGCTTATTAGTCACTAGCTCTTTTCTTTCCAGACCCTCGTATGGAATCAGTGTCCACAGAATATATCTGGGGAGAGCTCTGATGCAACCTGCCTTCTCTTTGGTCTTCAGGATGGGTTATTTGCCCTCCCAGGTGGCACCACCATCATTGTTTGGGGCACTGAACCAGGAGCCTGCCAAACCTTGTGCCAGAAAGGCCTCTGTTTGCTTTTCCTGTGTTGGGCCGTTATGTTTTGCACAGTATTTACCTGGAACTCGATGGGCATATACATCCAGTGTCCAATGAGGCAAAATATAAAGAGGAACTTTGGCCAAGCCGCCTTCCTGCTGGAAATGGTACAGGGACTGCGATGTCAGAAAAGGCAGGAGCTGACGTTTCCCCTCCCACATGCCAGCCACTGTCCTAAACCAAGGCTCGGCAAACCTTTTCTGCAGTGGCCAGGTAGGAAATACTTTAGGTATTGTGAGCCAAAAGGCAAACTCAAGGATGTCATAGAAGTATTTATGTAGCCAGAAAGACATTTTCACACATTTTTACGGATGAAATTCAAAATAAATCAAGTGCATCTTTTCGTACCATGGTGTCTGCTGATGAGAATAGGATTCTTTTAGGGGGAAATAACATACCACTTAATTGGGGTTCAACGCTAGTATTCTCTGTCCTCAAAATATTTTGCCAGTGTCCTTCTGACCATGCTGATCCGTGACGGCATTTTAAGTATTTTTTTCATCTTCGGAAATGTCTCTCCACACGAATCGGTGAGACACGCAGTCAAAATGCTGCCCTTTGGAGTGTTCTGAGCAGCAGTGCAGGGCCATGAGAGGGCCACGTACTCAGTGGCTGCAGGAAAGTGGTGAAAGGAAAGAGGAAAGGAATGGGCGGGGTGGTGTCATAGATGCATATGCATAAATACATGTGCATATAAATCATATTTATGGACAATGAAATTGGCATTTCATGTGATTTTCATGTGTCACAAAATAGTCTTCCTGTCTCTTTTTCCAACTGTTTAAAAGGATAAAAAACATTTTTAGCTTGCAGGCCCTCACCAAAGCTGGTAGTGGGCTGGACATAAGTCAGGGGGCCACTCTGTGCCAACCCTGTCGTCAGTGCTTTGACATTGGTCATCTTCTTCAATCTTCACATCTCCCTGTGTGGAGGGGGCTGTTATTAATCCTGTTTTCTAGATGAGGAAACTTAGGCACAGAGAGGGGAAGTTCCTTGCCTGAAGTCACACAGCTTGGGACTCTGCAGAAGTGGGATTGAACCCAGGCGTGTGTGATGCCAAGGCTGCTGGCCAGGACTCCGGGTAGTCTCTTTGGACTCACGCTGTACCCCCCAAGCCGGCCCTCTCAGTCTCTGCTCCGTCCTCCAGCTCCCAGCAGCCCCTCCCGAGAGAAGGGGGACTGGTGACCGCCCACAGAGGTGCCTTTCTCCGCCGACTGCTTCTCCCCTCCTGTCTCTGCGCACCTTCTCTGCCCTCCTCCACCTCCTCTTGTTCTTTACTTTTTCATGAATACAATGTCCATCCCGCGGGTAGGAGTTCATGGGGTCGGGGTGGGAGCTCCGCCTCCCAGAGCTGGCCCTCCATGGCTGTGTGATCCTCTACAGTACGTTCTTTAATCTCGCTGAGCCCCCATGTCCTCATCTGGAAAATAAGAGAAAAAATGTTTTATTTTCCTCCCTCCTGGAGCTCTTGTGATGCTTCAACGTGAAGCAGTGATATGAAATGCTAGCCTGATGCCGGGGCATCGTGAGCACTTGATAAATCCCAGCCCCGTCATCTATTTTCTTACCCAGTCCTGCCTGCTCCAATACCCTGATCGCCCCCTAGAGTGTTGCAGCATCTGGATGTCTTAATTGTTTGTTGAGTATCTATCATGCGTCGTGAAGAGCTAAATGTTCCCTCGATGGAAGTTTCCTGAATCACACTGGGGACTGAGCCCTAGTCCGGTGGCCACTGGAACTGCTTTGCACCAGGACACATTACCAAAAGGACAAAGGGAACCAGTCTTCCTGGAGGTTTTTGTGCTTGGTTCCCAAAGCCCTGTGCCTGGAATGGGTTGGACATAACTTCCCTGGGGTCAGACAGATGCTGTGGGCAGCCAAAACATATCTGCCTGCAAATTTAGAATTGCCCTCAATACACGGTCCCAATAAAACAGCACCGTTAATAGACAGTTGGAATTAGGTCCATGAGGAAGCTTACAGCTTTCCAGCTGTTACAAGAAATACCGCCACAATGCGAAGTCAGGAGGAACTCGGACAGAGGCCATAAAGGGAGTGAAATTACCGAGAAGAATGCAAAGGCTGCCTCTTCCCCTAGATGTTTGTATTCTGTTATCTTGGCTGATCCCACATAGATAAAGCAAAGATCGGAGAAAGCTTACTGAGAAAGGCGATGTGGCATATTCTTTGCCTGCAGAAAAGCAAGTACATGCTTGCAGGCTTTGCTGTATTCTTAGAGAGACTTGCAGGGAATTGTGTGAGCAGGGTACGTCCCAGGAGTTTACACCCTTTCTGTTGCATGTTTCACGGTTGCCAGCAGCTGGTATCTTTCAGAAGTCCCATGAAAAGTGGGCAGAGCTCCTTGTGCAAACTTCTAAGCAGAGGGTTCAAGTGACTTTGTGTGTGACTCTTAATCTCATTGCGGAATTTTAGGGTGAAAATGTAATTACAACTGAAATGCCAACAGCCAAGGCCAGAGGAATGTCTCCTCTTTGGACGGTTCTTTGTTGATGAGATTAAGAACTAAGCTCTCGTGCCCCTGCCTACAAATTATTCAGATTATTTGAAAAGAAATGAAAGAAGACACTGGGAGGAGAAACACCCCCATAGCACATGAGGCAGCACTTAGCTAATGCTCACCTGCTCAGCAATTAGTGAAACAGATATTTTTCAAGTGCCTACAATGTGTAAGTCAACAGAAACTATGCCAGTGAGGTCCCCGCTCTCAAGTAATTTAGCCTAAGTAAGGAGTATTCATAATGACCTGTCAGTATAAGCTTGTAAGGAGAATTCGGGGACTCTGCACGTTCGCCCAGGGCAGCTATGTATTGCATGAGCTATATCACCAGCAGTTCTTAGAAATAGATCAGCAAAGACAATTCATTTGGCCGAAAGGAGACCGTGTGATGGGGGCCTAGCAACAGGGCTGGAGGCAGAGTGGGTGACACACAATGGAACCAAAGGACGGATGGGAAAGTGACACAACGACCCTGAAATGTGGATTTGTAGTGAGTTAAAGGACCATAGGCCTCCCAGCCATAGAACCAAGTCACGGCACTGAGGGGAATTTGCTCCATGTGGAAAGCAGCTACATGCAACCCCTCTCTAAAACAATTTTTAGACTTGCACGCCAACATGTAGGTCTCAGGTGGCCCCATTCATACCTCGGAGGTCACACAGCTAGGAGTGGACAGCCCAGGCTGGAGCCATTTCTGTCCTTCACGCACGTCCCACGCTCTTGCTCCTGGAGCATGTGGCCACCATTTGGCAAGGGGTTCAGCAGACTCGGCCCCTTAAACCATATGCCCAAGTCCCTCCTCAAGGGGGTGAAGTTCCAGGAGCTTGTGAGGCAGCTGACTCATGGCTGGGGAATCAAATAGTGACTTTCTCTATATAATAGGTATGGTACATATTATTATATAATGCATACTGGTATTCCCTGATCTTCTAAAGCTCACATTATGCTGCTTTGCTTTTACAAACAAACTACCTAGTTTTGCTAATGGAATGTAATCTGAAGAGATTTTCACTTTTACGAAAGAGTGAAAACTGCATCCAGCATTTGTTCTGCAGTGAGCTCCAGCAGCGAGAGAGGCCCCCCCAGGCTCCTTCCCCAGGAACTGCACTCAGAATCTCAGCATCACACTGCCTAGCTTGGAACCCTATCTGTGAGCATCTGGGCTTTATCTCGATTGATTTTTGGATCCATTAGCAAGATGTGTCCTAAGGTGTCAGAAAAGCTTAGGAGAGGTTATTTTTTGGGTCTGCGAATGCTCAAAAAATTTTGCCATATAAATTAATGGTAATTGCTGCTTTTGAAAGTTTTCCTAGGAAGTCTGTACTGTCAGAGAGGAGGGGAAGTGTATTGTATATGTTAAACTGTGTTAGGTGTCCATGCTAACCCACAAACGTCTCTGTCACTTTGCTAAAATTTCTGTGCTTGTGGAGAGGGTCCTGGAACCTCTTAGGAGATAACAGTCATCAATGTAATAGGAAAAACAAGATTATTGAATGACTTAGGTATCAATTGACCTTGAGTCCCGATGTTTCAGTGGTGGTTTGTTTACAAAGAACAAGGGAAGGGAGTACCCATCTCTCAAGATTGTTTTGAGGATTAAATCCACTAGACCAGTGAGTGTCTGGCATGTTTTCAAAGTGAAATCGATGTTCATTGCATGGATACATGGAGGCCTTTGGGAGAAAACTTCAGCGGCAGGGATAAATGGAAACTTTTGAAAAAAATTCTGAAGGGAATTTCTGAACCCTCTGAAAGGTTTTAGGGAGGGATGCCTAAATTACTGATTCCACCTGACTTCACCTTGAAATAGAGTCTCCTTTTATAGTGCACCTTGTCCCTTGAACATATGGTAAGCGCCTAAGTCAGCCGTGCATACACCCAAGGCCGTCACCTCTGCTAAAGCTGCAGAATCGTACACCCCAGCAGCTACTGAGGCCAAGGTCCGGTGGCCCAGCTTCCAGCTTTGGGAATCATTAGGGCGGCTCTCCTGAGCACGGACACGGTGCCAGACCCCTTAGCGCCTTGCCAGGCACTAATTCACTGCATACTTGCTGCCCAGGGAAACCCATGCATGAGGTGGGTACTATTATGAGTCATGTTTTGAAATAAGAATACGGGACCCTAGAGAGTTTAAGAGAATCGCCCCCAGTGCAGAACTAGTGAGCAGGGGAGCTGGGATTTGCACGTGGGCAGTTTGCCTCTGGAGGGCGCTCTCCCTGTCAGGCCGCCTCGGCCTCACGGCCCTGACGTTGGGCGGGCTGCTTGCTTGTCGCGGATCTGCGTGCTCTAGGATGTTTACCAGCATCCCTGGCCTCCCCCTTCTAGATGCCAGTAGCACCCTGTGCCCACTGGCACAACCAGAAATGACTCCAGAGATTGCAGAAGTCCCCCAAGGGGCACAACTGCCCTTGGTTGAGAACATTGCTCTATACCCAGATGCAGCCCAGGAGAATTCCTGGGATTGAGAACATTATGAGAGTTTGACCCTCAGACTGAAACAGTTTACAGACTTTGCAGCCGTGAAGCCACCTTCTGCAGACCTGGGAGGAAGCACAGCTTTCTTGCAGAGGGAGGGGAGGGAAATGAGCTTTCTGAAAATACCTGGGTGCATTAAGGATAAGGAAAAAAGGAATGCGGTCAGGTTGTGCATGGTGGGAATACAGAATGATGTCGGCTGCATGGTGATGTGAGAGAGAGGGGTGGCGGATCTGGAAAGGGACGCACCTGCCCCTGTCATCCTAGCAAGTCTGAGCTCTCTGGGCTCCTGCTAGAGCCCACAGACCTGGTCCAAACCTCAGAGCCACACCAGCCAGCTGCGTGACATTGGGCCAGTCATTTCACTTCATTGCCTCTGCTTTGTCCTCTATGAAGTATATAGTTAGAATACTATAGCTTTTGGTGGTGGTCTAAGTTCTCAAAGCGCTCAGCACATGAAAGGGCTCAATAGATGCTGGTCAGTGATCCTGCTACCCCACCTGAGGCTGCAGAATAGGGTCTGGATTCAGGCTGCCTAGGCATCAAACCAGCTTGGCCCAGGGGGCCTGGCCTCTGTGAGCCTCGACTTCCTCACTCTAATCCCAACCTTACAGATCTGACCTGAGGAGGGGATGGCCTGGAACACACACTGCCCCACTGCCTGGCGTCGCCATCCGTGCCACGGTGGCCCTTCCCACCTTAGGATTTGTATTATGAGTTTGCTGGGACAAAGTACCAGGGGCTAGAGGCCTGAATAACAGAATTTTATTGTCCCACAGGTCTGGAGGCCAGGAGTCGGGGTGTCGGCAGGGCCGGTCCCTTCTGAGGGCTGACGTTCTGCCCCACGCCTACCCCCAACCTCAGCTGTTTGCTGGAAATTGGTGGCATCTCTTGGCTTGTAGATGCGTTAACCTTGGCTTCCCTCTTCACCATCACATGGCTTTCCCCGAGTGGCTGTGTCTGTGTCCAAATTTCTCCTTTCGATAAGCCTATCCATCATGTTGGATCAAGGTTCCAATGTGACCTCAACTAATGAGCTCTGCAGCGATGCTGTTTTCAAAGAAGGTCCCATTCTGAGGAACCAGGGGTTAGGCTTTCAACGTATGGATTTTGCGGGGACACAGTTCAGCCCACAGAGGATTCTGTGAGCCTTTGTGAGGTCTCTTTCAGCTCTGAAGTCCCTTGAGGGATGATTGAGGGCTGGGTAGTTTGCGGCACCCGGTAAATGAAATTCTGTGATCAGGGAAAGGCTACACTTTCTTAGGAGTCAGGAATCATGCCCCTTGAGGGAAGCGCCTTGATTATTTTTGACTTTCAGTATTTGTTGCTGTGGCCTTACCTCTATCATGTAGTGGTGACGACAGTCTAAACCTTCGCCCATCCCCCCAAAAAATTATTCTGTGAACTGAAGAAGAGTGTGACTGTCAGGACACCTGGGAACTCGAAGTTCTGTTTAGGTACATGACTATTATCGTCATTGTGTATAAGGAATAAAGGGACATGTTGGTTCCCACATGGAGACCCTTGTCTGTTAACAGAGCTGGCCTGGCCTCTCCCACCAAATGCAGACCTGCTGCTTGAAGTTTTCAAAAGCTCCCTGTGTTGCAAGATTCAAGCAAACTTGATCTTCCAGGTTTAACTTAAATATTGTTTCCACTTTGAAGCCTGTCATGTAGGTGTACCGCAAAGAGCCTTTGGTACCCCCCACCACCACCCCGCAAAGCCCGGGGTGGTGGTCTGTAGGCAGTAACAGGACACTAGGAAGAAAGAGAGAGCCTGAAATGAATCCTCCGGCTCTGGGCCTGGTCAGAGACAAAGGAGGATGTAAATAAAACCGTTACCTCTCCCTCCTGATCAAAGGAGAGGTGGAAGCCCAGCCGTCCTCCCCACCACCCAGCAAGCAATTAACACCAGCGGCGGCCCCTCCAGAGTGTCCGCACCCCCAGTAGGTGGTGGCAAGCTGGGTGCCCATGGACCCATGTTGAACACACACGCGTGTGCAAATAGAGCACATTCTGGCACACAGACCAATATTGTTGGTGGGTTACTCTTTGCACCTGCATTCGGTGCCTACATGAGATCGGAATTTGCTAGCAGGACCCAGAAGGAAAATGTTAAAATCAGCAAACACCGAGCAGACTAGTGCCTCTTGGGTTTTATTCCCTCCTAGAATCCTTGGAAATGCTGATTCTGATTCCACAGTGCTGGGTGCAGCCTGAGATCCTGCATTTCCCACAGGCTCCCAGGGAGGGTTGCCAGATTTAGAGGGGAAAAAAAAAAAGCTGGATGCCCAGTTCAATTTGAATTTCCTTTATTTTATCTGGCAACCCGGCTCCCAGGCTGGTGTGTGGGCCACACTTTGAGTGGCAAGGCTGTACATCATCAAAACATAAAAATGTGATGAAAACATGGAGCTGAGTTAGTGGGTGAGCATCTGGTACAATTTAGAAACAAGCCCAGGGCTCACGGGATAGTCACACTACAAAATGATGCTAGGTGGTTGGCAGAAGCAAAGCGACAGGTGCCAGGAGGGCAGATACAGAGTGAAAAACAGGGTTCCCTGCATTTCCAGGCTGAGTCCGGGGGCCAGTGTGGTTCTCATGTTTGCTCTAGATATTTATTTACTTTGTCACTTATTTACTATTGATAAAGCCAGAGTGAAGTTACAGGATGTAACAATAAAAAAGAGCAAGAATAAAAAAGGCTTTTTTAAGAGCTACAAATAATGCCGTTTTTATGCTGAGGGTCTTGGTAGCATTTCGCCACCTTCTGCCTCCCTTCCCAACCTGCCCTTGGACATGAAGGGACCCCCTTGACTCTTGCAGCTCGGTCTCTGACAGGTGATCCGTAGGGAAGGTGGGGGCCGGGCTTAGGGTTACTCTGACGTGGGACATGCATACCCAAGGCTCTGTTCCTTTGAAGCGGTGGGGACCCATTCTCGGTCCTTTGCGGCCTGAGCAGTCACTTAGGGATGCTGGAAGGATGGCACTGGAAGGGAGCTTAGCAGTCGTGTATTCCAAACCTGGAATTCCCTAGATGGAGGGGTAGAACCGTAGAGAACTTCTTTGTCCTCTGAGCCCCTTTTGCCTTTGCAAGCTTCTCTGGCTCACCCCCGTAGGAGCTTTATCCCAGGGGGCTGCAGAGGGCTCAAATCTGTTGTCTAGAATCTGCTTTTTCAGGGGTTTATTTGTTTGTTTGGTTCTATTTTAAAGTATCCTGTATCTGTCAACGAACTCCTTTACCTTCCGTCTATCCATTCTTGAGATTGGGTTGAATCTTATATATGTCTACCATGATTTTAATATGCTTGATCTAATTACTCCAAGGTGGGCTCCATACCCTCCCAAATGAAGTAGTACCATTTGTTTTAAAGTATTTATTGAGCACCTACTCTGTGTACCAGGTCTGCAGAATGCCACAATCATCCAGAAACCAGGGGACAAATAAACCTCTCTTATCCAGCCTGTCTTCCCCTTGGCTTTACTACAGCAATTAATAAGCATACGGTTTTCGGCTGAAATGCACAGAGATTATTCGTGGTAGCACTTCAGCAGGCTTTAGTTTCCGAGACACTTTCAAATATGATCATTTCTCAAGTCCCATTTATCAAAGTCCTACAAGCCTCCTACTCCCCAGTGCTATGTCCAGCCTGGTATATTCCACCCACTTTTTTTTAGTCTGTAGTTATTTCATGATTCAGTTCTCACTGTAAAAAGATTTAAGCCATACTAAAGTAAACAGCTCAGAGCCTGACTGTTCCTTTCCCTGTGCTCCCATCCATTAACTGGTAGATGTGCCCTTCCTGTACCTTTACAAAATATATGTACCTTTGCACATTTCATTTGTAACACAAATTGAATCGTCTTATGCAAATTCTTCTGTGATTTGCATTTTTCACTTACCAGTGTGTCTTGCTATGCCTTGCATTTTCATACCTGTGAATTTAGTTCATTGTTTTCTAATAGCTGTAGGAGTATTTCATGGAATTCCCCTGCCAAGGCTTGTTTAACCACCCACGGTTGATGGATATTTAGATTGTTCCCCATTTTTTTTAATGAGCAGACCACAGTAAACAATTTTGCATACATGTCTCTGGACATGGGTGCAAGTATTTTTATAGGATAGAGACCCAGAATTTTAATTTTATCTATCAGATGGCTCTGATAAGGTGATGAGAAAGGCTCGGTTGCCAACTGGCATAGACATACAGTCCAACCTGAGCCTCAAGTTTCTCAATCCATGCTGTTCTATTTGAATTACTTCAGCATGACCTGAGGGTCTGCCACGTTTGGACACTCCTGGCTGACATTTTGAAAGCTGGCGTGGAGCGTCATAGGCAAAAACCTTAGAGTTAACAATATTCAGATGTTTAATATGGTATGCATTTTATTGGGCAGAAAGTAGACAAGAGAAGAATTAAGGGAGTTTCTCTGACAAATGGTTTAAAATCTCCATATTGAATAGAACACAGTTCTCTCAGGAAAGGAGGTGGGTCATTCTTTTGAGAAGAACTTTTTCGTGTTTTTCTTCCTAGCTAAGCTAACTCCCCAAAATAGCCAAAATGGAACACCTAACAAGAGTGCTGGGTCGACATGGATTTTTGTTGCAGATTTTAGAGTAAATCTACCAGGGTGTGCTAGACAGAATTCCAAAGATGTCTCCACAAGACTCCCATCCCTGGTTATTCAGTCAAACACTAATCCGGGCACTGGGTCCTGAAGGGAGTTTGCAGGTGGAATTAAGGTTACTAATCAGATGCATATCCTGGATTATCCAGATGGACCCAATATAATGACATTGATCCTTCAAAGTGGCAGAGGAAAGAGGAATAAGAGATGAGGCAGAAGGAGAGATGAGAGAGATTCCCAGTGGGAAGACGGGCTTTGGAGATGCAGGAAGGGGCCATGAGCCAGAGAATGCAGGCAGTCCCTAGGAGCGGACACTGACTTCTTGCCCTCAGCCCCTGAGGACAGTCCTACAGCCATATGGAGCTGCGTACTGCCAGGGTCCCCAATGAGCTTGGAAATAGATTAATCCCTAGGCTCCAGAGAAGAGAGCAGCCCTGCCAGAACCTTGGTTTGGGTCTTGGACGACCCAGAGCAGACAGAATACATGGATTTTTAAAAATCTTCTAAATATGTGATAATTTATCTGACAGCAATAGAAAATGAATACAGGGTTGAGCCAACATCTGTGTGTCGGACGCGACAGAAACGGAGCCACAGGCCAGGCTGCTGGTGTGTTTCTTACTCTGTAGCATCTGAGGCGGAGTAGGGGCCAATGTTACGATATGGAATAGAGTAGCTCGCATTTTTTCCATGCCTACCAGGTGCCAGGTGCTCTGCGGGCTGTTTTGTGTGCATTCCCTGCCTGCTCTTCACAGTCGCCCTCCAGGGACTGGTGCTTTTATCATCATGTACATTTCACCGATGATATGACTTAGCCTCAGAGCGGTTAGGTCCCTGGGCAGGGACCACACACCTGATCAATGGCAGGGCTGGGACTCCAACCCACACCTGTGGGGCATCCCACCCAAGCCTGTGCCCGTGAACATGCTATTTCACCACCCCTGAAATTAAACATGATGCTAACCTGTTCCCATATGCAAAATCACTCCTATTTAAACGCTGGCTAAGCAGTCACATCCAAGAATGCCTTTTGTCACATAAAGTCCCTTGACCTTGTTGGAATGCCCTTGGAATACTATACCATCAGAGGCTGAGCAAGGAGGGGAAAAAAAAAATCAAAGTTGGATGGTCAAGGAAACAGGAGACTCTTACCCTTCACCACCTCGACCCTGGCTCTTCAAGCAAGGCGTAGTGCACACTCATATTTCCCTTCAAATCCTTGGAGGTCCCACTTGCTTTAGATTGTGTCAAAGGCTGCACGCTCCTCCCCGCACCAGGCACTCAGTTCTAGGGCTGAAGGCTGTGATGCAGGCATTTTTATACCGTGAACAAAACCTCAGGAGAGTCACGTGGAACCAGTGTGGTGCATGGCTGACATTTTTTCTGGGGTGGGGGTGCTGGGGGCAATGTGCCAGCTTGACTTTGGTTGTCTGCAGAGAGGGGGTGACTTCAGATTCCGCCAGTGGGACGTCTGAGCATGAACAAACGCCTTCTCACATTTACTCATTTGCTTATCCCGACATTTAACAAATGCGAACTGACATCCTGTCATATGCCAAAGTTCGCACTGGAAGCTGAAGATACAGAGATGCATGAAATGAGTTCCAGGCTCATGAATCTCCCAGGCTGGAGAAGGAAAAATGGATAAGCAAGCAATTGCAGGCTGGCATACCTGCCGTGGTGGAGAAAGAACTGGATGCTGTGAGAACGTGGGGAGGAGATGGCAAACTCAGATTCACAAACCAAAACAGTGGCCCCTAACCTGGTGCCTAGCAGAAAAGTAAGATGGGATGATGACATGCAGGGCACCAGGGGCCACAGCATGAAGGCAGACCTGCCTGGGAAGGAAGTAAAAAAATGCAGAGGAAGCCAGACGGCAGTGATGGAGGGAGAGAGAGGCAGAGATAGATCCCTGGGGACGTGTTCCAAGTCCCTGAATTCAGCCATGCCCAAAGCCCACCTAGTCCTGAATCATTCAGTTACAAGAGCTAATGATGTCTAAGCCAGTGTGAGTCCTGATGAATAGAAATTGTGTTCATTACTGAGACCTGGTTCAAGTCAGTTTAGCAGGAATTTGGTGAGATCTCTGATGGGAGCTGTATCTCAGGGCTGTAAGAATCACTCGGGGTACGTATAGCCACAGCCATAATGATTATAATTCCTATTGTTCCATTTTTTTTGGAGGTTTCCCTTGTTATCAGACACTCCTTGGCATGTTGCACTCATTATTTCATATGATCCTCCGAGTAAATCTTTGAATTAGAAATAATTACTTTCATTTTACAGAGGAGGGAACCCAGATACAGAAAGGTTAGGAAATATATTCAAAATAATAATAATAACAAGGGCTAGTCAGTGAAGAGGTAAGATATGAGCTGTGGCCTACTGTGGCTCCAGTCTGTATTCTCATCTCCCTCTTTCTGGCCTCCTTCCCCTGGGTACTCACTTTGTGGTCAGGGAAATGCTCCAGGTATGCAAGGCCGGCTAGGTCAATCCATCCCACCCCAAAGACTTGGAAATAAGGGAGGTAGATTACACCCACGGAAGCACCGTGGAAAGGATTAGAGCAGAGACTTGCAAAGTAGCCTTAAAAAGCCAGAACAGCTCTGGGCCAACCAAACTAGATTGTAACTGTCTGAATGGACTGACAGCAAAGAAGGAATGGGTGTGTCAGAAGTGGGGTGCGGGAGCTGGGGTATGGATACACTCCTCCCGTCAGTCACTGGCCGGGGGATGCTCCCCAGGGCATCATTACTACAATCCCTGCCTGCCACAAGCCTGTGCAGGGTGGGCTTTGGGGGCCAGAGAAGCCCTCAGGCAAAGGCAGGCCAGGATCAGCAGGTGGAGGTCAGTGTCAGTGGGAGGGGGGCCGAACGGAGGCATCGGCCTCGGGCACCACATTAGCAAGTGGGCAAGAGACCCTTCAAAAGGTTGCATGTGCCTCAGTGACCAGGGGCAGCTGGGAGGCCCTCCCACCGGCTTCCTTTGTCTCGTCAGATGAGACAGCTGACATCCATCCGTGCCTCTGGCTGTGTTGATGGGTTGTGCCGAAGCAGCGGTTGAGGCTGGACAGAGATGTGAGTGCGCGCCTACCAGAAATGCCTGTTCACCGCGTTTGCCTCTCGAGAGGCTCTGCCTGTCAATTTGAGAAAGATCTGCGAGATTCCGCTCCACTCCGTTATCTTGCACTGGGGTCTCCAGTGGTAACTCTGCAACCGTTTTCTGCATAGCGGTTCCAATTGTTTTATATCTCCTTAGCTGCCAAGTACAATGTCATAAGCAATAAATAAATAAATTGTTGGCCTATGTGGAAAGCATATTTTGTCCAGATGCGTCCTTGAAACTTCAGCCCTGAAACATGAAAGTCAGATTGGAAACCGCGTTCTCAAAGCTCAGGGGAAGTCAGCTTCCGCGGAAAAGCTGTTTGATTGGCAGGCATTGCCACCCAGCACCCAGCGTGTGTCCTGCAGACAGGCGGCAGCGCGCCTTCTGAAAAACAGGGCGTGCTGGTTTTTCACCCCAGTTCATGAGCCTAGCATGGGCAGGCCAGCTGGACAGGCCAGGGGCACAGAGGAGCTCGAGTGCGGAGGGTTGCTTAGCTGGAGGGGCTGAGACCTGTGTGTTCCTTCCCGTCTCCTCTGGAGCAGGGCGGTTGGAGCAAGCCTCCCTCATCACCAGGGTAAAGTTCAGCACCTTGTCTGGGGTGCAGACAGCTCCCGGCTACTCTGTCCTTGCTGTGTGCCAGGGTTAAGGCCATGGGCTCTGGAGCCAGGAATAGCGGGGAGATCTGAAAATCACCCAGAAAGGTGCTCGGTGTGTTTTAGCTGCTTTAACCACACCTGAGGCCCTGAGAGAGGAGAGGGCATTCCAAGAGGGAGCAGGGCCTGCAGAAGGTAACCCAGGAGAGCAGAGATGGCCTTCATGACGGAGGCACCTCGAAGAGCTCACCAGTGCTGGGGGAGAGTGCTTCTAAATGTCATCTTTTTTGCTCTTTTAATGGAAAGTACACGCTCATAAAAGTTAGACAGACTAGAGAAGCATCAAGTGAGAAGTGAAAGTTCCTCTCCAGCACCCTTAAGTCTACCTCTTCTGCATCATTCCAACTTCTTCTAGATTTTATGCACACACACAGTATTAGAAGAAAGGGGCATGGGGTGACGTATATGATACTGTCACCCCTTCATTGGCACTTCACAGACTTTGGATATCTTCCCACATGAGTGTGCTCTTCATCTCTGCTTCTCGGGGCTGTTTTGATGGATGACAATAATGTGTCGGCCATTTTCAATGGGACTGCTCAGATCGCCTCCCATGTTGCCAGCCTGTGGTACACAACCAAAAATGTCACCAGCTGATGTTATTATCATTACCGCTGGCCGGAGTCATTTTTTATTATCTTACCTGTTGGATTCAATAGCATTAAAGTGAACAGTGGAGGAATTCATGAAAAAAAATGACTATAGAAATAGTGGTTTTGGATATGCATATAGGCATGCGAACTATATACATATAATATATAAAAATATGTGTATATGTAAGTATATACATGTATATAATATATACATATACATAAAATATATAATATATAAGTATATAATATGTAAATATATGCACGTACATATTGTGTGTGTGTGTAAAAGACAGGGAAATACAAGAGAGGTAATTGACTGAGTGAAAGTGAAGATGTCGCTTCCGTACCTGACCTGATTTTCCTGAGTTGAGCTCTTCACCCACCCGCCAAGACTGAGTGGTAGGCGTGTGTGTAGTCCTTGACTGGTAGCCCAGCTTGGTAGCTAAGTGGGTGACTCCTGCAGGGTGTTGTGGATGGTTAATAATATAGGCTGGGCTCAGGTACCAGTTCTGATCTTCCCAGTACACAGTCTTAGCATGCTTAACCCTCTCCGTGTCTTTGTCTCCTCATTTCTCAAAGCAAAATGATGGAATGCACTTCCCAAGGTGGCAGAGAGGACTAAAGGAGAGGGGGCCTATGAAGCGCTTACCTGGCCCCAAGTGCCTGCCCAGGACACAGCGCAGAGGTTGGTAGCCGTAGGAAGAGAGTTGTGGCCGCCAGCAGATAGCTGACATCTGTCCGGAGTGTACGCCTGGGGAGACACACACACTGTAAATGCCCCCCTCCACCCCCATATAGGTGCCCATTGTCTCCTCCCGGCTAGGTAGCTGCAAAAGAACCATGGAAAATAAAATGACTACAAAATCATTTTTAAAGTCAATAGTCAACTAAAACCATTCCAAAGTGCCTCAGAGGTTGTCCCAAACCATCAGCTATTCGAGACCAGAAACAGAACCTAATTTCCAGTTGTAGATGATAAATAAACACGGTCTGCTGCCCTTTACAATGAGTGGCTATTTTTTTAACCCATGCAGCTGTGTCCTATTTACATTGAAGCTGTCATACAAATTAGCAAAGGCCCACAGAATCTGAAAGAAGGCAGACTTCAGGCCCTGAAATGTTCACAAGAATGGAAAAGGGCTTATCCCCCTCCTCACTGCCACAGAGCCACGGTCCTGGTAGGGAACGACTGGGAGGAGCTGACGAGTTTTTCCAGGCCAGCAGATATGTTTGCTGCCCAAGCAGGCTTTGAAGCTAATCTGCAAGGCTGCCTAAAATGAAATGCAGTAGGGCCCGGAGCTGCTGTGTTTCAGCCTTTTCTGCAATCTGTGAAAAGTCCTGAACCTTTAGCAGATCGGAGCATCCCCCTTATTTGGTACTAGTGTGTGCATGGCAGATTTGAGTCTGAATTAAAGTACCAGTTAGAACACAATGGACGATGTCCCATGTGTCTCAGTGTAATACTTTCTTGGCAAAATACTTGCTTGGCTATACTTATCAGACATAGCCCTTATCAAACCGTCCGTGTGGGCTGTTAGAAGGTGAGTATGGAGGACTGAGCCTCAACACCAGAATAAGTAAGGGTTAGGAGGGTGTTCAGATTCTAGGTTTTTCAACCCCTTCCATAATAAGGAGATATCAAAGGTTCAGGGAGGTGGAAGGCCAGCTCAGGATCCCTCAGTGATGCCTCAGACTAGAACCTAGGATTCAAAGCTTCCACAAAATATTCTTTCCACTAGACTGTGTGGCTTCCAGATGTTCTTTCTCCTGGGGAACATACAGGGACTCAAAGATGTACACAGTCGAAATGTAACTCTTACGGCTTGTCTTTCCTAAAGAGGACACATATGGCCACGTTCTAGAAGAACGACTCATTAATTCTCTAAGGGGCCAGCCTCCAGCAAGGGCCGGGGGCCCACAGAATGGCACACGTGGGACCTTGCCCTCAAAGCAACGAGGACGGGGTCACATTCAGCATCCCCTGAGAGGCAGGCAGAAGGGCAAGGAGAATACAATGAGGGTGGCTTTTCAGTTCTGCCTGGATGATTCAAGGAAGCTTTATTTGACCTGAGTCTGAAAGGGGTAAGCAGGCTTTTTCTTGACAGAGCATCTATCCATCCATCCATTGAAATTTACCAAGCCCCCCTTCGTGCCAGTCTTTGTGCCAGATAAGCAAGTGGTAAATGCAGAGCAGTGACCAATACTGTACCGTCAGGGGTCTTACATTCTCTTGGGGGGAGTCAGAAACAAAGCAGGTAAATGAAGGAGTGAATAAGAGGATTTTAGGTAGTGGTAAATGCAAAGAGAGCGATGAGGCAGAAAAGCCCGGGGTGAGTCAGAGAGGCTGATGTGGGAAGGTGACATGTGGGCTGGCAGGAGCCGGCACGAGGAAGGCCAGGCTGGTGGCATGCACGATGGCGGTGGTGGTCAGTGGAGCCGGAGGGGTGGGCAGTAGCCAGTTTGCACAGAACCTGTGGGCTAGAGCAAGCAGACAGAATACTCTTCTCAGGGAACTAGGAGGCTTGGGAGGATTTTGACCAGGAGAATGCCATGCTGTCTGAGTGAGAAGGTGGGGAAGTGTCTAAATCAACAGGGGAGGATGGGAGTTTTAGTAGTGGATTCAGGGTCCCCAGAATGCTAGGTAGTCAACCTGAATTCCTTAGTCAAGCCACTGCCTTCAGGGTAGAAGCAGGCAGGACCTAAAGAAAACACAATCCTTTTGTTTCACAATGAGGAAACTGAGGCTCAGAGAGTCAACGGTGTAGCCAGCTTGGACAGCAGGGGGGCTGGGCCCAGACCCAGGGCCCAGGATGCAAGCCCTCTGCTTCCTCCCTGCCTACCTTCTCTGCCTGTTTACCCACGTGCATGTCTTCCAGGGACAGGGATTTAAAGTCTGTTCCCCATCAGACATTTCAGAGAAGGCTGTTACAGTTTGTGTTTAGTAGTGAGTTGAAATGCTGTCACCTTGAATGACTTCTGCTTGACAGAAGTGTCAGTATTGCCACCACCTGCTCTAAGGAGCAGTGACGCATGCCAGGGGTGCCCCGGCTCCACGGGAAGATGTGGAGGAAGGCAAAGAGCGCTTCGCCAGGGCTAGAATTCAGATTCAGCTCCGCCCTGACTGATGTGGCCGTGAGGAAGTCCCTTCTTCACTGTGGACCCGCACTCCCGTATGTATGAAATGAGGGGGTTGGGACATAGGCATTATTGAAAAATGGTTTTGCACGATTTTGAACCACACTAAGCATATTGTTTTTTTGCAGGACTTGTCAGAACCTTTATTATGTTAAATAAGCACTGTTGATCCCCAAGAGGGAAACCTATTCTTACCCATGTCACAGAGGCGTCTATGTACATGGTCCTGAAATGCTTTGGGGGAGGACATCCATGCAAGTTGTGCTCCCCACGATGCTCAGGGAACTGGTCCTGAGACCTAGTAAGGTCCATTCACATCCTCGCTTGGCACAGAGCAAGGGGTTGTCCAGGGTCTCAGTGGTGTGTCCTCTCTATTGTCCCCATCCAGTGACCCACAGAGGCTTCTGAAGACGTGTGAACAGCTCTCTGCCTTTGTGGGCCCCAGCCCCTGGGAAGGCCCCTCCCCTGCCCGATGCCTGGAGCATGGCAGCCTCCTCTGACCCCTGGGCAGTGGAGTAGTGATATCCTCTCTTGGAGGACAAACCCCAGGTCCAGAGGTCTCTCTTTCTCCATGGGGCTCCCTCTGGAACTCTCCCTTGGAATGTCTCCCCTTTTCCACATTTTGTCTTGCTGCTCATGGATAAGCCTTGTCTGTTCATCGGCAACCATGCTGGGTGCCTTAGGAGGCAACAGCCCGCGGGACGCAGCGCTCATGGCTCCCATGTGACTGTCGTCCTCACCCTGCTGTCCGCTGGCCGTTGAGCGCTGTCTGTGCTCAGGCAGCATGTACAGAGCTTTCTCTGCACTAACTCAGTCTCCTAGCAGCAGCTCTGGAAGGCTGTTTATATTCCATCATTCCTGCTGTCCAGGGGAGGACTCTAAGCCTTGGTCGGGTCACAGCCCGCGCATGGGGTCTCTGAAAGTGCCCCTCAAGTCTGCCCTCCAAGTGTGTGCATTTGGTTGCCACACTGCCTTGCTCTTTGAATATATGAATGAACGGGAAGTGAAAGAATGAGTGAAAGAACGAACAAATGAACGTGTAAGGGAAAACTACCCCCTTCTCGCCCCCCCGCTTTGGGAAGCTGGCCCAGCCATGGGAGAAAGCGTCCCCTGCTGAGGGCCGCCCCCCCCCTCCCCTGTCCCGGGCAGGTGGGCACCACCTTACTGTGGGCCCTGGCAGCTGCCTGCCAGCGGGGTGTCCCACCGGCAGCCCACGTCTGTGCCACCTGCGGGTGGCATGCACCCCCAGGCCCGAGGCAGCCCACGCTGGATCTCCGTCAGCTGGGCTCAAACGCTGCCATGGCTGAGTCTCTCACCATGAGGAAAGCAGCTGTTCTGGGTCTGAAACATGAAGAAAGATGGGCTGAGATCAGATAAGCATCCTTTTCCCAAGCAGACAGTACCTCCCAGTTTGAGGGCCGTAGTTGTATTATGAGCGGTTAAGGAATGTTGAAATGGAGCTCTACCCTTGATCTGAATTATAATCTCTGAAGCTATATTTAAGTCTACCTAAAGCTGTTTCAATTTGCTGTCTCTCTTTTCCCCTCTCCTTGGCTCAGAGCACACTTGCATCCCTGCTGAGCCCAGAAAGCCGGGACGTATTTCTTCATGTTTTACACTGCAGTTGTAAGTCCTTCTCAGCCTTTGATAATCGTGTTTTAACTTTGAGTCAGCGCGCTGGTGGGCGTGCCTGCATCTGTGTGTAACGCGGGCTCACGTGGATGCGAACAGCGTTAGTTCCTTTCATCTTATTGCCCCCAAAGCCATCCTTGTAAGACCACATTCAGCAGCGGATTAATCCCCAAATAAGTCAGCTCAGCTTTGGCAGCTGCTGCCAAACAGACTCTCTCCTGGATGGGTGTAGACGGTGTGGTGGTTGTAATTACAAGTCTTGGGGGGCGGGGGGTGGTGGGGGGTGGCGGGTAGCGCAGGGAATAGGGAGGGGACCCCGGGCAGGAGGTCACCAAATACTAGTGAAAACTGCCACAAGAAGGTGGACTTAGTTGGAGCAGGACAGGGTCGGAGGCCGGGGGTGCGTTTATGCCCTTCAGCAACTGGCCAGTGGTTTGCGGAGGGAGCGCATATGGGGCGCGGTTGGCGGGGGGCCTCTGTGCGTCTGTTAGTGTGTGTTTTAGAGGGCGGAAGAGAGCCTGTCTTATGAGATTGTAGAGTTTTTAGTATCACATTTTGTTTGAAACTTAGATTTGTTAGAGTTGTTACCTGTTACCTCTGTGACCTTAGGCACATTGCTTATAATGGGCCTCGCGGTGCCTCAGTTTCCCTGTCTGACGATGAGGATTCATTCATTATACAACAAATTTTGGTTGGGCGCCTGCTCTATTCCATGCACTGTTCTAGGCAGCGGGGGCTGCAGCTCTAAACGCCTGCCCTCACAGAACTTCCATTCTTTTGAGGGGAAAAAAAAACTTATAAGGAGAGTTATTGTAAGAATCAAAACAGATTATCCATATAAACTACTTAGCACAGTGTCTGGCATGTAATAAGATTTTGGTTAAAAGGAGCAAATATTAATATTATTATTCTTA
The DNA here is from genome assembly GCA_032199065.1 of Smutsia gigantea. Lineage (NCBI taxonomy): Eukaryota > Metazoa > Chordata > Mammalia > Pholidota > Manidae > Smutsia > Smutsia gigantea. The sequence continues at coordinate 442,780 of JAVSCE010008820.1, read as the reverse complement.
AGGTTGTATTTACAAAGTAACCATCCCTCCCCCCTCAAAAAAGAAAGGAAAAAACATAGGTCATGATTTTAAACTCTATCATTTTATTTTACAAGGTCATTTTTCTTTGGGGTGTAATACAAGAGTACTCTGGGAAAAGATGCTTTGTGTATGTTTTGCTAATTCAGTCAAAACAGCCCATCTTTGCACCAGACATCTTGAAGAAGAAAGATGCTTTGTGAATGGACTTTTCGCAAAGGAAGATCAGCTCTCGGGTGGCAGCTCAGACATGATAACCCAGAGCATTGCAGGAAGGAATGCGTGAAGGGGTCGGATTAAGAATTGCAGGGCAATTACTTTCTGCAAACTGATATGCAAGAAAGAAACACAGGCACACCTTGTTATCCAGAAACACAATAAGCAAAAATTCACAATTACAGAATTGCAGAATAGACAACCCCCTACGTAAAAATGAGTTGTTATTAGACAAAGAGAAGGGAGTTGTGAAATGGGTCTGGAATGTGGGCCTCATTTCCCCTTAGACTAGAGTTCAGGGACTGACCCTGAAGGGCTTATTTAACATACATTTGCCTGAAATGTGCTGTTTCCTCCTCAGCACGATATGTAGCACAACTTTTTTAGGAAAATGCGTTGAAAAATCCCTCTTGTTCCTCACCAACCTGGTACCAGTTTGCAGTAACTTTCCAGGGGTTCTCCTTCGGTTTCCCATATCTGAAAATGTATTATCTGAGGCTGGTGGTTGAAGAGGTTGCAGGAAAGCCAAAGTTGTCATAACATTAAAATGTTCTGGAATGAATTGATCACTTATCAAATTAGCCTCCCTTAGACATCTTCCCCATCTAATGCGGGGCCTCCCACTAGGTTGCGAGGCAACTCCTTGTGCATCTGTCTTTTCCGTATTATCCAGCATCCAGAAATAACAGTGAGAATAGATTGATTATACATCACTTGCAAAATGAAGTAGCAGATTCTTCAGAAAAGGCACGGTTTTATCAAACTGACGAAAGTACTGTTGGAAACCGAGTTTGTGTTGCATGCAAATTCATGAACAAAAGGAACTTGTTATCAATTAAAGAGAAAAGCCAGTAAGTATGATGACAGCTCTAAGGCTTCCAAGTTAGTGGCTGGATGGCAGAGGCTATGTTCGATCCTTTGGAAAATGGTAAAAGTCTCAAATATTTTTGCAAATGCTACCCTCTTAATAACTCTGGCATCTGAAAGTGAAGGTGTCATATCATACACAGAAAACCTGGTTAGGAAAAGAAAATGGGCCAAGTAAATCCACACATTTTATTCTTTGTTCTTCCTAAGAATTAGTTGTTGAAATTGTAATCTAAATTTTATCAAACATAAAATAAATATAGTCATTTCCAAAAATTTTCGTCTCATTTTTAAGTCCCAAATCTCTTCTCCACTATCCACTATGGAATTTTGGTCCCTGCTGTCTTTCAGGTCCCCAGTTCCTCCAGTAAAGAGAATGTGGTGTATGTTTGCACTGGGGAGGTTCTAACTCTAGGCGAATTAGCAGGCAACATGGGAACAAAATATCCATCAGCCCAACTCTCTTTCTGTCTATACAGTGGGCCAGTAGTGTTCTAGTGCCGCAGAAAGTGTCTACTCACCAGCTGTTTCTCTTCCCTGCCTATAAGGAAAGACTGCATTTCTTCAACATGCAGCTGGGTCCTGGCCAACAGAATTTGGGTGGAAGTGATGGGCAACATTTCTATTCTTCACCATAAAATATCATTTGTGATCCTCTTATGCTCTCAGAAGACATGAAAGACTCTACTTAAATCAAAGAGAAAACCTGAGTGGGAGAGCAGGGTGGGTGGGAAACGTGGCTAGATGGAGCTTACAAAGGCACTGAGGTAGCTGGAGGTAGAAATTCCTGTTCTTTCAGTACCTTTTCTGACAAGGTAGTAGTGGAAGGACGTGATGGACAGGATTGAGAGGGATGTTTTCTGTGCTGCGGTGGTTAGTGACCTATTCAGTGTCTCTGAATCCAAAAGGAATATGTAGCGAAGACTCTTGCTTCAGTTCAAACTATTTTTAAAAGGGAAAAAGAGGGCTATAGATTGGCTCATATATGTGGAAAGTCAACATATAATGGCTTCAGGTCTGGCTGGATCCAGGTATAAACACATATCATTAGGACTGTCTTTCTCACCATCTGTTGGCTTTGTTTTTCACTCAGATATTTCATTCTTTAGTAGAATCCCATCAAAAGATTCACCGTAAGATAGAAAAGCAGCTGCTGACAGCCCCAGATGTTTATAGAATGATACAGATATCCCAGAAGCATGGAAGCCTCACTCTCTCAGTAGTTCCAGCAAAAGGCCCCAGATGAAATGCATCGCACCAACTTCTGCCACATTCCCATCCATCAACCACTCACTGTGTAGCTAAGAAATAGGATATTTTGATAAGTTAGGCCTGTGTCCTATTCCCTCCCCAGGATTTACAATGGATGGAGTGGGATTCCCTCAAGGAGAAAAACCGAGATTCTGCTACAGAACAAAAACCAAAAATCATAATGAATGATGAACAGCAAGGACAGCCCCTGCTCCAGGGGCTTTGTTACAGACCTGCGGGCACTGGCGGTGGGGAGAAGGGCTGGTACTACCGCCGAGCTGCTCAGGACTGGGTCTGGAGATTGTAAATGGGGATGTTTGGCTTCCATTTTTTCATCTGTCCTCCTTTCCCCCTCTCGTCCTACTTCCTCTGCCTTTGTAATACTCTCAGCCTTAGTCTGCATGTCTCCACACCTTTTCAAGGGCTGACTCAGTCTCTTGGAATCCCTCTTTCTCAATCCCTGGGGAGGAAGCTTGCCGGTCAACCTCAGAACGAGGCCACAAGCTTCAGTGTACCGGCCAACCTTTTATGTATTTGCCCGAAGCAGGAGTCCTCAGCTGATACAGTCAGTTCTAGCAAGTCAGGGCAGAGAAAGCTGTCGGTGTAGTTTCTCCTTCCAGGGCTATGGTTTAAGCAGGATGTCTAGAAAGATGTTAGGGCAGGAAGGCAATACTGTATGCCACGAACAGATAGAAAACTGGGCAGAATCAGGCTGCAAGGCCATTCCTGGAGTGGAAGCCTTAGAGAAAAACCTGGAATCTCATTTGTTGACAAAGATGGACAATGAATGGGCCATCAAGGAAGCAGGAAGGCCACGTTAGTCACCAAGGTGTCAGACAAAGAATCAGGGCCGAGGCTTGGCCACTCCAACAAAGCCACAGACTTCTTCTCCCAGGGAGGTGAAATGCAGCCGCAGGACCTGTGAATCGTGGCATCTATTAACGTCAGCCAGTGCAGGATCTCACGGGCAGCCCCTCCTGAAGGCGCTCCCACCCAGGCTGGCATGGCTCTGCTGGGGGACCCGGCCCTCTGTGGGCCTGCTCCTCGGCACAGGGATACACCCCCTCTTCTCGCTCAGCCTGGGTCCAAGCTCGAAAACATCTGCTTCCTGCCCTTGATAAACTCATGAGCATCCCAGGGGATTAACTAAATCATTTTATTGGAAAGATTAAACCCCTCCTCTGCCCCCCAGAAACCAAAGTACCGTACAGTGATGCAAGCTGATGGGCTTGTGTTTGGTTGGTTAACAGCAAAGGAGCATATTCTTGAATATACGTGTCAGAATCAGTCTAGGTGTTGTGCGCTAATGGTCTTTCTCGGCTGGTGCAGAATTAAGTCGACCGAGTTTTCAGGCCATGCAGGATGATCGGTCTCTCAGCCATTCACGCATTCCTTCGGTCACCTGACAAGCACGGATGGGTCTGCTGTGGGCCAGGTGGTGTTCCCAGAGTCTGACTCCTTTCCCGCTCCGGCGGGTGCTTTCTCTGCCCTCTGCGGGCCCTGCTTCTTCGCTCTTCTGGGATTAAAGTGCCTGTTTTTCCTGGCCTTAGAGAACAGCTCCCATGAAACGCTGCGCCTGATCCCCGCCTCACCCCTGTGCTCTTGAGGCCGTTCCCTGTCCATCTGGGCTGGGGACCGGTGCCCGCCTCTTCTGGAGATAAAGGAAACTTCCTGTTCAAGCACCTGGACCTGGTCTCCCCAGAGGTGGCAACACATTTCCGTGGCGTCTGAGCATCAGATTCTGGGGCAGCCCAAGGCCTCTTTTGACGCAGCCCACGTGCTCCGGTTTCCCATTGAGGACTACCCCCGGCTCTAAGCTCATTGGTAGAATCAGATAGCTCCCTGACTCCGCAACCCAATGAGCAAGTCCCACGGCCTCCAGACCACTCTCTCCGCCTCAGGCGTGGCCAAGTGAGGTGGAAAAGGTAATTCTCTTACCAGGTACCTTTCATCCGATTCTCTTTGAAACCAACCCTTGTACTGCCCAGTCTGCAGCAAGATAAGAAGAGGGCTGTTCTGGGAAGGCTGCAGTGCGCTGTTAATACTATTCTAATGTACTTTGGTGAGTAAAAAAGAAGAAAAAAATGTTTAAGCTTTCCCGATATCCTGTTAGTTTTTAAAACAAAGTGGTAGTGATCAGCCAACCCTCCCCACCTTTAAGGAAGTCACTTTAAAACCTGGTAACCAGCCAAAAACATAGAATATTTGAATGCTGCGTATTTATTAATTAATGTACTTATCCAGGGGATGGGCAAGGCCTCTGGTTCCCAGTCTTACGGTGCCCTTTGGCGAAGAGACGGCAAACTCCGACATGATTCTTTGGGGAATCTCTCTGAAGTAGGAGGTCATTCACGGCCAGCCTTTTAATTGAAGGTAATAATAATTCCAATAACATTATCAAAAACCACCATAAGCATGGGAAGACTGCATTCCCTGACATCACGTCCAAGCTATGCCCAGCGATGACTGCCGTGCCCCTGGGGGAATGACTTTCATAATCCATTGAAAATTACGAGTTCCTTGTGTGTGCACCAAGAAAGAAATCAACATTAACCATTTGGGAAGCCATGTAAAAGTGGAGAAAAAGCTACTTGTACTTTTAACAACTTAATTAATGGCTGCAAACAGAGTTAATTCTCACAAAAATGCCATGGAGGAGGTGGGGATATGTGTTGACAATGGAATATTATCCTAGGTTTATAGGTGACGGCAGTTTCCAGACACTGGAAACAAACATAGGCAGGGAGAAAGAGAAAAGATGACTTTTGTTGTGGAAGGAGCAGGGCCGTGGGCCAGCAGGCCCCCTGTCTGGGTTGGGACAAGGGCCATCTTTGTATGGGGGGAAATTGACTGGAGGAGGAGGAGCCTGGGTTCAGAACCTCACAGAACTGGGTTCAGTTATTGCTTCCACCGTTGGTGAGCTTTCTGACTTTGGGCTACAAGGCTTAACCTTTCAGAACCTTCGTTGTATCTTGTATCATCACTGAAATAGGAAAAATAACGAACTCATTTGAATGGGAGAGGTCATCGAGAGAACATAAGTCAACTTCACAGATCTGATGTTCTCATTATTCTTTCTGAATGAATACTGCAAATACCTAGTAACCCCCTCCTGCAGTACCAGGGACCGTGCTCACTGGCTCTACCGATGAGTTTCCTCTGAGTGGCTAGTGGGGGAGTGAGCAGAAAGACAGTGGACACACAGGAAAGTGCAATGCTTGCAAATGGCGCCGACTTTGAAAGCCTGGCTCCGGTGAGGACTCACTGCCATTTGTGCCCAGGAGCAGAGAGAGGTTGGTTCATCATAACCTGGGTGTTCAAGCCGGCCAGACCTGGGTCAGAGCAGCTCAGGCGCCTGTGTCTCTGGGGGAGTCCCCTGTGCCTTCTGGGCCCGCTTCTCCCTCTGTACACGGGATCACCAGAGGGTGCCCTCGGCAGTGCCTAGGACATGACAGCATGGAGAGATGTCGCTCTGCAGAGTCCCAACCTGTCCTGGTAGCAGTTCTGCCTTTCCATCTGTTGCATCACGATCCAATTCTGCTAACATTAGAAGGAATGGGAAGAATGCACGTGTCCATTTCTCAGCCTGGACATGGACGAGGAGGTTCCCATCTCCATCTCTGAAGATTTTGGACAAAAGAGGGTTGTCCCTGGTTTGACTAGGAAAAGAAGGGATGCATTCCACGAGTACTCTGGCCCGCCCGGGGCTCACCATGGGCTGCTGCTGAGGAGGAACCGGGTGCCACGGCCTGGTTTACCAAATGGGAGAGGCCCCAGGTGGCTGGAAGGGCCCCACCAGACCCATGAGACCACCATGGGTCCTGACAACAGTGGGAGACGGGACCCAGCCAGTGGTTGGAGTGAGGCTGGGAGGGGCTGACCGCTCCTCGCCTGCTAGCTGCCCTTTGAATGATTTGATTGAATACTGGGCTTCTAAGTCGTGATGGAGCTCTTACTCTGAGAGTCAGTCTGGTCTGTCATTAGAAGCCTTTAGAACATGGGTCTGCAGTCTGTGGCTTGCAGGCCAAGTCCGGTCCCCTGCCTGTCTTTGCAAGTAAAGTTTTATTGGCACACAGCCACACCCATTCCTTTCTTGTCCGTGGCTGATCTCTGCTGCAGCACCCAGCTGGGTAGCTGTGACAGAGACCATATGGCTCGCAAAGCTTCACATATTTATTCTCTGGCCCTTTGCAGATTGCAAAAAAGTTGGCCAACCCCTGATTTAGAATGTTTTTGGTAGGTATAAATTCACTTGTTGATCCATTCATTCATTCGAACAAATAATTATCCAGCATCTAAGGTGCCCTATACATGGTGCTGGGCCACACAGTGTCCCAGGTGCTGTGCTGAGTCCTTGTACCAGCTGTGTGAACCAGTGCTGTGATTATTCCCACTTCTCAGATGGTGAGATGGGGGCTGAAGGAGGCCGAGGACTTTCCCAGGGTCATGCAGCCAGCAAATGGCAGAGCCAGGACAGAGCACATTTATTATTCCTCAGTCGGTATGGATTATTGTGAGAAGGGAAGAAACATAAAAAATGTTTAAGATAATATTTTTAAAATCTCTGATGGAAACCCTTGTTATTGAACGTGATGGGCGAATGAAGTCGCACCTAATTTGGCGGAGCCTCTGTGGAAATGGTTCTTCATTATACATCGTCCATCCGGAACTTACACACTAATTGCTTTAGATGTTATCAAAAAATCATCTGAAAATATTTTCCCTCATAATGATATGATTTCACCACTAATGTTGATAAACATTAAAATGACATGAAGTATTTCCTGTTCCAACCTGAGAGAGGTCTTGGAGGATTTGTCTAAATATTAGCATACCTTTGAAATAATCAGTGGGTGATTATCTGAAGAAGAGGTCAAAAAAAAAAAAAAAGAATGTTTGGAAAAAATAAGTAATAAAGTAAGGCAGTTTTTCCCTCTCATGCCTCTCCACACTGCTTGGAGAGAGAGAGAAGAGCCGCTCTCATAGGTTGAAAGTGAACCCGTCTTGGGAGCCAAAGTGAGATTCTGTTATCTTTTTGATACTCATTGTAGACGTGGCTTTTCCCAGCATCTCCATCCGAGGACCCCAAACCAGAGTTTCTAACTGGGAACAGGACAAGAGTGTCTTAGTCGGCTGGGCCGCACTTTCTTCTAATGACAAGTTATGAAGATGGTTTAATCTTACAGCCCAAGTAGAGAAGTCCACTGACAAGTTCTCATATGGACTGATTACGCTTCCCTTGTAGACATTTTTATCAGACTGATTCATTCCTCTGGAAGAAGGCTGGCTTTTACGTTTTTTTTTTTAGAGGAGATTCTGAATGGCTTGTCAAGATTACATCTTGCATGTGAATCTCAGCCAGGATTGTGTTACAGCTGGGCTGACAGTATTTAATAGGTAGAATTCAGTCAGGATCGGAGGCCTGGAGGAAGCTGGTCCCAATAAATGGAGCAGGAGTATGTATGGTCTACATGCATTCTAAGTAGCTTCCAGGCAATCTGTGGATTGGCTGTCCTGAGAGAATGCCTGGATACATAAAACGTAATATTCAGAGAAAATAAATTACGTCAGCTTTTGTCTGTTATTGATGGTGTGAGCAGAGAGTCTTATAAACTGTATTTACGTCTGGGGCCCTCTATGACCTGAGTTCCTCACCACCCCTTCAGATTCCTGTAAAAACCACGTCCTTGGGCAGAGGAGAGAACCGGATCCTTTTGTGCTAAGCTGGCCTAATGCAGACACCTCGGCTGAAGTGGATCAGTGCTCGCAAACTCACCACAGCTGAAGGGGCCCCTCTGGCCTGGCAGGTCTCCTGATCCTGGAACGTAAATGGAGCCTCCAGCAGGTCTCGGGGGAGGTGGGCAGAGCACGTGGCCTTTCCCATCTGAGACCCTCGGTCCCCTCCGCCCTGCCACCCAGGCACTGTAGATTTTGTGATGAGCCTATAACCATCAAGAAAAGGGGGCTGGAGAGACCTGCACCTGAATCGTCTTCCTGTTGATTGAAAAGAATCCAGGACAGAATCCTTGAAGGTGTAGTCTAGCCTTTTGGTGAAGGGTCAGAGGAGAAGTCATTTATCAGTTCCTTCTGGACTTGAGGGAACGGAAGCTCAGGACAGACATGTCCCCCCGGGGTTTTCACAGCTGCAACCCCAGGCTCGAGACAGTGCCCGGCACACAGTAGGCACTTCATAAATATCTGTCGAATGAATGAAGAGCCACTAAATGTTCATGCATGTGTCTGCTCAGTGAGCACGTGTTAAATTAAACACCTATTACCTGCAAGGCACTGACGTAAGGAGCACACAGCCCAGTAGAGGGAGACACATATGCCAGCACCATCCTGCCTTTTCAGAACCCAGGAGCAAGGGACGTGGAGTGATGCTATAAAATCCCCAAATGTGTGTATCTGTCCACTGGACTGATAAATACCTAATGTAGGATAGCTGACTATTTTTCAAATATATGTAGATGGGGTGTAGTTGATACATTTAAAATAATTTTTAAAAGATTCATGTATTCCTGATCTTCCTTTGTCATTTCTCACCCGTAGATAGCAAAATTATTGTCGTGAGAGGGCCGTGAGCTGGGTGCTATGCACAGGGCAGGCGGAGTGGCAGAGTGGAAAGCGTGACCTGGGGACGCGCCCGCTCCCATTGAAGACAACAGGCTGACCGTGGGCAGGGAGGGAGGGCCGGGCCCTTGAAGGCCTCCCCGTCCTTTTCACCGCCAAGCCCGTGTGCATGCTCTTCCCATCGCCCAGGTCGTTCATGCATTGCCACCCCACCCCGCCCACCCACTTGGCCCAGCTGATTCCAACTCATACCCGCCGTCTACTTCCCCGGAGAAACTTTCCTGGACCCAGCCTGGCAGGCCCCTCACTCTCTGCTCTCCAGGCTCACAGCCTTTCCTTCTCCCTCCTCCTGTCCTTGGCTGCTTAGGCCCCATGAGAGCAGGAGGCCGGTGGTGTTGCTCATCTTCACAGCCCCAGCGCCAGCACAGGCCTGGCATGCGGGAGGGCTGGGCAGACTGACAGATAACGAAAGGAAGGAAGCTGTCTGCACACTCTGCTAAAGATGTGGACAGCGACACCTGCTCCTGGGAGTATTACAAGGTTAAACGAGGTAACGTACGTGAAAGTTCTGGCTTGTAGTGCTGAAGATTAAAGGTTATTATTTTTATTATTGCTATAAGTATTTTTATGATGATGAAGAACTAAAGTGTATGCAAACAGAAGCCAGCATGACGCAGTGGCTGAATCTTCCAAGGCGTGACACGCCACCAGGGTTGTCGGGACATCTTATGCTAAGCCCTGGCATCAAATCGAGGTTCCAGACCCATCACGGTGTCGTATATGGGACACCACATTGTCATGGCCTGACGACCCTGCAGGAAGTACAAGCGGCCTAGCCTGTGGTCTCCTGCCACTGTCTGCTTCAGTGAACCACGTCAGTCCTCTGTCAGCTGGCTCAGAGCTCGCCTTGCCAGGCTGACACGACCATTTCAATGATCATATTTTTTTTAACTGTAAGGTACTACTCTCATGAAAGTTACTGTCCCCAAGTTTTGAACGGTGTAGGAGTCGTGGTGAAAAGACCATGCGTGTTTTCAAGGGACAGGAAATGAGCCTCCTCCCAGCTGTTGGCAAGCAGCACAGCATGGTGGCCAAGTGCATGGACCCCGGGGCCAGGCTGCCTCCCTGGGAATCCCAGTACAGCCACTGTCTAGCTACGTGACTTTGGCAAGTAACCTCTTTGCTCCTTGATCTTGTCTGTAAAGTGAGGGATAATAGGACCTGACTCATAGGGTTGTTATGAGGATTGAGCACGTTAATATTTCTAGAGTGCTAAGATAATGCCTGGGAAGTATGAAGTGCAGGTGGAGGATGGATGGATGATGGATGGATGGATGGATGGATGGATAAAATAGAGAAGTTTTCCTTTAAGACTGATAGGAAATCCTGGTAAGAAATGCTTGTATTTCTTGCCTATTTTGATTCATCAATGCTGGTCTTCCCAGCTGCCTGACAAGGGAGGTCCTATTATTTTGCTCTCTTAAATCAGAGGACAAAGTACTGATTTGTCCAAGGACCTGTGATGAGTACGTGGCAGAGCAGGATTCTAGGAGTGTCAGAGACTCATAAGATTCCAGAGCCCTGAGCGCTTAGCTCCTGCCCTCACATAGGAACCCCTAGGAAAGGATGTGAGGGAGGCTTACATCCACAGACCTGACTGCCCCGGGTTCCTAAAGCCCGCCGTACACGTTAGGCTAGGCTCCTGTTCATTCACTTAGTCGTTCATGCAAAATATATACGGAGTGCCTTCTTTGCACCACCAGGTACTCTTCCAGCTCGTGCGGTATTTTTAGCTCCCTGGGGTGGCTCAGTCTTCCCTGAATTATGTTATCTGGGTGCTTTCATGCATCTTTTCAGCAGACACTCATTGAGGGCCTCTCTGGGCCTCTCTAGGCCTAACTAGCCGTCAGTTACTTGCCTTAGAGCCCACAACAGCCCGCAGAAGAAGGGAGGTTCTCATCCGTGCACTTTACAATGCCTACCGGATGGCGGGCATGAAGATGCTCCTTGCTGGGTAGATGAGGGGCAGATGGCCATCCTGTGGGTGCTGAGGAGAAGGTAGTGTCGGAATGGTACACCGAAGCCCACATCCAAGGGATTTGGGAACTTGTGCCATTGTCCTTGTTTTATTACTAACCTGGTGACTGTTCATAAGTCATTTAACCTCTCAGAAACTTAAGCTAGTAACCAGTTTCCTTGTCTTCCTTCCTTTCTCCACAGAAGTGTATTTAGGATCTTGGCTCTAGGTTGGTGGTAGTTGGGAGAGAGAGATGAGAATGGTCTAAAGTAGCCCCAAGAGTCCCACCAGGCCTCAGTTTTATCACGTATTTAGCGTGTTACATGTTCTGAGTGGCCCTAAAGCTCTGGGTTGAAGTCACCCCAGGCTCTTAAGGTCCTAGAGGATAGGTTCAAAGTGGGGAATAGTTACCCCAATGCTAAGCCAGGTGTCCTTGGGCCGCCCTTTGGGAGTCTCCTGAAACCAAATCTAAGAGCGTGGAGAGATGGGAATTTGGGCTGATAATCCTTGCCTCCTTACCTCCATCTTGCTGTCCCCCTGAGCCTGACCTTCCAGCAGGGGAATAAGAGCAAACAGGATAGGACCCCGGAGCAGGGGAAATGGCTTTAGCCTCCCAGTTATCCACGCCCTGGGCCTCCTTGCTTCTCATCTCCAACCAGTTAGCTCTGTCATACTTGACTGGGATGGGAAGCCACTGTCTCCGGGTGCACCCGCAGCTGTCACTTGCAGGCTGCACAAGTTGGTATGCACAGCACATGTTTGCTCTGTGGCTAAAGCATCGAGCCTTCCTCTGCTGGTGTGCCTAGAGAGAGCCAGCTGTTTGGCAAGCCCTCTAGCTCATCCACTTGGAGAGTAGCTCAGCGCCGCATCAGGCGTGAGCAACAGTCAGTGCGGGCTCCGGGGTCAAGCATCCTTGGTTGCGATCCCAGTCCCTCCACTTACGAGCGCTGAGACCTTGGGCAAAAGACTTAGTATCTCAAAGCTCTGGCTTCAGCATGTGTCCCTGAGGGGAGGATAAGAACCCTGGTTGCCTGACGTTGTGGAAGTCAAACGAGATATTCTACGTGGAGCGCCATGCACGGGGCTGACGCGCAGTAGATACACAGTGAATGGAAACACTTTTTTACTGTTGTTACTGTCCTGTGTGGAATTCTCTCAGGAGCCAATCGTGTGGATTCAGGAGTGATCAAAATCTCCACGTTTCACCAGCCACCTGTCAGGTGATGGGTGCTAGCTGGCCAGAAGTGGCCCATTCGGTCATGGGATTTTTTTTTATAATATAATTTATTTTATTATCATTAATCTACAATTACATGTGCCATATTATGGTTATTAAACTACACCTTCATCAGGTCCCCCCCACCAACCCCATTACAGTCACTGTCCATCAGCGTAGTGAGATGCTATAGAATCACTACTTGTCTTCTCTGAGTTGTACAGCCCTCCCGATGCCCCCCCAACATTACGTCTGCTAATCGTAATGCCCCTTTTTCCCTCTTATCCCTCCCTTCCCACCCATCCTCCCCAGTCCCTCTCCCTTTGGTAACTATTAGTCCGTTCTTGGGTTCTGTGAGTCTGCTGCTGTTTTGTTCCTTCAGTATTTTTTCTTTGTTCTTATACTCCACATATGAGTGAAATCATTTGATACTTGTCGGTCATAGGATTTTGGAAGGAGCATTCCAACCACTCTTCCTACCCTCTGAATATTCTCACACCTTCTTTTCACTGCCAAGAGCTCCTAAATCAAAAATAGGAAGAAACCGAGTGAGAATTTAGTCGAGCATACACCGTAAAGATGGTCCATTTAGTTGGCAGACTGAGTTTTGGAGAGGGTGCCTGAGAGACTAGCTTGTAACTTCTAATGCCAACCCGGAGGCGTGAGGCAATAAGCTTTCCTTTTCTCCTGGAAGGTCCACGGCCTCCTCCTAGGGCAATCTCTTGGGGTTTCCTAGAATTGGCTGTTACATTTGGAAACCCACTTGTGTCTCTGAGCATTTGGGGGAAAGCTACCGACGAACTCGCTTTCAGCCTGTCTCCCCTCTTCCAATATTTTGGAGCCTTGGCCAAAACAAAGAGCCCATTGTGTCCCTGGTACCAGAACTAAATTAAACATTCATTGAGTCTTAATTAATTGTATTAAGGTTGGGTAATTCCCATAGCTTGGAAAAAAAACCCAAGTACTTAATTTTCTCGCGATGTGGTGTGTTTCCCCGAGCATTGAATGAAACCACCACGAGACAATCACTCACTTAACAGAAACTGGGGCCTCGGCCCAGGAACTAATTAGCCCCTCTTTCTCTATATATAGCTATCTTCACCACCCCGACCATCTGGAAGTTGTTACCTTCCAAATTCTTTCCATCTATTTTTTTTTTCCAAACCTATCATTACTGCCATGATTGTTTCTTTCCTTCTTGTTTTTAACATTACGTGACTTCCCACTCTTAAGATTCTCCAGGGTTATCTAGATCACAGCCCAGCTGCCCTGCATATTTACTCTCTGTTTAATTTTCAAGTAGCACACCTATTTTTATGTACTTTTCCCAGTGGCAGTGGAAGAAAACTGTAAAACCCAGAGGCAGAAGCCAAGGTGATCGCCAAGGGGTTCAGGCCTCCCCGAGTTGACTGTGTGCCCGCCAGTGAGGCCCCTGAGCTCTGTGAGGACCCCACAGTCGTGTCTTTGATGGCCAGAGACACACGGAGCGTTCTTGGAAGAACTTGGTTTCTTGCCCAACTCGTTGCATGAAAAGCTCCAAAGTCATCTGCCCTTTCTTTGGGGGAAAATGCACCCAGATCAGGGTCTACTGTGCTTGGAGAGTCTGTGAGGGAGTGTAAAAATGGGCTTAGCTGACAACATACTTTAGGAAAATGGCCTCAAATATTTCACTTACACTTAATTAATACAAAGCCTTTACTCTGAGTCTTGAGAGCCCCTGTACCCTCCCCTCCCCATCTCCTGTCACCATGCCCTGGCTTACTGCCTCCCAGCATGCCAGGCCTATTCCCATCTCTGGATTCTGTCTGGAACCCGTTCCCCTCCATCTTTGCTGGCCTAGCTGCTGGTCATCTCGTAGGGCCTGTCTTCACTGATAGTGCCAGCCTTCCCTGACCACAGCATCCGAGGTTCCTCCCCAGCCACCAAGTCGTCCCTCGCACATCCCCCTGTTTTGAACCCTTGACAGCACCGAGCACCAGGTGAGTTACATTATTTACTTGTGGCTGTGTCTGCCTGTTTTCAGTACACTATCCATCCACGAGAAGGCTCTGTATCTACATGGTTTGGCATTGTGAGCCCAGCCCCCAGCACAGCGCCTGGCACTGTTGTTGGCTGCTTAATGAGACAGGTTATTAGGGAACAGCTCATACTTGAGTTCAAGGCTTTCTGGATATAACTACACAATGGTAAGTATTTAGAATTCTTTGGCCATTTAGAATACCATCCAGAAGTAGCATGATGAGAGGAATATCATATAAGAAACCTTGAATTATTCTAGTCAATTCAGCAGGGAAGCTCCAAATCATAGCCCGACTTCACCCGAAGTGCCCTCCAGGTCACCCTGGATTTCAGAGGGCCTCAAGCTTGTTCCCTTTATTCCAGGTGCCTCAGAGTCCCTTTGTGGGGGGGGGGGAACCTCCCCTGCCCTCCCAACCCCAGGCATCTGAGCAGAGACAGCCTAAGCCTCCAGAGGTTGTCAGGCAGGTGCCGCAGCCCCCCACCCTGGCAGCTCTTCTTGCACCAAGCTGCCCAGTATGTATTGCATGTTGGCAGAGAATGCATCAGGGCCCGGGGACTGGAAGCAAAGTGAGTCACGGACAGTGGTTCCCATCTCCCAGCCTGGAGATGGACTCCTTCCAAGCAGAAGATTTCTTTTTTTGTCTTCTTATGTTTCTTTTTGGGATTTCTTTCTCTACAGTAGTTCAGCTGCTGCTTTTTCCTATCCTACTTCTTAGTCCCCCATGGCCAAAATCCCTGGATAGCTAGGCTCCTGGTTCTCTACTCCATTCATATTAAAAATTCCCTGCCCACGGTGTCCGCATTCCAGCAGAGTGGGCAGGACCCTCTCTGCAGAGTATCAGGTGTCAGAGCCCAGGTCTCAAGCAGGAATCCTGTTACAGGGGAGTTCAAGTCCACAACCTGCTCTTCAAGCATTTCTGTTTTCCTGTCAGTGTCACATTGGATTCAACTAATTCATTTTTTGGAGGAGAGAAAATATTCTTAACAGCCGGATTCCTGGCTGGCCTTTCATTTGGGAGGCCTTCAGCTTTTCATCTTCTCTCTTCAATCCCCTTTTCCAAGACCTTTCCTCCTAAGCCTTTGGGACTTAAATCCAGGGAAGAAGGAATTCAGGCCTTAGATAGGATTCTGCACGGGTCTGCTTCCTGGCTGATGACTGGTCTTCATGAAAACAGAGGAAACAGAAGTGAAAGGAAGGAATTTTTTTTTTAAGCCAAAGGGATAAATAAATCAAATAGAAAACATCAACAGCAAATAGTAACAAGAAATGGTCCACAAAAACAAAAGCCAAATCTCTGAAAAGATTTATACCTATTAACACATAGCTTCGGTATGTCCAATACGGTAACCACTAGCTGCCTGTGATCATTTAAACTTAAATTAATGAAAATCAAAGTTGTAAACTCACTTCCTCAGTCACACTAGGCATATTTCAAGGGCGCAGTAACCACACTGAGCCCGTGACTCATGTTGCCGTATGTGTATTGCACGAAGCAGATAATGAAGATTTCCAATGGGGCAGAAAGTTCTGTTGGACAGCTCTCCTATAGTCTAATTTTATTCCAGGTTAAATGCAAGAGAGAGAGCGGAGAAGATACAAAAAGCTTCCTTAGGAAGAAAAGTAGGGACATAAGTACAGATGCAAGGGGGACTTCTTTTTATTATAAAAGGTGTCACGAATAATTTTATGCCAGTGTATTTCTTTAAAACCAGGCACAGTGAGTAATTTCATGCAAAAGTTAACATTTGCAAGGTTGACTCGAAATAAAATAGAAAGCAAACCTGAATATATCAAGAATTATTGAAAGAGCTGAATCCATAGCTAAAACAGGAGCCCACCTCCTTCCTTCCCAGCAAACAGTGACACCAAGTCAAGATGGCTTTCTGGTTAAGTTCTGCTACTCCAGGGAACAGTAATCTCTTGAATTAAAAGTGGCAGTGGCCAGAAAGTCTGAGACTGAGGACTTTTGTCCCTCCTCTGTCCCTCCCATGACCTGGGACCCAAGGTAAGACACTTTCGTTCTCGGCAGCTATACCATGAAGCAACTAAAAGGTTTCATGACTTTAAAGTCACTTGACCCCCCACTGATCCTGTCTCCACACTGGCAGCATTTAATACTTGGAAGTATTAAAGCGACAATTTGGATCCCCCATAGGGCCGATGTGATTTGCCGTGCTAAAGATCGTTGTTCAGGAGACCCGGAGAAACGGGGAATTTCTAGAGAAAGAGTTCCCCCAACAATATTATGGAGCTGAAGCCAAATTTCAGTTGGTTCCTGTCTCATTCAGCAGGGACTTCTCCACTGAAGAGAACGTACTCATAATCCTGAAGAACACCACCATCCAGTGGGGCAGAGGTTGTACTTCTCTTGATTTTTACATTAATAGCAATAGCTAATATTTACAGAAGGAGTCTCACATGTCAGGCTTAACCTAAAGGCTTTACAGACAGTAATTAGTTCCTTTGACCTGTAGGGTATCCCGTGAGGTAGGAAGATCCTGGCTCCATTTGAAAGGCTGGGTACTGAGACAGAGATGTTTCTGCCTGCCCGTTACAGGGCTCTAATGGTTGGAACAGAACTCCAGGTCCGAGAGCCCCTGTAAGCTGTGCTCTTAAGCACAGATGACAAGTTACATGCGTTTGTAGAGCTTCAGTGGTAGCTAAAGGTGTTTCTCTTTGGTTTTATGTCTTTGGGGAGCAGTAGCAATTCTCTTGTGCCATGCATCTGTTAGAAGTTACTTTTCCAATGCTGCCTTATGCAGAGGACGCTGAGATGCCACTTATTTCCTTCTGTAACCAAAGCTGTATTCAGTAAGCAGGGGTGGCTTGTGAACGCTCATTTATGCCCTAACGTCAGTCAATTACATGTGTGAAGAATGGAGAAATAATTGTTCAGGCATCCATAGTCTAGGAGGGGCTCTGGACTGGAAGGTCCATTCCTCGGCTAATATGTTTTAGGACACAGAGGGAAGCGAATGTCATTTCTCTGGTTTCTTGAAGGGTTTGAAGCCCTTACTCTGGTGGCCACCAGAGCTGATTATCAGCAGTGACAAGCAGCAGGTCCCTTGTCTGATCTCTGATTTTGTGGCTTTTCCCAGAACTTTGTTTCTAAATACCTCACAGCTTCACAGGGAGGCAAAGGCTCAGACCCGAGGACAGTTCTGCAAAGGTCAAAAAGGGGTGCTGGTGACAAATCTCCCTGTCACGCACTGCCTTGGCTTTTCATCCCAGACTTATCTGGGTCCAGTCCGACTTACCTCTGCGATTTGCATCGTGCAAGATGGACCCTGGGAAACAGGTTGAGGAGAGACATTTTCTAGGAACTGCAACCAAAGTACATTAGTTTAGATCACTCAGAACACACCTACCTGAGATATTAGGGCCCTTCTTTAATAAAAGTTTTCTCGTCCTACCACAAACCTCCTGTAGAAATGCAGGCTTGCCTCTCAGGCCTCTGCGTTAACACAGGGGCTTAAAGGAATAATGCACCCTGGATTTAGCTTCGTTTTAAGTCTTTGTATTGCTGACAGGGCTTAAAATGGGCAGGTAATCACTGGTACAAGTGTCATCTTTTTCTTCCCTCTTGTTATGAAATCAAGTGTAAAGTACTTACATTTTTTTCAATCTTAAGCTATTTCTTTCAAATGAAGCAATGTTTTGATGATTTTCCTTTGGTCTGATGTTTTTGGGAAGACTTGGTTTCCACAGTGAGGTATAACTGAGCGAGGGATGCAGCCAGGGAGTCTGCATGCCTACTGACACTTCTGTTTGTCTAGGAGACATTGAATGGCTGTGACCAGATGTTAAGGAGGCTCCTGAAGAGGGGAGTGGGCAGTGGCCAGGTCGGTGTCTCAGTCAGTGGCTTAGGGACCACGTGTAACTCTCTTTTCTTCACTCTCATGTTTTCCTCCTTCCCCTTTCTCATACCAACCCCAAGGAAATGGTTACCATTTGAGGCCACTTTGGGATGAACCAGTGCTTTTGATCCATGTGAAATCAGCACTCTTGCATCCATTTTGCAAAGGAGGAAGTCTGAACTATACGGGGTCAGTTCCCCAAGCTGCCCAGTGGCAGACTGGAGCCTCCGTCCCGTTCTGTGGGTCTGCAGATCCTGTGCGTTTGGACCTCACGTCTACGCATCTGGTCACTGACCAGGGCCAGCCAGTTCTTCCTCAGCACACCTCCCCGTCCTCTCAGCACTGATCTGATGTGGGGCCCCATCACCTCACCCTCTGGCAGTTTTCCCTGACTCACACCTTTCCCAGCCCATCCAGCCTGCGTGCCTCACCCAGCTTTGCCTTCCTGCAGCACTGCTTCCTCTGTGGACCTCACCTAGAGACAGATGGCAGGGTTCCTCCCGTCTCGAACCACGTTAGCATCAACCACCTCCGCCCAGGCCTCATATTCCTCCCAGATGGGCCCCCTGGGCAGTTGTCATGAGTCTTCCACCACTCCCAGATAATGAGGCTTTTTTTTCCTCTTCTAAAAATATATAGTGTCCATCCCTTGTTCCATGGCTTCATGAGTATTGTTAGCCATTATCCGAAATGCCCTATTTTCTGTCTAAATCCTACCTATTGGATTCAGCCTAGATCTGATCCTTCCGGAAGCCTCCTCTAAAAATGTTTGTATCTCATTATCTCCCTCTCTCCTGACCTCCTGAGGCTCCGAAAGCCCTATCTAAACTTTCTCCCAAATTCCTTGATCCCCGAATTTTCTTGATCATCCAGGGTTCCCCTCTGGTGGTCCTGTCTCCAGCTATGCTAGACATCCCAAATGACGAAACAATGGTCTTTATTGTTTTCTCTGTGCTTAACAGAGCGCTATGGTTCAGCTTTTACTGAGCACTTCATATGCGCCAAGCACTTTTTCCGTGCGTGAATTCATCACAATAATCCTCAAAAGTGAAGACATCATCTACCTTTAGATGAAGAGGCTGAGGGAAGGAAAAGGGACTCGCCTAAGCGGGGAGCTGGCCTGCAGCCTCCCCCCCTACACCGTCCCACGGGGTCAAGTACATGTAAATGCACATCTGGGGGTCAAGAACAAATGGGAGGGTGTGAGTTCTTTATCTGGGATTTTGTACAGCAGATGCAGCTTGTGGTTCCCAGACTTCCTGTAGAAATGGGCTCTCTGCTTGCCTTCCCCCATCACCCAGCATTTGGAGAATTGTGTGTTAAGTCAGAATATTCTGTCCTGGAAAATCTTTCCGAGTTTCACCAGCACTGGCAGTCCACACGGAACTGACTTGACGTCTGCATGGGGTATTTAGGTGCTTTAATCCTTTTTGGGGAAAGGTAGAATGGGAACAGAGGAAGTCGAGTATTTCACATTTTTAACAGCAGAAAAAAAACTTCCATAAGGCTCTTGAAAATGAACTACAATTTGGTCATTTTGACAAACTTGTGACTGCCTGGCCCAACACGTTCACTTCTGCCCCTGGATCTCTGTATTACATGTAAGCAGCTAATTTGGGGAAATTGCCAAAACAGAGGACTTTCAAATGCTGTTGCTGTGGTATACTTTCCACCCTGGGAGCCTCTTTTCACCTAGTAGGTGTTGTGCTTGTTTGGGGTTTTGGAGTCAGTCAGATCCAACCAGACTGTCATCATCAGAAATGCAAGAAAAACTCAAACTGATAAAAGACCTTTAAATTCTAAGATCCAGGGTGTCACTTACCTCAAATCCCTCTGCCTGCTTCTGATTCATCCCCGGGACAGTACCTCACATGGAGTCTCCGTTGAGTACACATTTACCAGGGAGCATTTTGGATATTTCACCTGGTTTCTCCAAATAGCATTAATCTGGTCATTAAAAGCAAAGTGTTCTCTACCATGGGAGGTAACACTGGAGTTTCAGAGAGTTTCATCTGTCAAGTTAGAATGGGGGATTTTACAATGCCAGCTGCTGATAGAGGCATGGAGCAAATAGGTTTGGGTGAGGAAAAAAAAAAAAAGTTCTTACTCGGCTACCTGCAGTTGGTTTTGTGAAAAGGGTGCCATTATACCAGGTCTCCTTCGAAAAGAAAGGGAATTTCTTATATAGCATGCTCGGGAATGTCCACCTCCTTGGCATTCCCCAAATCTGGGGCTGCATCTGGGAGAGAGCTTTGCTGTTGTTTTTGCTGCTGACAAAGCTCTTCTCTGTTCGGCCCAGCAGTGTCCTCGCATCTGCTAAGCCTCAGACCAGGAATTCTTTTTTCCCAAGGAGACTTCCCTGACCTCCCCTGCATGACTCTCTTGTTGCCAGTTAGCACTTCGTGTTATAATTATTAATGTGCCCATGTCCCCAGCCAGTCTGGAAGCCCCTTGATCTCTGTGTCCCCACCTAGGGCAGAGTCTGGCACATCGTGGGTGCCCGGAGGCCTTGTTGAGAGAGCACACAGCAGGAGGAGGGAGATGGTAGCCAATGAGCGATAGGCCACAAGGGAAAAGGAGAAGCGGTAG
Source organism: Smutsia gigantea (assembly GCA_032199065.1). Taxonomy (NCBI): domain Eukaryota; kingdom Metazoa; phylum Chordata; class Mammalia; order Pholidota; family Manidae; genus Smutsia; species Smutsia gigantea. The sequence goes on along the minus strand of JAVSCE010008820.1, from coordinate 422,156 downwards.
CCTGTCCACATGAAATCCCCAGACACGTTCCATTCTTTCCATGTTGTCAGCCTTTATGGCTCTCCACGAAGCGCCCTTTGCCCCGTGAAAACGAAAGCCCACGCTTCCTCAGGGACACGGGCACGCGGCGTAGTCTGGCATCTCCCAGCGGGGTGTTTGGGCCGCCAGCCACTTGGGAGTTGTATCACCAACAGTCTCAGGAGGTGTTATCTCCCCTCTCAGGCCTCTGGAGGAGCAGAGGCCATCAAAGAAACCAACACTAGGGGAAGTTTTAGAGTCAAAGAGTGATTTTTTTGTAGGGATAAGGAAGGAGTCTGAGCTTCCAGGGACAGAGTGGAAATGGGTGTGGTTGAGCCTCCTGACCACTTGTGCCTGCGGCCCTCTTTCAGATCCCTGTGAGATAAAATCACCCGAAGGGCCATAAACCACTGTCAAGAGTATTGGACAAGCCCCATAGGTGGTTGTTCTGAGCCAGTAAAAGCATCTTAATTGACCTAAATGACAACAGTTACGTTATAAATATCTAGAATTTATGGCCCGAGAAGGGGTGATCCCGTCTCCCGTCAGGTAGGTTCGCACAGGAGAAGCTTGGGGATTTAAGGGAGGGCTGCAAGTCGGGGGTGACCTGATTAGCCTTAGGTTTATGACAAACACAGAGCTAAGTGAATCGGAGAGCTTTCAAGTTCCTGATCCCTGGGAGTTAAAGGCAGTGGTGTTTCAGACTCGGTGAAAGCCGCCTGTCCCCTCGGTGCAGCTGTCATTTTATTGGCCTTGTAAAGTCTCCCGTTCACTGTGACAAATCCAAGACCATATACCTGCGAAGAGGAGATGGTTTAGATGATGGGTGCACAGGAAGCAGGCGGAGGGGTTAGGGTGAAAGCTGAAGGCTGTGGCGTACATGTTTATGCCGAGCCTGCTTTGGAATGTGCAGAGTCATTGTGAAAAGCAAGTTAAATGCTGCTCCAAAAAGCATCTGAGGAGATGCCTCGGCCTCTACGGCGTCTGAGGAGGTGAAATCCAAGGCAAAAGTTTAAAATGAGCTGGTGGATCTAAAGACTCCCACATGCCTTTGCAAAGTCAGGTGAGAATTAAACTGGAGTCTGTACACCGTGGAGTTTTTAGGCATTAAAGGGGAGAGCATTAATTCCAAACAGTGCTGTCACACCCAAAGCAAAAGTCACGCCAAAGCCAACCCACGGGAGGCTGTGCTTTTTAAAAGAGACACGTAATGGAGATGCATTGGGTATCACTGATCAGCCCGGGGATCACCCCGGGCCCCAGCGATCAGTGGCGTGACATCATGTTCGAGGCAAGAGGCAAAGAGCCAACTTAATCCCAATTTGCAGAGCTTCAAAGGTGACTAGTCATTTTGCAGGGCAGTGAAGAAAGAGCTCAGGTTATCCATTTAATGCTGAAGTCTGTGAAGTCAGTGAAATTTCTTTAATGAATTAGAGAACAATCCTTCAAAGAAACCTCCAGTCAAAACCCACACAGAGGCCAGTGTCTTTGAACTCTACAGGTGAAGTTTATCCTAGATTAACCTGATCTTTGCATTTACTCTGTACTAGAGACAGAGTTCTGACTTCCGAGAACAACACCACATGCTCCGGAGACACGTCTGTCGTTGGTGTCATGCGGCACGGAGGCACCTTTTTGCTTCCCGTAGCTCCGTTCCATGGTAAGGAGGTGTCCCAACCAAAGGGTCCGTTTTATAAATGAAATTCGCACACACGCGTCCATGTTCCAACAGTTTCCGAGAGTCCAGCGGGTCCCAAGGCGCACACTCGATTTCTTAACTTCTGTGGAGATGAAACTAAACTTCAGTTTTGGTTTTATTTTTATCATACTTTCTGCTGTGCTTCCATACCCTTTAAGCTTGCATCTCCCAAACCCAGATTCCCGCACCTTGTAGTGTGGAAGAAATAGGAAATCTGGAACTGATTACCAAATTGTGAAGCAGGGAGAGGCAGAAATGCATGAAGATAAGTGTACAAACGCGTAAGCCGCGATGCACGCAAAGCCTGGTGCGAAGGACACATCACTTTGGGTTTGAACCCCTGCTTTTACATCTCAGTATAATGCAACCTAGCATATGCCTTGTGCAACTTGTAGGGAGCTTTTGGTGTTAACAGAATTCTTTTCTAAAGAAATTCCTTTGGATCTCTTCAGAATTTGTCCGGTTTCTAGGTTCCAATAGGAAAAACATGGAGGAGATTTTAATAGAAAAACAGGGCTTCAGATTTTTCATTCGGCAAGCAGCCCTACCTTAGAGTTGCTCTTGCTTTATTAAATGGAACAGGTCAGCTTAATAGAGGCGCTCCTGGTGTTGGTGCCCTGATTGAAGGGACGAGAGAAGCATGGGCCACCTGGGAAATACACCCTCTGGGTTTTGAGCCCGCCTGGAGTTTTCCCATTCATCCTCATCATTGGAGAATACATATGAACAGCAATTATATGTGCTGATAAATCAAGACCAAATCCTTTAATGTTCTTTACTCGTGTCTCCTGGAGAAAGGAAAGCTGGATTTCTCCATAACTTATTTCAGATGTGATCTCTTCCTGTTGATCAGGCAAGCGGTGCTGAGAGTGGGGTGTTTTATATTTTTAGCTTTAGTCCTTTAACTGATTTTAAAGATAATGCATTTTCACCAACAATTTCAAATGATTCAAAAGTCTTTGTGAAAGAGTTCCACCATCCCAAAATACCCTATCTTGGCAGACTGTGTGTCTTCCTAGTCTTTTTTCTATGTGAAATGATTATAAATGTTTTTATAACTTGCCTTTTGAACATAACATTGTATGTTGGGCACCTTTCTACACTCACAGATACGTACCTACAGCAGCATTTTTATAGGTGTGGGTATAGAATTTTGCATTATTGTAGGCAGTCCTTACCAATGAGCATTTAGGTCTTCTTAAAGATGTTTCCTGTTAGGATGCTGTAGCTCTGTGCTTCACCTTTACGTACTTGTTCAGTGATTTCCTTAGAATCAATTCCTAATGGGGCTTGCACACTCCCACAGTGAAGACGGGCGTGCCCACTTGACCTACTGTCGGGGCAGTTTTATTTGCTTTTCCAGTTTAACTCCAACTGGTACAGACTTCTCAGAAGTTTTCGTCTGGGTGGTAGTGTGCAAATTAGCAGAGACAATTAAAATGCTCAGCTCGAAAGGCAGTTCAGGGAGGGCGAGAGGACCACGTCCTTGCAGCAGAGAATCAGTGGTCACACCCATTGCACGAGGCCACATGGCTGCTCTCTGGTCGGGATAGTCCCCTGACTTGAATTTCAGAGGTGTCTGCATGAGTTACCTTTCCCAGTTTCCTTGTGTGAAGTTTTCTTTATGGTCGGGGAAGATTTGTAGGCCTTGGTCAATAAAAGTGAAATGGCCAGTGCTAAAAATGGGCAAGTGGTCGCACTTTCCTCGCTGCAGACCTTACAAACGCATGAAACAAAATCCCCATTAACGGGTTGATTTTTGCTGGGCATACGTTTTGAATCTGGGGCTTCACTGCCATTGAAAGGTCTGTCGTTCGGGGCCCTTTTATCCTTTTATTGGTGAATTCACTGAAGTGTAGGCAGACAGAAAATGTTCGAGTGGCAGGCAGATAAACTTGTTAAATCCCTGGGAGTCTTTCCTTCCTTGCTCTGGGGCTTTATCATCTTGGCGGATTTTAAAGGCAATTAGGCCTGCAGGTCTCTGCCGGCTTGTTTATGGGCGTTTTACACATGGGTGTTGAAGAGACGGGGGTCGTATTAAACATTCCGATCCTGCTGGCCGGAGGGGAATGAGACCTCAGCCCAGCTCCAAGTCTGCTTGAGAGAGAGCCTTGTCCAAAAGCTGCGGGGAAATCATTTAAATTTGTGCTCCACGATGCTCGTTGGTGGTGGAAAATTGCAGTCGGCTAGCTCCGTGCTGTGCTACATTTCCTGCGAAATGGTTTTATGGAAGGACGTTTGATGAAAAAGTTTTGTGAGCTGCGGCGTTCGTTAGGGTAGAGGTGCGCCGGAAAGCCCTCTTGCCCACTTCTCCGGGGCCAGCCCGTTCACCGGCAGGGAAGGCTACCCGTTTGAAATTGGGTGGGGAACAGATTTCCAGTAAGCCTCCGGGTCCTTCTGGCTGGCTGAGTTTCCCCAGGCAGGCTCGTCCTGGGCAAGGTGGTGGAGGAAGTAACAATCGTTGCCTTTTCTCACACCTCGGGCCGTGCAGAGAAGGCTCGCACCCAAGTGTTAGTGAAGTAATAGCGCTCCCAGGCCCACTGCACCCCCCCCCCCAACCCCAGGAAATGGGTGTTTTTTTCCTGAGTCAGCCTGAACACCCATCTCATGGAACTGATGAGAATTTCAGGGTGCAAGATACTGCAGTGGGTGAAAGCGTGGGCTCAGAGCCAGGCACCCCCGGGTTTGACTCGCTGGCTCTTGACTATGTCTTCAGCCCCCTCTAATCTTTCAGGGGTTTATTGAATCTATAAAATAGGGACAAAGATAGTGCCTATCGTACCAATTTGTTGAGAGAGTGCATGAAATAATGCATGAAAAGTGCTTAACATAGGGCCTGTCATATAAGAACAGCATGAATGGGGCTGTTATTGTTATTACTGACACATGTTCGTTTCTCTAACACGCACGTAGACACACAGATGCGCGTTTATATGTGCTCACGCTTAGTTACATTTTTTTGACAAAACTTGGTGTATGGCAGCTATTTTCATTCTCCCAATCTGGGGTACTACTGAAATATAAAAACCTACTTGGATAAAAGGAGAGAAATCCCAGAATGTGAGAACTTTCTGTTTCTGCAACGGACAGTTGTAACAGACCTCCTTTCCCAAGCGGCTGCTATGACCCAAATCTTTGTTTCTTAAGAGTCAGGCACCCTGCCTTCATTTTCTCAACTAAAGAAAACACAACAGATAACTGTGGCTTTTATTCCCAATCTGACCTCCCGCGCTCTGAAACTAATTTGCCATAGCGTCTTGCCAGCGTCTATGAGAGGACTTCCCCTCGCTGCGTAATGTGGTTCTGATTAAGGACATCCTATAAGACCCAGGAGGATCGCCTGGGAAGGAAACCGGACTGAGACGCCAGTGAATTCCATCCTCCGGTCAGATATGTGATATTGAAGACTAGAAGGTATATGGAGTTTACCATGGAGGACTCGAAAGAGAATTAAAACAAATGGCTGACAAATTGGCTGTCGTTTATGCAAAGTTGACAGTCAAGTCAGCTCTTACCTGAAAGAGGATATGCAGAGCCCTCAGGCCAAATGGCTGAGCCGTCAGCAGGCTTTTTGAAGTCTCTGCTTGTCTGGCCAGGCCCCTGCTCTTAACAAGGCCTGTGCCCTGTGGTCTCCAAGTAAAAATGTGAAAGCTCCGTTTTTACCTAAAATAACGTCGTTTCAACAACTGTGATAATTCATTCCTCTCCTCAGCGCGTGCACACTCGGGTGAAATGCCGGTGTTGTATGCAAAGAGGGTTTTTGTCCCCGTACACACTTAGGAACTGGGTCATAAATGCCAAACCTTGCTTTGACCTGTGGATGCAAAGGCCCTTCCCTGGGGCCCAGGAGGCGGCTGCTCCCCCCTGGGATGCGATCACCACCCAGGTGGCTGAGGAACCAGTGAGGCTGCCGCTGGCTCTCCCTGCGTTCACAGATGCTCGGCGTCCTCAGGAGAAAGGCCAACAGTGCGGCGTGTGGAGGCCAGAGGAGTTTAGAAAGCTTGACGTTCCTTTGCCGGGTATCTAACAATCTACTAATAGTTGTAACTCTAATATGATTTTCTTGTTAATCTCTGTCAAACCGTGAAATCTGATATGTTAGCCATGACTAAGCCGTGAAATTTGTCAACTTTGTGATTTATACAAGCTCTGTTTCACAACGAAGTCTTAACACAAAGTGGGGCACCTTTCTGCCCCCCACACTTCTCCCAGCATGCCACTGGTGTCGCAGGGCAACCAAGGGCAAAGCAAGTGCATTTCTTGAGCTGTTCCCAGGACCACGGGTGGATAAGACGGAACCCCAAAACTCAGTAACATGTCTTTGAACACATGGTAGATCTGCTTAGTTGACATCGCCCAATATGAAGTATAAGGTTGTATAATTAATCTCTTCAACCTAGTTCGGTGGCCATCTGTATAGGCAGTGGGACTTGAAACCCCTTTTTCAAGCTGGGTGAATTGTCTAAGTCACTCAACTTTCCCCCCTCCGTTCTCCCCTCGGAAAAACGGGGATGATATCATACTTTGTAGGTGCTCTAAGGCCCAAAACGAAGATACAGAGCTGGGCACACAGGTCTGGGATTGTTGGGTATCTTTGTTGCCCAAAGGAAACTGGATTAAATGAAGTTATGTAATGGGAAAGCAAGGGAGAGCCACGCAAGGCAGGGCAAGGCGAACTGAAGACTGCCCGGGGCCAGCGTGCTTCTGTCCGGCCCCTGCCCCGTCTACCCCACGGCCACCCAGAGAGTTCCCAGACCGTCCCCCGCTTTCTTCTGGACCCTACTCTGCAGAATCTACAATCACATCACCAGATGGCCCAGAACTTGATGAGTTGGGTGACCACCACAGAGTCTAATGGTTTTTAAAACCTTTTTTTTTTTTTGTCTTAAATACAAAACCTGGTACAGCGCTGCAGGGTCTTAAAAGCGCCTCTCTCAGATACCTTCCAGCCGGCTTCCCGGGACCTGACTCGCAAAAGGGGAGTTGGGCCAATCAGTTCATTCCATAGGCCCATCACACCACCAGCGTCTGAGAGCGCCTGGCCATGCCTTCCCGCCTTCCCCAGCTCCTGGGTCAGCACCCCGAAGTCCCTTCCCACACAAACGGGAGGAAGCGAAGAGCAGGCAAAGAAGGACTTCCGGTGGCTTGACTCAACCTGCTGGGGCACTCCTGGTGGCCTTGGACCCTTGAAAGGTCCGTAAACATTGTCATGGAATTCATGGAACCACCTGCTCCCTCCTCAAAAAGAACAATTCTGTGCAAAATGTTGTGACTATGCATACATCCACTTTTCTGTTGAGAAAAGATAATTTCATCACATTCTCTTTAAGGTTTACAGCCCTCAAAAGCATTAAGAATGATTTCCTTATCACTTGTGCCCCTAAAAAGCCTCCTTTCTAGTCCTGATGGTGAAGGGCATGGTCAGCAATTACGTTCCCTCTCTTAACCTGTTAAGGCAAATGTAGCGTCCCCACCATGCCCGCTTGGAACGCAGCCCCTGGGTCCCAAATTCTTCAGGCTCTTTCTGCAGCTTTACTTCCTCAGCCTGAATTCTAACTGCAACTGGGTTCTAACCATCTTCGATCATAGAGGCCTCAAAAGTTGACAAAACAGTGCATGTCTCTTTACAGTGCTCCAGGGAAGGACGTGTATCTCTAGGTGTGAACACCGATTCACTTGCTTCATTCTGCTTTGGTCCTGGATTAGGGTTGCCAGATCTCACAAGTAAAAGTGTGGCACACCTAGGTATATCTGAATTTCAGATAAATAACTTTTTTAGCGCCCTGGAGAAGGGGAAAAGAACAGATCAGCTCAGGAGATAGGCGAATCGCCTTCTTCCAACCCTGGAAAGGTTGTTGCAGAAATTAAGGGGAATTTGTTATAAACAAGCACGGGTGGTTGCCCCGCTCTGTAAGTTTACGCAAAATCATTGACTGTGATACTGAAAATGGATGAACTTGATGGCATGTCAGTTACCGCTCAGGAAATTGTATTTAAAACTTGAGTGGAAGCTTTATCACAACGGTTGCTTAATTTTTTTATTCTGAGTTTCAGACTAATTTGAGACTGTGATGAAAACCATAAATCCACTCCATAAATAAAGCATGAAAGCGCCGACACCTCATGTTGCATAAAATCTCTACATCTACTGACGCTCCTCTCTAGATGCCAAGTCCTACCCTAACCCGGGTTCTGCACACTGTGAAAGCCCTTTTCTGGGCCTCGGGAGTACAGCCTGGCCCTGGGTAACACAAGACATTCTGCCCTTGGAATCTTTGGAAGTCTCACTCAGTCATGGACTATGAGGGTGCCCTGTTGTGCCCCCTGCCACCCCGGAGAGACTGCGTTCCCACATGTCATGCTGGGCGGGACATGGAGTGGGCAGGTCTCATCTCAGGGCAGGTGTATGGCCCTAGGTTTTGCTTCTTTTAGGAAACAGGGACGCACGCCTGGTCACGTGGACCCCGTTCCCACCTTGACTGGCATCCTTGGGACACACACAGGGTTCCCACGCCAGTGTAGACAGTCAGCAGGTGCCTCCATCAGAACACAGAAAGCTCCTCCTGTGGTTTAGAGCCAGCTGGAGTGGGGACGGGGTCTGCTCTGCTATTTCTGTGGACAGGGCCAGGTATTCTGAGAAATAGGGGAGGCCAGGATGACCGATGTCAGCAGGGGGATGGACTCGGGGTGCGTATCCACAGGAAGAGTTAGGTCGGAGAGGCTCAATCTTTATGCACCAAGAATTGAGGCCAGTCCCTCCAGACTTAATTGCTAAATTCTACAAAGGGGAGTTCTTTATACAGCCCGTTAGAGTTCCTGTGGCCTCTTCCAGGCTTCACCAAACAAGTACTTCTATTTTTCTATTATTGTTTCTTCTAAACCTTACCTCTTTACTAAGAGAACAGTGGGAGGTGGGACCAGGCCCCTGGAGATTCCTTGATTCTTGCTTTTCCTCCCTTGCGACGTGGACGCAGGCTGGCAGCCAGATTTCCCTGGTAGCAGGGGAGAAGGGAAAGCAGTTGGGAACCAGAGGCAGCACCCGGCCACAGCTGGAGGAGAGGCTGCCCCGGGAAGTGAGGAAGCAGTGAGGTCCCAGCCCTGCTAAACAGAGCCCTCCTAGCACACCTTTCCACCCCCTCCCCAAGACATTAGAACTTCCTGTGAGAGAAATTGCTAGAATCCAAACATTTCTACCCGAAGAAACCCAACAAAGGCCACCTGGTTCTTCTGACAGACTTGATCAGAAGCCAGGACTTGGGCTGTGCTATGCAGGAGTCTGTACCTTGAAGCAAAACCACTTGAACCCCACTCCTGTGAAGATACAGCTAATTAGCTCAGAGAGGACTCACTGCTTCAAAGCCCTTCATCCAGGCTGAGCAATGCCTATGCTAATGAAATGAATTCTCCCTTATCTTCTCATTCAAATCAGTCCTGGAGGCAGTTCGCTTTAGTTCCTGCTGGCATTTGAAAGAAAGTAAATGCCTTTCCTGTAAAAAATATCCTAGAAATCCATCAGTTTTGCTTATTTTAAATGTCTTTGCTCACATTTGTCCCAAATGCATGAGGCTTCACCATCTGGGCTTTTTCTCTGCAGAGGAGTGACTTTTGCAGCCCTGGCTGGAGGGTTTATTTCTGTGTAAGCCCAGCTCTTCCACCTTTCTGGCTGAACCTGGAACCAGGAACCCCTATTAACAATCTCAATTCTTCATTTTTTTTTCCTGTGGAAATGAAAAGCCAAATGCCCACTTTGGAACTCGCCATCTAGACACTGTTCCATATTTCTAATTTGCTCCCTGGCCTCCTTTTCCTCTTTCTGGTCTTTGGGTAAAATTATTTCTGTTTGGTACATTTCTCCCCCAGCCTGGCCCCTGAAGGGCCCGCGCCTCCCATGGCTCTGTGGCTACCCCGCTGTCTGAGGCGTGGGTGTTCGGTCAGCTCTTCTCAGCGGGCATTTTCCGTGGCTCTTGTAAAGGTCTGAGAAGTGTGGTGGTTCCCTCCCTCCTCACACCTTACGTAGAAGGCACCTTAAGACTACAGGGAAATCAATTTCAAAGATGCTATGAGGAGAGTCCAATTCATGCCCCAGACACTCTATTAAAGCAATGGTTCTCAACTGCAGGTGATCTCGGACCCAGCCCCCAGACACCTGACAATGTCGGGATCCACTTCTGTTGTCCCAGCTTGGGTAGAGGGTGTTACTGGCTTGTAGTGAGTAGAGGCCAGAGGACTCTGCAATACCTCCTATAATGCATCCGGCAGCCCTACGATCATCTGCCCCCAAACCTCCACAGTACGAAGGCTGACAATCCTGTGTTAGAGGAAGTCTCGCTCACCCCAGCCCCCAGGGTCTGCGAAAAAGGAGACAAGAAGGAGAATGCTCCACTTTGAAGAGTGCAAGTGTCCTGAGTTCTTGCATCCCACACGGATCCAGGAACTGGAGACCCAGGGGTCCCCGTGAGCAGGGCAAAGTGCAAGGTCGAGGCAGGTCTTCTCAGTGCTAACAGCTGTCTCAGCTCCAAGGAGAGACAACTTTGACCAAAGCAGAGGACCGAAAAGTTACAAGGATGTTTAGTTTGCGATAAAAATCATTTTGCAGATTAAAGTGCTTCCTGCTGCCCATAAAATGGTATGTTCTTTAAATAACTCAAAAATCGGAGGCATTTAACTGGTTTGTGAGCAGGAGGCAGGATGCCTGCTCAGAGTCACGGTCGATTAATTCCATCCTTATAACCAGGCCTGCCCAAGCCACAGGCTGTGGTATTCTTCCTTTTTTCTGCAGTGGGCTATCAGATGACCCCATGTCCTAAAGGCCACTCATGTCAACACAACAGTCTCTCTCTCTACATCTCTGGACTGCATTCCCTCTCCGTCGGTGGCAGCTAGAAGGCTGCTCTGCCACCAGATGGTGCCTCCTGTCACCTGCAAACCCAGTTAGGAAGAGTGAGTCGCTCTCCGGAGGCTGTCGGCAAAGACTCAGTACGTCTCAATGGCTGTGAGGGGTCGTCCCTGAAACAATGTTGCGTCAATGGGAATCCTAGGAGCTCATCGTGAGGCCAAAGTCATAGCAGGCCCCAAGCCGGACCGCCTGGTGAGATGCACAGTAGCATTTGGGGCAGGTGTGTTACTTCCAAGGGAAACGGCGATAAGATCATTAAAACAGGAGGAATGGATGCCCAGGAGAATAAACACACACACTCTACTTGCTATTAAGAGACTTTGGATTCTGGGCAGAAGCCCCCCAGGTCCTTGCCTTGGCTTTGTGGTTAATATCTGTGTCACCTGAGACAACTCCATAACCCTCACCCTCCCTTGCCTCCTTTTTCTTACCTGCAACATGGAAGTAATACTGTTTGGATGGTTATACAAAAATAAACAAGTGTTTTGGTATTTCGGAAGGGGTGTGCAAATTAGTTGTTGGAAGTTGTGGAGAAAGTGAAGGTTCCTAGGGCCAGGATTCTCACCTGGCCCTGGTTGGCTTGCCTGCTACACATGTGTGGGCAATAGGTTGTTACGGACTCGATACAAGAGCTCCGCCCAGTGGTCTGGGCTGCACAGCTGCAGGAGAGCAGAGGATGGAGTGGTGGCAGCGGCCGAAGACAGAGACTGAGACGGCTGTGGGGGTGGAGAGGCCCAGAGGCAGGGACCAGCTTGCTGCATGCAGATTCTCTCTGAGTGGACGGGATTGTAGGGATTGACCTGCCACCATGGGAATAAAGTTGGGTATAGATCCTTCCTTTCACCCCAAGAACGTTCCATTGCCATTCCTTGGTTTCACTGAATCCATAGTGAACTTGCCCAGGGCTGAAGCCCATTGGCAAGACAATTGGTGTAGTCGGCAGGATTCACTGTCGCCCAGAGAACGGAACAGGCTGCCCTCATGGGAGTGTTTCAGTGGGCTGCACCTGTGGATGGGGAGACATTTATGTGTGCCCCAGTGGACGTGTGGTCTGAGGTGGCTTGCCTCCTAGAGCACTGGGCCCCTCCCCAAGATTGGGAAGAGGGGGAGGAAATGCCTGAGGCAGTAAAGTTGGCCGTCAGCAAAATAGGGAATTCCTTAAAGAAGTGGAGTGCCCATGAAGCTGCAAGAACTGTGGGGAGTCTTTTTCTCACAGTACTGAGAAAGGCCGTAAGGAAGAAAGACAGCCTCCTGCAGGAAGCACGAAAACGTGAGCTTCAAGGTGCCATAGAGGGAGCAAAAAATTTGTTGATGACTGAAATGGCAACAGTACGAGGTGCTGTGGAAATGGTAAAGGATGTGATGGTAGCCTGAGAAGAGGCAGCACGAGAGTGCAGGCTGTGAGGCACCCCAGGGCAGGTGAAGGATGTACTGGAGCTGGCAGCCCCAGAAACGAAGGAAGACCCGAGATAGAATCTTACCGGAGCTGGGGCAACGACTGAAACTGGAGCAGCAGTTCTGGACACTGAAGACAGAGAAGCAGAAGCCAGAGACACAGCAACAAGACGGGCCTGTGTGTCGCAAGACTTTCTGCTGGAGAGGCTGGAGAAGGTGGGCATTTTAAGGCCCACCTATGGTCCTTTTGGTTAACTCATCTGAGTAGAACTGGTTTGAATAGAGCCAGGATGACCACTTGGTGGCAACGGATGTCCTCAGGCTTGAGGGCTATTATAATTTCTGTTATTTGTGTATTGTTGTAACTTCTGTTGTTATTGTGGAATTTGCTTACAATGTTCCAGTTTTCTCACGCAGGGACCATTGCAGAAGATTGAAGGCACATAGACTGAGAGGCAAGAATCCTGGAGGGGTGGAGTGTGGAGAAAGTGAAGGTTCCTATGGCCCGGATCCTCACCTGGCCCTAGTCGGCTTGCTCACTACACACGTGTGGGCAGTACATTGTTATTGACTCTATATAAAGAGCTCCTCCCAGTGCTCTGGGCTGCTGCACAGCTGCAGGGCTGCAAGGCTGCGGAAAAACAGAGACTAGAGTGGTGGCAACACTGAGGACACGGACTGAGATGGCTGTGGGGCTGGAGAGGCCCAGAGGCAGCGAGCGGCTTGCTGCATGCAGACTCACTCTGAGTGGATGGGATTCTAGTGACTGACCTGCCACCATGGGAATGAAGTAGGGTATAAACCCTTTCACCCCAAGAACGTTCCACTGTCATTTTTTTGGTCTCATTGAATCCATAGTGAACTTGTCCAGGGCTGAAACCCATTGGCAAGACTGCAGTGTCAGAGGCCAACAAAAACTCAGGTTCGCTTCTAGAATCTAGAAGACTAGACCAGCTACAACCCACCCAGTTAGTCCACGCCAGCCTTTGGGAGCCAGTGTGTAAATTTATCCCTGGCTTCATTATTGCAGGTCAGTGTGGGAAATCTTCTGATGTCAGTGATGGGGATAATTGGCTTGCTACGGATCTTGAAAAGGTCTCTCTGTTAAATGACATAATTGGTCTTAATTATATAATTATGCCACTTTAAGTGTGGGGGTGAAAGGTTACTATTATATTTAGAAGTAAGATTCCCCAAATGAAGCAATGGCATTTAAGCCAGTGTGTCTTTGAATTTCTCTTTTTATTTTTACAGAGAGCAGTCAGAGTCAGCTGGCCTTGGCCTGGCCATTTTAGGATGATTATCCCATAGGAGGTAGTGCTGGCCGGCTCAGAGCATCATAGGATCCTTTGTAAAGAGATGGGAAAGGGCTTCCGTGAAGACCTCATTGAGACCTGAAATTAATGAGCAGTGGGAACTCAACTGTCAGCAATCGAATCTGATTGGGCAGGGTAATTATATGATTGCCTCTAGTGTTGGCACATGCATGGGGATATTTTTATTGGAAAAAACCTAATTGCTCACTTACTTAGTGGAGGGAAAACCTAAACGAATTGGGTTGTCACGGGTTAAAGACACTCGTTCTTTGTCTCTAAAATACCTGCCTGTTTCGCCTTTCAGAAAACGAGGGTTTTGTTTCTTTCTGTGTTCAATCAGGGATGCTGTTTGCAGGACTTGAATTATATGATGATATGAAAATGTAAAGGAAAGCGACTTTGGACTGTGTGTTTTGGTAAAATGGTCACGTGCTTATTGCCACGTGTTAAACGGTGCCTACAAAGATCTCTTTCATCATGCAAATGCAGCTGAAACCCTGGGCAATACGCAAGCTACTGGGACTCACAGGTTTTTCTGTTTATTCTGTGTTGTTTTCCTGCATGGAGGCGCCTGACAAGAGTGGCTTCATAAACTTCCTGCTTTCTTTAGCTGCGTCAGGCAAGTGAGAGGTGTCATGTCTGTGGTAGCCTTTTAGACATCAAAACCAAGAGGTAGAGGAGCAAGTGCTTCTCCTTCCAGGGACTTGGGGGAAATGAAAAGGCGAGAGAGAGAGAGAGAAAGAGCCAAAGGGTTGAAGCCTTGGGGGTCCCCTTTAGTGATGCCAGATTGCAGGCCAGCAGCTTGTCTCCACAGTCCTGAGTGAGCAGGGTGTCTCACTTACCTGTGACACTGGTGTGCAGAAAATAGGTTGCTGCGATGGGTCTCTTCTGTAGCAAACTCCAGATGGTTAGTATTTTTTCATATCTTCTTAGAGAACAAACTATTTTCTAAGTTCTTTCCTTTCTTGAGAATTCCACTGGAAGAGGTCAAAGCATGACTGGATTGTGTGGTTTCAGGGAACGGCCTGTGGTGAGAGCTGCAGACTCCAAATCTGGTGCTCTCGTTGGGTGTAGGATTACAGGCTGGAGACTGGCTGAGAACAAGGGCTTCCAGCCCCTCAGACCAGCCATGCTTTCTCATCTCAGAATCTTGCTCATGCTGACACACCTCGAGCTTGTCTGGCTAACTCCGTGGGTCCTCCTGGCTCAGTGTTTAATGTCACTTCTTCCAGGAAGCTTTCCCTGACCACCCGCCCCCATCTGGGCTGGCTGCCTTTGCTTTGTGAGACCCTCTAGGGTCCTTTACCCACTGCCTTTCAATCGCTTGTCTCCTAGTCCTGAATAGCCCGTAAGCTCCATGCAGGCAGGACTTGTGTTTATATTTGTCGCTACTATATCCCCAGAGCCTGACCCAGTGCTGGATGAGTGTGCTGGGAATGACTGAGTAGGGAAAGGCGTGGTTGCTGGTTGTCCTAGGGAAGCGTGGTATGTGTTACCTGTGCTTCCCTACCCTTGCTGTTAATACCGCTTTCTTGTTGCTTATAATTTCCTTGCCCCAGATGATCCAGCTCTGTCGGAGGCACGGAGGCACAGTCAAATCTCATGCTGTACATTGATCACCTGTCCAACCTTTGCCTAGAGTGGGAGCCCCAGTCTCTTCAAGAGATCCAGCTTTACCTGTCTGTAAAGAAGAGGAGGAGGAGGGAGACAGCGGGGAGGATCCCGTGGCAGTTTAACACCAGAGCGGGTCCGATGTTTGCTTTGGTCCTTTTGGAGGTGGGTAACTGCACACGCCGTGGGGAGCTGGGCAGCAGAAAGACTTCATGACCTTGGGTTCGGGGGCTCACATGTGCATTATTTTTTGCTAGAGTGTAGGGGTTGCTCTTTCTCTATTTAATTCATAGCCAGACTGTTCCATGATTCTCACCAGCATGGAACAAGAATCCACATGATGTAAAGTGTCACATTGGCCTCATGTTTGTGTCTTGCTGTGTGGACAGAGGGTACAGTTTATTCACCGGTTGCTATTTTGTGACTGTTATAGTTATAATTGGCTTTTCAAGTTCTGTGATTTTCAGTGGCATCTCTCGTTTTGATTCTCTGGCTTTTCATATCCAGTCAACCTCTTAGACCGTGAGATCCTGAATAACTACTGTATAGATGATATTTCATTCAGGACTTCTACTCAGTGTTTAAATATAATCCTATACAACCCTGGGTCGAAGAGAGCTTTTTCCAAGCAGAACCTTGTAGGCCCTGGGCAGAAGTGTTTCCCACTGAATCCCCAAGCCCCCATCCGTCCGGGTCTGGACCTCCTGTCGCTGGTCCAGCTGCGTGACAGTTTCTGGGTGGATGGCCATTGGCGCGTGGAGACTGCAGCCTCCCATGCGAGAGGGCAGAGGAAGCCCTGACGCGTCTCTGGTTGTGGTCTGCGCCCGCTCTCCTAAGTCTGAAGGATTTCTCTCGCGATTGGTTCTGTGTATGTACTTGACATTCTTCATTTGCATTTCTGCTTTGGCATAATGAGTACCTAAATTGGGATCTTTGGGGGTTCCTTCAAGAAAGGAAGTTTGAACAACCCATCCTCATCGTCGATGGGCTCACCACCACTGTGGGCTTTGGACCCAACAGGGACGGGCCACTGTGAGCTTGTTTCCTGAAGCCCAGGGGAAGTTTCACTTAATTTTGAGTTTTGGAATTGTACCAGCAGATGCCTCACCACCTCATATCCTTTCTGGATGGGAGGCCGGTAATTACTGCCTCCACAAATAAATCGCATACTTTTGCCAAGAGAATTTTCTGAATGACATGGGATTCATAATTGAACATGGTTTTGTAGTCTCCAAAGTGTCTCCTCTTGGAGACCCAGAGCCCACCACGTGGTTGTCCGGGTGCCCTGCCCAGAACAGGCAACCGTGGGTAAAAGCGCACATCCTGGGGCCCCGCCATCCCTGCTGAATCGGAAACTCTGCAGGTGAGGCCCCACAGCTGGGTTTGATGGCGCGCCCTGGCGATTCTGCCACACACGGGAGTTTGAGAACTATTGGTTTAAAACTCCTGCGCGTGCCCAAGTTGGGGGCACCAGCGGCGCTCTTACAGCCCCGTCTGGTCCCGAGCCCAAAGCATACATTACCAGACAGGCAGACTGATCCTTATAAAATGTAAGTTACATCATGCACTCACCTCCCAAGTCCCTCCAGGCAGTTGCCTTTGTACTTGGAGGAAATACAAATGCTTGGCTAGGGCATGCTCCCTCCCTGCCTACCTGCCCAGCCCCGGCATGTGGGGCTGTTTCCTCCCGCCCCCGTGCTCTGGCCTTCTTCCTGATCCTCAGGCAGGCCTACAGAGTGTGGCGGGGCCGGAATGCAGAGGAAGGGTGACGGGAGAGAGAATCGCAAAGGCTGAATGATGGGTTTAGTCACTGGAGTACTTCCTACTGGACACTATTTCTACATCAAGGTCCCCCGTGGTTATATACTGACATTTGTGTGTCCTCCTGTGCTGATGTATTCATGTGATGACCAGTGTCAGTGGCCTCATCTTTTGGCATAGCAAATCCTGGAAGGACTTGCCCGGGCATAACGGAAATACTAAGTGTGGTTTTATTTCATCTCAGCTCCATGCGCTTGTGTGGATTTCTCCCGCCAGCGGCTGGGTGGGCAGGCGCGGTGCTCGGCCGCACACTGAGAACTGAACGGCACAGCTGACCTGCGCAATGGCTGAGTGTGAGAACGTCTGTGTGTCACGGAGCCGAGGCGTGCTTCTTGCTGTCTTTGGTCAGTTTTAGGAAAGATAGTGATCGGAGTTCATTGGGTTTCGTCTTTGTAAAGAGTTACGCATGACTTGGACCCTTTAGGGGGTTCAGGCACCAAGTGATTTGGGAGCATAGCTGCTGTGTATTGAAGGTGAAAAAATAGACTGTCAGGATTCTCCTGATGAGGAGAGCGGAAACACGTATTTTATATATGATCTGCTTAAAAAAAGATGACTTAAATGGAGACAAAGGGGTTCTTAAAGGTTTGAACTCGTAGAGCCAGAAGTAGGGCGATGGCTCAGGTTTTCTGTTTTGTCTTGACCTTGTGCTGACTACCCGTGGCTCTTCACGGTAACAGACTATGTTTTACAAGCGTAGCATCCCTGGTTTGGGGTATTCCCTGCTTTCTAGACAGCCTCTCATTTGAGATCTTCAGCAAAGGAGGGAAAGGTGTGTTTGGAAGGGCCATCGTGGAAAGTGGGGCCCGTGGGGTGCTTCTGGGGGCCTCTCAGCCTCCCCTTGCTCTGTAGATTCTCCCCCGAAACCGAGAAAAGTGTCCTCCTCATCAGAGCTCCCCAACATGCAGGAAGCCCTTCCTACCAGAAGGCGAAGCTAGTCTGCCCCTGGTGGCTAGGAATGTCCAGGGAACCAGACAGACCCCCTGTCCCCGCCCACTGGGATTCCATAAATGTGCGAATAAAGGTGCGTTTTCACGCTTTGAGAGGCCTCTGTCTGTCGTGGAGCAGAGAGCTGGGACCAGGTTCCCTGAGGCTGGCAGGGAGGGCTTCTCTTCAGACACGAGGCTGAAGCTGAGAACCGAGGGCTGAGCAGGGTTATTTGGGTATGGGTCTAGGTTGGTGGCAGGGTGGGGGGTGAGGGAGGTGTCCCCAGGGACCTGGCACCCCTCCCGCACTAGCTGGGTCTCTGCCCACTGGGGATGCAAAGCGGGGAATCTTGTCTGGGCAGCCACATGGGTGAAAACATCCATAGGCTCGCTGCAGGGAACCCAGGAGCGTGAACTAAAAGCAATATCCGGTTCATCCCCTTGTCGCACGCCCCTCCAAAAGCCGTTACCGAGGACCTCCTCTCGAACTCCGGCCCCGCAGCACAAGATCCGGCACGTGGGAAAGTCACAGCCAATGCTGGCTCTTCTTCAGTCCAGAAGTAACTCTGGCTTCTGGGTCCCTCTGTGCTCCTGCCTCGCTGAGTTTGGCAGAAGCCCCAGCTAGTCATCCCCCCCTGTCATTCAGGAGTGACAGTCCAGGGCCCCAGCTCTGATCATGTCTGCTTCTCTTCAGCCCCAGAGCTCTCCCGTAGAGGGGACCCGTGGCATGAGCTCTGACAGGTGGGCCTTAGGACAGCTCGCCGGTTGTCTGCACAAAGCCCGTGAACACGAAATGACAAGGCGTAGTTGAACTTCAGGGAGGTCTGAGTGGCTTTTCACAATATTCACAAATGAATGGAGGGTGTCATGTGGAGCACCTAGGTCTCCACTTGCCGAAAAGGCCTGGACTGTTTCTGACGAGACAGGATTTCTTTGATTAAAACAAAGGGACCATTTCTGCAGACCTGAAAAATTTGAGGCCGGAGTCCCAACGGAGCCTGCAAGTCAGTTCTTCCCAGGTGGCAGTTTGCACGGCCCCCAGAGGGCCACCCAAACCTGCAAACATGACATACAACCCAGCTTTCGGGATCTGGGGGGAAATCGGATGATCTGACTGTGCAGAGCAGGATCCCCGCAGGTCCCCAGCAGTCCCGCTCGCCCCTGCCTGCCCTCTCCAGGTCACTGGCCACTGTCACCCGCCGTGCTTACACCGGGCTCACGTCCCTCATTCGTGTTACTTCCACGGTTGCTGAGAGCACAGCGTGCAGCCCCAAATAGGACGGGCAGAGAGGGCCCCGTGGTGGGCTCTGTGTCTGCAGCCGTGTGAATGATGCCTGTTGGCCTGTCCAGTGGCCTGTCCAGATGCCACAGGGCTGGGCCTACTGGGTCAATGTCCGCGGACCACCACCCAACCCGAGCTCCTGAGAATCCAGTGGGCCCTCACCCTAGTAGCTTCTTGACATCAGCTATTTTTTTCTGAATCGAAAGATAGAAATGCAATGACTTAGGTGGAGGACTACGCAAACCTTTTTTTATCTTTACAAAGAGTCCCCATCAAAAGTGCGCCACTCTGTCTCCTGCGAGAAATCTGAAGTGTGGTTGTGCCCTTCCTCGAGCAGCTCTCCATCCAGCAGAAAATCCTCAGGGCCTGATGGCTCCCAGTGGTGGCAGCCGTGTTAGGGCAGGTCTGG
This sequence comes from Smutsia gigantea, assembly GCA_032199065.1. Lineage (NCBI taxonomy): Eukaryota > Metazoa > Chordata > Mammalia > Pholidota > Manidae > Smutsia > Smutsia gigantea. The sequence continues at coordinate 402,783 of JAVSCE010008820.1, read as the reverse complement.
CAAGCAGATGTTTACGGTGGAAACTTTCCATTCTAGAATAGTCCTTCTGAGGCAGGAGGAGCGTTAGGTCAGAGAAGAACGTACCAGACAATATGCCCCTTTGTTAATCAATGCTGTCATCCTGGTTGTCCCTCCAGGAGCCCTGTCTTCCTGAAACCGTCAGTAAAAAGGCCATTCAACAAATACATCTGGCATTGGCTGGGAGTTTTCTAGCTCAGCTCTAACAACAAGGAATGGATTTAATCAGATTCAGAGGAACCTTAAGGCTCATTCTCTAACAGTGTTACATGTCCAGAAGAGCTCTGAAGAGCAGATTATCAAAAACCAGGTTTCTGAGCAAAACTGACAAATGATTCCTTCAGAGTAATCGAGCTGGCTCTGCAAGGGTCTGAAATCTTAGTGACATCTAGCGAGCTCCTTAGGGTGCCCACCGTCCAGGGCTCTGCTGGATTCATCGAAGTGGTCTTCACAGCAGCCTGTGGCATCCGTACAGCCTCGGGACCATTTCGTAGATACATAAACTGAGGTCTAGGCCCCCCCAGGCAGCTTGTCCAGGGTCACCCAGTGATTCCTCTGTCTGTAACTATTGGGCTGATAATATGGCCACCCTTTTGAGTGAACAAGCTATTATTTTAAGCTCTGTTCCTCGTTTCTCTCTTGGCCGATCCTCCGTCTGTATTTTAGAGGAAGCTTCTAAATTCTGAAACTGAAATCTTCTCTATCTCTATTCATGTTTTAGCTGTTTAACCTCTCAGTTTCTGAGAGATAAGCGTTCATATACTCAGGATAAGTGTGGATTTGGCCATTTCTCTTAGTAATTCTATCAACTTTGCATTATCTGTTGCTCGGCTCTGATCTCAACTGTGTTACATTCCTTTGTCTAATGTTACAGCTTTCTGGTGGGATGTTCTTATCATCGTGACTGTCCCCCTTTATAACTGTTAGTGCTTTTACCAACACACTGTATTTTGTCCGATAATATTGCTACAGCAACATTCTCCTGCTCAGTATGTTGGAGTGTATGCTATTTCTGTCCTTTTATTTTCAGCCTTTGTGTGGCATTGGTCCATTATATAAGCAACATAAAGTTGTGTGGGTTTTTTTTTTGTTATTGTTTGTTTCTTAAAAACCTGGTGTCTCTGTCTTTCCATGGGAGACTTTAAGCTATTTACGTTTATCATAACTAATCTAGCTGAACTGGACTCTTCTTATCTTGTATGTTCTATTATCCTGGGTCTTTATTATCATTATTATTTTCTTTTCACTCCTTTACTACTGCCCTGTTGGGACTGATCATGGTTTCTTTACTTTTTATTTTCCCCTCTACTGGTTTGGAAATTATATATTCTCGGTTCTCTTAGTGGTTTGGACAATATCTAGAGCAGAATTTGGCAAACACTCAGAGGCTCTTAAGGCACGGCCTTGGGTTGGCTTAAGGGCTTTCTCTAGCATCCTGACCCCCCAGCGTTTGGGTCTTTAACGGGGAGGCATGTAAATGAAAGTGCAGCGCATGGTGCCTGTGATGATTGCATCTTGGGAGTGTGGATTTCCAAGTTCCCTTTGCCAAGATCTGTGCCCTGTTGCCTGAGGGTTCTGGTAATTGACAAACCGTAAAACCCTCCTGGGTTATGGGGAGCATAGCGGCTTCTAAGCAAGGAGTCACTCGGTTTCTTCTGTTGGCCTTCCTCGTGTCTGCATTTGAGCTCTTGTAAGTGATAATAAACGTTAAATAGCTCCTGTAAAACTGTTGAATTGTCAGTTTTTAAACTGCATAAAACCCTGACATTTTCATTGGATCCCAGCCCTGAGGAATGTCCGGGCTTTCATAACAGGTTTGTTTACTTGTGCAGAGAACCTTAATGTGCTGCCTATGGGAGAGAGCTTACTGTCACCTGCTCTAAATGGGAAAGTCTTTGTTCAGCCAAAGATTTTTGGAAGGGATTTGCAAGAGGGTTTTCGCACCTCCCTCACTTCTCCCCCTGCTATCTCCCAAAAGGGTAAGGGATGGGAATAGAGTCTTTGAAGAACTTGGGTATTGGACAGGAAAAAAAATGTCAATGTAAAATCATCCTGCAAAGTCCATTAAGGGACAAGATGTTGGAAAGATGCTATTAAACCACTATTTAGTTTCAGTGTAGCCTGCTAAAGATAAGCAAGTCATATCTACGTCTTTTTAACCTCAGTCCTTTAGTTTGCATTTAAACAGATATCTTGATTTGGGATTCATAAACTCTCTCATGTATATTAGTAGAGAAAACATTTTAAACTGCTGGGCCCTTCTAATCAAATAAGAGAGGACTTTTACCGTTGGATCATTGCATTAGATCTTCCACGTTTTCGCAGAAGATGCCAAACTTCATGAGCACGTGCAGAGCCATCTCAAGTTAACAAGCTGGGAAACGTGTGTGCTGAAAAGACAGACTTGTCTTAAGAAGACCAGGGCTGGGAATGTTAACGTTCCTGGAATCAACATGTTTACAATTTATGGCAGGATTTCTTGCTTGTTTTTTAAAAGAACTTCCTCTTCTGTATTAGCTTGTTGAATATGTCATTGGTAGGTTTGCGTACTTTTTGCATTTCATGAGAGGCAGCCTGATGTGGGGAAGCGAAGTCTCTGAGTCAAGCAGATCGGCATTTGAATTCACCTACGAAAACATGCTGACTGTGACCATGAGGGGTCAATGAACTTTTTGAGCTTTGGTTTTCTCATCTATAAAATTGAAATAATAAACTGTCTTACCAGAGCTGATAATGATATTTCAGTAAGATAATATATGAGCCCCCCTATAGTAGAGGGTGGCATGTCTTTCTGATTATACAGAGCAGTACCGGCATGGTGTCTCGTCCCTGGCACACGGTAGGTGCTTGTAGAATTTGTCTGAATAAGTTAATGGAGAGAGACGCCCTATCACTCTCTGCACATGTGAGGAACCATTATTTTGGTGTGCATTTAAGCACAGTATCACCCATCAGACCTCCTGCAATGAGGTATCTTTTCTGAGCCTCAGTTTCCTCATCGGTGAAACAGGATACATCAAACCTGCCTCATAGGATGCAGTAAGCACTGGGGTAATGGAGACGAGGTGCTTCACAGTCTGATGGAAAGGAGGGGGTCAATGAGGGATAGCGAACCCAGCTGGAGAGCCCCCGCCAGGACCCATTTAAGACTTGTGCTTGTTTATCCTGTGGGTATTTGGTTGGGGCCTGGTCAGTTGCTTCTTCGATCAGAACCACACACGCTTATTTATTCGCCGTCAGTGGCTCCTGGCCTGCAAAGAGTAATGTCACCTTCTAGGCCCTACCTGTGCCCCAGTCTCAGTGTCCACATCTGGAAAACCCAGGGTGCAAACTTGATTTTGACTCATTTGAGCCAGCTCTGGGGTTCCATTCCAGCCCTGACCCTGAGGACTCCCCGCGAGACTGTCTACCCAGAGGTCCCCTCCACATCACGGTGCTGGGTCCCACAGAGGTGGAAGCAGAGGTCATCATGATATACTATAATCCTAAGAGAAGAGATAAACAACAAAAGTGAAAAAAAAATCCTTCCCAGTATTTCCCAATTGCTCTGTCATGAGCATGTGCTTTTAAAATGTTATTTGGGGGAAGAAAACAACGCTAAAATCACAAGTGCAAATCAATGACACTTCTACTCCTTAAAGTGACGCAGAGATGTAAACTTGGAAGTCAGTGTCCTGCATCCCCTCCCTCGGGCAGTTTGACGACAACCCCAGATACAACACTGCTGACAGTTTGGTGTACGCACGTCTCATGTTTTTTCCCTGAGTTTGTACAAATACCCTTTTTTACATCGTATACATACATCATACATACAGACGTTAATTTTACAGAGTCGTGGCCTACAATTTGCAGGCCATTCATTTGCTACTCACCAAGTTCATCCTTTAAGGTGAGTAAATACAGTCCTACGTCCTCTGCTTAATGCAGCAGCACATGGTTCTATGTCATCGGAAAACCACATTTATTCAGTTCTGCCCTTCTGATGGACAATAGGGTGGAACTGAGTACATCTCCAGGTTTTTTGGTGATAACAGGAAGACCGCAGCAAAAACACTCGCTCACGTTCTGGTACTTTCAATTCTGTGGAATAGCTCCCAGACATGCAACTCCTGAGTCAGAGGGGGCGCGCTCTACCTTTTCATGAAGATTTCCCAATCAGTGGCCACAGAATCGAAGAGCGTCTGTGCACCCAGCAGCAGGACGTGAGAGAGCCCGTGTCCCCACCCTCTCACCAGCTTTGGACAGCGTCGGTCTTGATGTTTTTCCCAGGCAGAGGAGTGGAAAATCGTCACACTGTTTTTAATTTTGATTTCTCTCTGATGTAGCTTATTTCATTTGGTCATTTTGGTCCCAAGAGTTGCCCGCTTGTATCCTTGCCCATTTTCCGAGTGGAATGGTTGTCTTCAAAACACTATTGTCTTCTTTTTCTAATTAGCAGAAACAAAACGAAAACAACCGAACAGAGTGTTCTTTTTAAAAGGTGCTTTGAAAAGGCAGGGCCTCACAAGGCCTTTGGGAGGACAGGGGTTTCAGAGCGGGGATGGGCGAGGATGGTAGGAGCCACTCATGGGCGTTTCCCTTCACATGCGGTCCTGGGAGGCAGGCTGAGCCCTGCGTGACCGCCTGGACTGGACCCAAGGATTCCGAATCCCCCGTTTGCCTGTCTCCTGTGGGGACTGTTGCCTGGCAACCTTCCATTGCCTTCCCCATGCTCACCCTCCCCGGTCCCCATCCATGAGCTCTGTGCACCTCTTGGGGTCCTGGGGGCTCATTTACAACCTTTTTCAGGCACACAGTGCATCTGCAAAGGCTCCTTACGGAGCTCTCGGGTGCTGTGGTTTTCATTCTTACTAATACAGTGTGACTGTTTATCGAGCACTTGGATTTGCAAGGCCAGTGCCTACGGGTGTGCCTACGTGTGTGCCTGATGCCCGTCACACTCCTTTGGGGGCACCTCCACGGCACGGTCATTGTGTTCGCAGAATGATTAGAGGCAGACGGCAGTCATGTGTCCTGGAGAAAGGTACCCTTTTCCTAACTCATACAGAATCACTGTAATTGTGTTCACCATGTGCCAGGCACTGTGCTGTGTGCTCTAAACACACCATTTATTTTAATCATTCCAGTAACCTGTGAGGTTGGGGATACTGCCTCTTCAGTAAAGCTGAATAAACTGAGTCCCAGGTTTAGTTGCTTGCTCAAGTCACACAGCTAACATGCAAATTCAGACTCGGGTCCAGCCGGCCCCACAGTCAGTGCGTAACTCTCACCCTGTCCTTCCTCTGTATTGGGATCGGTGCCCCCCAGAGTCATGGTTATGTTGCAAACACGGGGCCCAATTCTCTAACTACAACCTGTTATGGAAGGGCTGCATGACCAGTGGCAGTCCTGCTGCAGCCAGGATGAACTCGAAACTACTCTGGGGACCCTCATGACCTGACGGTGCCTTCCTGGGAACAAAACCAGAGCATTCGAGCTCAGCTCCTGCCCCGCAGGCATCTCAGCATCTCCAGATCTCAGGTGGGAAGGGGGCCCCCACTTTTCGATGTACAAGTCAGGGTTTCCTGGTCTCTGTCTCGGGATCGGTTTCCTTTGACCGCCCTCAGAGCGTGGACAGCCGTAACACAGAGGATCTCAGAGTGAGAGCCACCACTGCCCGACTTCTGACTCTGCTGCTGATGGACGGGGACCGGGTTTTCTGGAATTGATTCATCACACAGAGGGGATGTCCCTCTCGCTCTCCGATTCCATTTCTGAGGTTCATGTGTCTTTGTAGCATTCTGTAGGCTTCCTGGGGCAGCCATTGAATGTCATCTTCAGGATCTAGTTGTTGTGATTCCACTGCCAAGGCTTTACAATGCTGTCCCTCTCTTGGAAAAATGTTCCAAGTGGTTTTCATGACTGGGGCATGCACGGCGCCCTGACTGATGGCAGGGGACTGGTCCCAGGGCCTCTGAACGCCATTACCGCCGGGCTCCTCAAGCAGCCTGGAGCCTTCTGCTGGGTCCCTGGGGAAAACCCGCAAGGAAACAGCCTTGACGTCTGCACCAGCCTCAAGGTGGGAGTAGAGTCTGCCGCTCCAGGGTTCAGCCTAGGATCTGTACCAATTTTTTAGTCACTTGGGTAACTTTACTGCTTCTGTGGCTTCAAACCATGTGTCTGGTCAATGAAAAAGGATGTTTTTTCCATTTTGAAAACAATGATAGGTACTTTTTAAGAGCTCTGGAGCCAGACACAGCTGGTTGCCATCAGCAACTCAGTGTCACGTTGACACTATGTAAGTGGCTTCCCTTCTCCAGGCCTCTGAGAATCCTGCCTGTGAAATGGGATTGATAAGACCTGTTTTATAAGGTCCTTGCTAGGATTACATGGGGTAATTAGTGGGATAATACGTGTGACTAGCTTAGTCCAAGGCCTGGCACATAGAAACCACAGAATAGGATTGTCACCAGCTCAGCAGACAAGGTAAATAATCCTCTGCCCTCCCCAGGGAATGCAGGTAATCCTAACCCTGCTCTTGTGGATTTTATGACCGCCTTGGTGTGCACCTCTGCAATCTCTAGTCAAGATTAAGTTAGACATTCACTGGGGCACAGCGATCTGACTTTAGGTGTCCACCCAAGGCAAACGCATGAAACTGTCTACAGGAGGGCCTGTGCAGTGGGCATCATTGAAGCTTCGTAATGCCAAAAGACCGCATATGATCCAAATATTCATTAGTAGAAGGTCTGGAACATTTAGGCAGTGGGATACATGACAGCATTAAAACGCCCCAGAACCAAGTACATTAACATGGATAAATTGCAAAAATGTAGTACTGAATGAAAGAAGCAAGTTTAACAGTGAGAAATGCAGTGTGATAGTATTTGTGTAAGATTTTCTAAATTTGCAGATTTGTGTACTACGTTATTAACAAATGAATGTAAGAGCACAGCAGCGTTCAACTGTAACCAACATGCATAGAAATACGCTTCAGTTGAGTGTTCGCTGCCTGATAAGGGAAGGGAGAAAAAGGAAATCAAGGATGGGGGGCTTGAATTATATCCGTACTTTTTGTTCCTAGAAGAAAAGCAATTAGAGGGAATATGGCAAAATGTTAAGATTTATTTATTCCCCTGCATGGTGGGTGTGTGAGTGTTTCAATTATTATTTTCAATTTTATTCTACATGTTTGAAATATTTCACGATGAAAATTTTAATAAGTAAAATGAAGTTGTCTTATGGAAGTGAAGGAACGATAAAAGGATGAAATTACTCCTTTCCAGGAGTTTATATCTCTTTTTTCCTACAACAAAGGAGAGAGGGGTGAGGAATTCCATTCTGTGTCACAAATGTGGAAGAGTTTGAACCATTAGGAGATTACAAGAGTCGTTTAAAAACCATTTGGTTAAAAAATGTGCAGTCTTTTTTAAAAAAGAACAGCAAGAAACTGCAGTTGTTTAAACAGCATTTGTCTTCACATTTTCAATGGCTAAATAGGCCACTGACTTGGTGTCCAGCCCACGCCGAGGTTCTGTGTGTGTGGACACAGGATGGGGACATCTAGTAAGATGCTTTAGCAATCGCGTTTGTGGCTGTGATGGTCAACTGTAGTAATACAGTGTTACATTTTAATTATAAAACCTTTCCCCAGAGTAACTAACGTAGGCTCTGAATAGCATTTCTCTAAGCATCGTGACTGGAATTGGTCTTCATGCCGGCCTAGCATCGTTTGGAAACAGTGCTGAAAATGCAGGGACAGACCCACAGTCTAAGAGCCGCTCCCCATAGGTTTACCCTGGGCTTCTTTGGACCATTTAAGTGCCAGGGTCCCCCTTCTAGAATCTGAGGCCAGTTTACTAGGCATCTGCTTTCCCCTCCTACAAGCACAATGCTTCTTGGCCTCTGAAAGATAGTCCCTTCCACCCACCCACTTTCTTTATCAGATAATATCAAGTCCCCGCTTGGTTTCGTCTTCACTCTTCCCCCACCCCCCATAATCGCTGTTCCTTCTCTAGCCCGGGGTTGCTTCCTGTGACCCGTGCCCTGGACATCCCTGCAGCCGGGGCACAGCCCTTGGGCTCCCAGACACCCCCTCGCCTCCCCCTGGAAGCCCTGCTCCCAAACACGGCCCTCTCCAAAGCTTCCTCCAGCCAACGGTGGTGGAGAAGAAGGGTTTTCTTTTCTTGTTTCCAGTCTGGTTTTTGAATGTCGTTGTGCAGTTCTGCTCTGCCTCACCTTGTTTATCAGCATCAAAGCTGAAACCAGCTGTGTGTGTTTGTGGATCTTTCATTTCCATGAAACCTGCAGATTTTTCTAGGTCACTCAGTGTTCTTAATAACCGAGAAGGTGGTTCACATGGCCACAGAGGAAGGACTGGGGGTCAGAAAAACCTCAAACCCGCAGAGGCCCCTCCGTAGCCTTGCCCTCAGCCCAGATGACGGGGAGTTGCAAGCACACTGATATGGAGGGGGGGGGCTTTGCTGTGTTCCTGCGTGCAGGCCCCAGAGCTTGCTTTCTCTCCAGCAAGCGAATCCAAGTGGACCCCTTGCTCAATGATTTTGAGCAACACCCTCTGACAAAGATCTCATGATTTAGAAACTAGCAGTTAAAGTGGGCAGGGGTGGTGTGACTGGGCCCTTAGCGGGATGATTATGGGCCAGCAGCCACCTGAGGTCACACGGTCAAGTTGCTTGGTGGCCGAGCGTTTGGCTGGATGGGGCCCCAGTTCAGCGGTGCCAAAGCTGGCCGTCGAACGGGCCACTGGACAGGACACCCCAAGAACAGTTCCTGGCACAGGACCCCTGAGCCCTCCTGACACAGGAGACCGGAGGGAGGCCCCCCTCGAGATCGAGTCCCATCCTGCGAAGTGGGGCTCGGCTGACAGCAGAACAGCTGGAAGACCGTCCTTGGGGCTCTTAGCTCAGAGCAAGCCAGAGAAGCTGGGCTACGTGCATGGCAGCACTTCAGTGTCGTGGTAAGCAGGGGACTGAAAATCACTGAGTCTTGGGAACCACAGGAGAAGCAACAGCCCGATCGAAAGGTCCAGTTTCTGCCTGCGCTCCTCCCCGCAAGGGGCTGCCATAGGTCACGTTCCCAAAACAACAGAGACAGGACTGTATTGGAATCAGTGACTCCTTAGGCACCTCGCAGGCAAGGCTGGTTCTTGTGTCCACTGACTCTGGGAGAAAATCAGGGCCCCTGCTCAGCCCCTTTGTCCGGACACCTCCCTCTTGGACAGGAGCACCCAAGTGCCGGGTGAGTGACTCCAGTTTGCTGGTGGAGTGCCCACCAGCCTTCCCAGGTCAGTGAGGAGCTGCTGCTCTCTGATGGTATCCTTCCCACGCACAGCCTTCCATCCCCACCCCGCGCTGGGGTCTCCTGCGAAAGCCAGCCTTAGCGGGGAGGTGGGGCCCTGACCGCTTCCACTCACCAGAGCAGGTGGGCACTGCTCTAAAGAGCCAGGTCATAAATGGCCCATTTCAGTGACGTGTGCAAGGCAGGGAGGGGAGAGGCTCTGGCCTCTACAAGCCAAGTCCTCCCCCCGCTCAGAGTCTCCGCAACAAATGGAGTGAATGGGGTGGGAGGAGAGGTGTGGCTTTAGAATGACCGGAATGGCCTCTCCTGAGTCTCAGCAGAGCAGGGGCAGAGCTGGGAACTAGGCCCAGAACCCCCAGCACAACAGCCAACAGGACCAGCGGCCGTCCTTATTAGTGAGCACTGATGTGAAGCACGCATGGCTCCGAGGGCTTCACGCCTCTTAACGCACTAGGTCCTCATCAAAGCTCAGAAAGTGGGTGCTGTTAGGATTCCATTTTGCAGATGAGGACGCCGAGTCTGCAGGAGGTTAAATACCTTGCCCCAGATGACACACAACTAGGAAGTGGCAGGCCCTGCCTTCAAACCCAGCTCAACTGGCAGGCCACACTCCGGGGTCCCAGAGACTCCCATTGCTGGTATAATAATAACTTTCTGAGTGCCTCCCCCAGCATGGCCCCGTGTCACCTCCTCCTTTAATCCTGCAGTCGGCCCTCCAGGATGGCACAGTGTGGGTGATGCTTTTACACATAAGGAAACGAAGGCCTAGGGAGGCTGAGTGACTCATGCCGCAGAGCGTAACTGATACCTGCAAGAGCCTATAGTCTAGCCTCAAAGTCCAGGAGGCTGGACTCCTAACCCTGTGCCTGTGTTGGGATGGGAGGCTAGAGAGTGGGACTGTACCTGGCCTTGCTGGCAAAGGCTCCCCTGGACACTTAGAAGACCCAGGACTTTCCCATCGTACCCTTGGCTGGTCCCGTCACCTGTGCTGAGTGTGTCCCCCAGCGCCCCCCAGCCCATATTGTGTGATACCACTGTAGCATTGCATATAGTTGCTGAATAGAATTGTACTCAGGAAATTATTAGGGCAGTTGATACCACCTAATGCATTCTTGCCTTCCCGAATGAATGAATGAATGAATGCTTGCTTGCTTCTGCATTAGAAAGTAGCCAGCCACTCACGGATGCCTGACTTCACCTGTGATTTCTCTAGAGTCTTTCACTAGTGCAAAGAAACCAGAGGTCAGCTTTGGGTGGATAAGAACGTGACACTTTGCCCGGACTGTGAAGACTCCGGCCAAGTCCTCTCTCGCTGGCTTCGCTATAGGAACACCTGTCTCATTGTATTCTGGTCTATACAGCATAAGAGCCACCATGAGGATCATACAATAAAGACTAGTGCAAGAACTAGTCAGTACTTATCGTGTTCAGTCTCTGTGCTAAGTAGTCAGTCTTTTTGCAATAAACCTTTATTCGTCCCATTTTGTCAGATGAGAAAACCAACGCCCACCAACTCTAAGGCACACAGCTGGCAAGGTTGAGACACCATTCAAACTCAGGCCTTGGCCTCCAAAGCCTGAACTGCTGTGTGATACAAAATTAGATGCTTAAAACAGCACACAGTTATTATCTCACAGGTCTGTAGGCCAGAAGTCTGATACGGGTCTCACCGGGCTAGAACCAAGTATCAGCGGTGCTACGGTCCCTTTTAGAACCTGGGCTAACTTGTGTTCTGTAAAATTCATACGTTGAAGCCCTAATGCTAGTACCTCCAAATGTAGCTGTATTTGGAGATAAGGTCTTTTAAGAAGTGTTCAAGTTAAAAACGAGCCCCTTAGTGTGTGTCCTAATCCAGTCTGGGGGCTGTCTTTATAAGAGGAGGAAACTGGGACATAAAGCAAGATGCCAGGAATGCCTGTGCATAGAGGGATAGCCGTGCAAGCACACAGCAAGAAGGCGCCCTCTGTGAGAGGAGGAGAGGGGCCGCAGGAGAAACCAAATCTGCTGACCCCATGATCTTGGGCTTTAGAACTGTGAACAAATAAGCATTTGTGGTTTAAGCCACTCAGGCTGTGGGGTTCTGTTATGGCAGCCCAAGCAAATTCATACAGACCTCTGGTGGAGAATCCATGTCCTTGTCATTTCCAGCTTTTAGAAGCCACATGTCTTCCTTGGCTTGTGGCTCTTTTGCTCCATCTTCAAAGCCAGCAACAGTGGGCAGAGACTGTATGATAGATACATGGAGTGGATCAAGTGCAGGGAAACTGAGGCCTAGAGATGCTGGGGGCTTGGCAAGGCTCCTCAGCTGGTTTGCAATAAAGTCTAAATATGAACTCAGGCTACCTGTGTCATCCTGTCTGTTTAACAGAGCCTCTCAAGGTCAGGCTCAGCATTTGCCCCTTCAGACCAGGGAAGTCTGCCTGGCACTCTGCAGAATGACTGCGACGTGGAGTTCAGATAGGTGTGGTACGAAAGCAGTCCCTGGTTTGGACTTGCTTAAACACTCACTTGAAATGGGGATCAATCAGTGGTGCAAAATTCAGTTTGTGGGTTGTAGTTGACCACTGTACAGAGCCGACTGGGGAGGCCAGCAGGTTGGTGTCCAGAAGAACTTGCTTCTCAGAGAAGAGTAATTGATCTAGAACAATTGACCCATGCATTCCCCCCATCTAGAAATACCAATTGGGTGCCTGTTAGATCCAGGGCTGTGTACCAAGGGAGAGAGCTCCACTTCCTGCCCTGACTTCGAGCTCATAGTAAACTGTGGGGCTGCGACAGAGGACAGGTAGGAGGCTACGGGGGTTCCCCATGTGGTCTAGGAATTGCCTCCTACGTGGATGTCATTTAGCTGAGACCTGAGTGATGTACGAGTTAGCTATGGGAATGGCAGGGAAGAGTGTTCCGAGCATGTATGAGGGTCAGTAGGTGAGTGAGAGGACTGGACAGTGCTCAGGCCAGTTGGATCTGGGAGTCAGTAGAGACAATGTGTGTGTGAATTTCAAAATTCTTGGGTATTAAGTTTAAAATGGCCTATATCATGACCCCTAATGAAGATGTCTATAGCATGAAGATGCTGTTTATGCTCTCCCTGGTCACAGAGTTCTCCCAAGGGGTCATCTGCTGACCTGGAGGAGAAGTGAGGCAGAGGTGGTTCTACGCGAAGTCAACGGTTCTTCATTTTGGAGGAGGAAATGAAGATTTCTGAGAAGCTCTGGGCCCTTTTTCTGGAAAACAGCACACAGGAGACATTGCATGTCATTTCAGGAGGTTCACTGCCTGAAGGCCACCCAGAAGGGGGGACGCAAGGACCACTGTGTTATTTTTCACTTTCACCCTTACTCCCCTTTGGAAACGATGCCGGCCACAGGCGCTGAGGCCCTCTGTCCAAACCCTGCCTCCCTTTCCTGCACACGTGGACTTTGCCTTACGCATCTAAAGCCTCACCTTTGGGTGACTTCCTTGGGTTAATTGGCCATCACTGTAATTACTGTCTTAGAGAAGTTACACAGTCTATAAACCACCTTGATAGATGACACCCCCCCCAAACATCCCACCCTTTCTGCTGCTGGCGGGACTAAATGATATTATTACATGTCTATTTTTAGACACGTTTTCTTTCCCACTTTTCTTTTTAAAAGAAGTGGCAGTGGGAGAGCTAGGGCTTAAATGTATTAAAAGAGAAGGGTTGACCGTGCCTTTGTTTCCCCTCTAAGCTGCTCATCCTAAAGTTGATTCCTTTGAGAGTGGATGGGAATCACCCTGCACTGCCTTCTAGTTAGAAGTACACATCCTCAAAATCGGTGTCACACAAGATCCCTGTGCAGGGTGACCCTCCCATCACTCACCTCCACCACTGACCTCTTAGAGGCACCTGCTGCCACAGGGCCTTTGCACTGCCTGTAGTTCTCTTCCCCCAGAAAACCGCATGGCTCGCTTACCTACTTCATTCAAACCCTTGTTCAGATGTCACCCACAGAATGAGGCTTCATCTGACCACACTAATGAAACTCCATCCTCTTCCCCGGCTTATCCGTCTCTTGCCATCATCAAACACTATTGCATTTCACTATCGATTTCATTTATAAGCCCCGTGCACTGCAAGCATGTGGGCTGTTTTGTGTACTGTGCCTTGAACTGTACATGGCACATATTAGGGATACATGATTTGTATGTAATTAATTAATAGCCCAATAATGCTCCTGGGGGAGTTTGAGGAAGACAAGTGTCTCCAGGATCAGAACAGGTCTGCAGTCAGTCAAGAGGCTTATCTTCCAAAACTCAAGCATGCTCAGACCCTGGGGAAATGAGAAGGTCGCACTGGCCAAACACTGGGATTCCACTCTAGCCAGTGCCCTTAATGAAAGCAACCAGCACCTTTGGTTTGGAGAAAGGATCTCAAGGCTCTCACGGGACTGGGTAACAATCTGAGGACCCCTAAACCAGGCCATCGTTTCCAAAGGAAATGCATTTGGCCTCCTTTGGTCTCCATCCTCTGTCTTTTCTTGCAGATTTCCCTGACAATGAAAAACCATTGCCATTTCGGTGGCTGAACTTTGTTTTTTTTGCCCTTGCATTGTTTTTAGCTAAGGATAGCCTTTCCTCTTTTGCCCCCGGGGGCCCTAGCCCTTCCCCAGATGGAACCTTGTAGAATGCAAACTTCCCCAGGGAGAAGATGCCCTCAATGTTGCTATCAAGTGGCATTTACATTCACTTTCAGCAACTGTGGCAGAAACCCTTGTAGTAATTTGGTCTTTCTGCCTCATCTCAAATGTCCAGTCATCCCCAAACTATTATACCACTTTCTGAGTTTTCTTCCTATGTCCCCAAAGCGGCAGGCTCTATTCCTTGAAACCCTTACCACCGCTGTGGAGATATTAAGTTAAGCATTGCAGCTTAGCGTGGAATGTGTAGGTACTTGAAGCAGGATTTAAAAGACATTCTGAATTCCTAGAAATGTAACAGCATATTGCCTTGGAGCAGAGAGCCATGCTGGGAAGGAGCCTCCTTTCCCAGCCCCGAGTCTGCCGCTCTCCAGCGCAGAGGAGGTTAAATCAGGAGCTGAACGCAGAGCATGTGAAAGGTTTGCAGAGACCCTGTACACGGACTTGTTTTGCTGGGTTGGAGGAATGAATCATTTCAGCCGTGTACCCCAGCTGCAGCCTGTGGAAGTAAGCCGAGGGCTTTCCCACAGCATGCGCTGTATATGTCACTGTTAGGGCTTTGCATTTTGACAGGTAATTCTTATCCTTCTGGAAAGAGAGGTCTGAAGCCAGCAGCTGGAGAGGAAGACCTGGCAGCGGAGGCTGTCTAAATTGAGAGCAAGCATGTGCAGGGAAACCTCATTATAACATGACCTGTTATTACATGGATTTTGATATCCCATGGGGCAAATGTGTCTCCCAGCATAGAACGGCTCCACACAGCAGATGTCTATTGTAGCTTGTCGAACCCAGAGCACAACCTTGTCCCAGAATCTGGTGTTATAAAGGAATTTGTGCCCTTGTTAAAAAATTGGTGCAGACCCCAAACGTGGGTTGTGGATTGTGGATCTGGGCAAAGAAGTGGTGACATCTGCACGCAACGCCTGACAAGTGCCGGCTGAAATCCTTCCTCTTGGGGAAGTTACACTGTCGAGGGAGCATGTGGCTGATTGGCAGTGGAAATGTCCCCAGTTCTTTAGGATCCATATGTCCACCCTCCGCAGTGTGGGTTGGCAGCCCCTCTCATCAAGAAGTAGAATTCCCTTTCCCCTCCTCTTGAATCTAGGCTAGTTAGGAGACGTTCTTGGGCCAGCCAGAGGTGGTGGGAATGACAGTGTCAAGCCTAAACCTTACGAGGCCTTGGAACTCCTACGTTCTCCCTCTCTCTGTCTCTCTGTCTAGCCATGTCAAAACCAGCCCATGCATAGGACAGCCTGGTTGTCCCAGCCAAGACCACCTGAGACCCGGGTCACAGCCAGCCAACCCCCAGCCATGGGAGAGAGGCCAGCCAAGAATATCAGAGCCACCCGACCAACCCCTGAGACACATGAGTGAGCCCAGCCAAGACCAGATGAATTATCCCGTCGTCCTGCAGACTCAGGAACAGTAATAAATGGTTGCTATTTTAAGCCACTGAGTTTTGGGGTGGCTTGATGTATAGCTACCCAATCCAGGGAGCCTGGCAGTATGGCAGGGAACACCCACCTAGAGGAGAGCAGTTCAGATGGGGACAGGTTCCTCAGGTCACTGGATGGAGAGGGACTTGCGCAGGCCACTTGATGTGAGAGACTGAGCAAAGGCCTTCTGAGGAGGAGACAGGTGAGCGGACACCCGAGAGGCTGGCAATGCCAACGGTGGGACGAGCGAAGGCCAGAGCTTTCCCAGAGCCGAGAAAAATGTGTGGACGCCCCCAGGGAGGGTGTGTGGAGTAGCAGACCAGGAGGAGAATGGTACGACAAAGCGCCCAGGAGAGGCAGGGGCCAGGCTTTGGGGAGCCCTGCAGGCTCCGCCGAGGAGCTCGGGTTTTGGTCCTTGTGCGGGAGCCGCTGTGGAGGGCTTGGATCGGGGAAGTGGTGCTGCGTTTCCTCTCATTCCATGGCTACTGTGTGGTGGCAAGGGCGACCATGGGGAACCAGGTGGTAAGCCACCTCGGAAGCCCGCTGAGAGCGGCTGGTGACCCGGACGAGGGTGGCCCTGGGTGGCAGACCCCTCCATGTCCGCTGCAGCGCTTCCCGCAGCTGCTCTGTGCAGTCTGCTGTTTACCCGCCTGGCCCCTGCCTGGGGACGGTGGGCTCCCTGGTGGGGAGGCCATGTCTCCCTCATCTCCTCAACACCAGTGTCGCTCAGATAGGGCCTCAGCGAATGCCCACCTTAGGGGAGCTCTGCTCTGAATTGTGGATCTGTGAGTTTTGACCCCATGAGTTATGTGATGTCCACTCTCTAACCTTTCCTTGCATCCCATGTCTTCGGAGGGGCGCTCCTCCTCTTTCACTGGACTCGGGGTGAGGGGGCCTCCCAGAGTGCCCCAGGACACCGTCTTTGCTCTTACCAACCATCTCTTAATGGCCTGTGGCCGCCGCCCCGTGGGTTCTTCTCCGAGGCCTGGAGTGCAGCACGCACGCCTGGGTTCCGTCTGCGGTCCGGGCTGACCCATCGAGTGACCGTGGGGAAGTCTCCAGGTGTTCCGGTGCCTCTTTCTCCTGCTGTAAAATTCCTCTGGTCCGCGCTTCCCACCAGCCCACCTTGCGGGCCCTCCAGGGCTGCGATCCGGTGTTGATGGAGGCGGCCATTACCCGCAGTGGCTACACAGGGGACTCTGCCCTGCTGAGCTGATGCCCCCCCAGTGGCTTGAGAATCGCAACTGAGGCTCTAACCGTATCCCCTCTGCCCTCTCTCTCTGCCCTTCCATTAGCAGAGTTATTTGGGGCTGGTCCTCTCCTTTCAGTTGGCATAAATTGTCCTTAACTTAGCTTGGTTCTTTCTTCCCTTTTTTTTTTCCTAGGGAGGGTGGTGGAATTTAGAATTCAAAAGCAGCAGTGCAGTGGGAATGCAGACTTGTCTTAAATTTCACAGCAGTTCATGAACTTCAGGAAATCTGAACACACAGCATGCAATTAAGAGCAGGAGGGAATTTTTTATAAAAAAAATCAGTTATGAAGGAGAAGCTGGCCGGTGGAGAGGGGCTGCCGGCCGGCCTCTGAGGCCTGGAGGGCGGCTCTGGGGCAGGGCAGGCGACAGCCCGCTGGCCAGCCAGCAGCCTCGGCTCGCCTCCCCATCTTTTATCACCCAACCGTCTAGGACCAAGTGTGGCAAGGCCCTCCTCCGGGCAGAGAGACAGCTCCAAGGCGTCCCAGCAAGGCTCAGGAAAGGCGGGGACCCTGAAGGGGTGACATAAGCAAAGCTGAGGGCTCGGAACTGGGAAGGGACCCCCAGCCAGGCTGGAGAGAGGCTGGGCGGCTGCTGGCCAGAGGCAAGGCCCTCAGGGTGGTAGGCTGACTTCCAGTCAGCAGAGCTGGAGAGGGAAAGCCCACCTCTTGCTTCCGCCCTGGAGACGGAGGAGCTGCCGGGGATGACACACAAGTTGCCCAGAGGCACATCGCTTGGAGCCCAGAGACCCAGGTTCAGGTTCTGCATCACCGCCCGCGGGCACATCCCTTCCTCTCTCTGAGCCTCAGTTTGCTCATCCATGAGATAGATGTAGAAATGAAGATAGCACTCCTTTGAAGGGTTTTAAGTATGTTGACTTTCAAGAGAGAAATGAGTGTATTCCCTCACTTCTAAAATGCCGCCTCCATGTATGAACAGCAGTTTGGTGGTGAGGAGAGGCGCCACACGAGTTCATTCCCTTTGTACTAAATACCCAATTGCATATAAGCTGCCAGCTGCTCCTGGCATGCAGTCGGGACGCCATAAATATCCTTATTTTGCCGTCGGGTTCTGCAGATCCCCACAGACCCGGGTTTGCATTCTAGCTTGCTTATTAACTAGCTGTGTGACCCTAAGCAGATCACTGAGCAGACTTGCTGAGTCTCGGCTTGCTTCTCCGTCCAATGGGCAGAGTAAGAGCACATGCACGATCATGAACGGCGAGGATTAAATGCAGTCGGGTGTGTGCAGTGCATGGCCCAGAGCATACATGCAGCTCCAGCAGAGCCTGGCTGCTCCTTCTGTTCTGATTTTCTAAGGCTGGACTCCTCTGCCTAGAGTCCTCTCACTCCTTCTCCTTGTCTTACAGTGAGTGTCTGGGTGGAGCTGGAGAAGCTCTCAGGCCACAGCGGCCTGGAGGGCTCAGCGTTGGCTGGTGGGGGAGGCCACACGGCCAGGGGCCAGGCATGGCACCCTGGTCTGCGAGCATCAGAATAATAATTGACTTCTGTGGGCTGCGTAGCACATGGACATCCTTTCCAAAGAATTCTTGTAACAGCCCGGCTGGGTGGTTTTTGTTTCTCGTCCAGTGTGGCCAGTGGGAGGTCACAGAAGTGTCAGGAGGTCATGTGAGCTGCTCAGAGTGAGGCAGCAGAGGTTTGAACCTAGGCGGCCTGACTGCGGGACCCCAGTTGATCCAGAACTCTGGGTTGGCCAGACGGGGAGAGAAACAGAGACGCAGACCTGCTGTGAGCCAGCAGTTCAGAAGAGAGACCCCATCGCTACCACGTGTTTGCCACGAGGCTTCTCTCTTGAGGACAAGATCGTATTTATGTGACGGGGGGGACCAGCAAGGGCCTTAGAACTGACCCAGGGAACCAGAGCGTCAGGTACCAGGGGCATCATGGAGGGTAATTCTCAGGTTTCTCTTTGGAACAGTGACCATTGTCAGTGCCCGTTTTAAAGATGAGAGAATTGAGGCACAGAGAAAACTGAGTAATTTCTTAGTACATCATGGAGGTAAGAGTCAGCCTGTCCGACATCAAAGTCCATTCCTTACCCATGGCTCTTTGTGTCATGTCCTATAACTCTGGAACATTCCAGAAACCGTTTACTTTGAGACAGGAATACTGGTGAGGAAGGAGGTGCGACAAGTGGAGAATCCTTGGCAAGAGCTTGGGGTTGGGGATCAAACCTGCTTGGGGGACTATTTTGTTCCCTTTTCTGTCTCAGAGAAGTTAAGCAACTTGTTCAAGGTCACACAGCCTGTAAAGGGGCTTCACATTTTCCCAGAGGATAATCTGCAGTGCTTGGAAATGTCCCTTGTTGAGTCAAAATAAATAGCCTAAAAAAGCTTCTTAGTGGGGTCATCTGAAGCAATGGCTTCACGGTAGAGAGAGGGAAAAAGGCGCTGTGGCATCACCTGGCTCAGGCTTTTGAACACTTGACAGAATTTGACTGTTGGATGGTGGCCATGCGAGGTAGTGGAAAGAATTTAAAGCTAAGTATCTTGAGTTCAGACCTGGCCCCACCCTCACCGTGTGCCCTGGGGCCTGTCCCTTTACCCCAGTCACACTCCCCGTTCCCATCTGAAAATGTGGATAATGATACTTGGCTATTGTGAGGCTTGGCGAGGGCTCCGGACAGTGCTTGGCACGTACTAACTGCTCAGTAAATACTACCTATTATTTTGTGGAAGATTCTAGATATCCCCCAGGGGTCAAAAAAAGAAAGGTCCCCAGTGCTATTTAATAATAAACTTGCTTCAGTCCCTTCGGACACCTGCCTGGGTGTCACTGCAAGGTGACTGGGGATGCCGTGAGCAGAGCCAACTGCCAGGAAGGGGGTCCCCTCGACCATCTCATTCTCACCCTCGGATACCTGTGCCTCCCACGGGGGCACGTCTCTCTAGCTGGAGCAGCCAGGCCGAGGTGTGCATAAATAGGTGACAAAGCCTGCCTGGCCCCCCCATCCGCTTTCTGGGCTGTTTCTGAAGTGCTGCCAGGATGGAGCCATAAAAGGCGAGGCTCCCTGGCGGGTGTCTGTTCTCCTTCTGGCTGGAATGTCTCAGAATGACAGGCAGCCAGGAACAGCCCTTTCTCTGTCCCAAAACCATCTCCCTCCCGCAGCATCAACAGGCTCGTCTTCCTGAATCAGACAACCCTGCAGATGGCAGGAAGAACACTGCTCCCCGGGCCTGGGGGGGACCACCTAAATTTTGGCCAAGGTGGGTGGCCTGGTGCTGACATTATCGTATGAGGAAGGAAGGAGACTGAGACAACAGTAGGCAGGGAGTCTTTGTGGACTTCTAAATTTGGAGGAAGGGCTCGCAGAAGCATCTACTTACTCAGTCAGTCCATCCCCTGCAAGTATTCGCTGAGCACCTCCTGTGTGCCAGGTGTTATTTTGTTATTCAGGTGTGGTGAGGCCAGCAGATCAGGAGGCACCTGTCACTGAAGGGGTGGCTTGCCAGTCACAGTTCCCAGGAAGAAGAGGCACGTCATGCCACGCAGGGCCACACAGGGAAGCACCGGGGCCACTGCGGGGACAGAGGGAACAAAGGCGTATGTGGGCAGGAGCCTCTGTGTTGGTTTCCACGGGAAGAGAAACACAAAGCGGGTGGACAGCCTGCAGGTTGGCTAGCTTGAATAATTTGGGCAGCTTGGGCGGGTAGAGGCTGTCCTGAGTTGTCCGGCCCCTGGCCCCGGGTGGTTAGGGAAGGGGCACATCCGGCTGGGGTGGGAGCGTCCTGTGGGCACCCCGTGAAGGGGGTGGGTGGGGGTAAGAGCTTGTTGGTTGGTCTGTGTTTGGAAACCACACAGGGATTGGCTAAGCACGGCATTCATGGTCACCTCCCAGGAGTCAGTAAGGCCCCAACGTCAAGACATCAGGATTACAAGGCACGTTGAATACAGCTAGCCTTGGGGGTATGTGGTACTCAGAACAGACTCAATGGCTGTCCTCGTGGACTTCCATCCAGTAAGGAGCAGGGCATGAGATTACTGACCATTATAAAACACATTGAAAGATGAAATAGGGAAAGAGCAGACTTTGGCAGGGTTTTTCCTAAGTAAATATCATTGACCGCCTGAAAGGGCCCTTTGCACAGAGAATGAGCATGGAGAAGAGAGTATCACTTCTCATGATGGATGCTGGTCAAAACTGAGCTGATTAAGAATGAGCATGTGTCCAAAGCAAGAGGGAAAAATGACTTGTGCTGGGAAAGGCTGGGAGTGAGGGCAGGGCAGAGAAGAAAAGGGAAGCTCCAGGGTTTAGGTGTTGTTTTCCCTGGACGTCCTCGTCACACTCATCTCCATGGCGCACATGTCCCTGGCACATCTGTTCCGGGCATGTCAGTGGTGGGTTGGAGAATACTGTCGGGACTCTTCAAACTCCTAGGAGGGATGGCCGGCAGAACAGCCCCCTCTTCCGATCCATGCGCCCATCATGGGGCCACGGCCACTCCACCTGGCCCTCCGTCCACACTTACCTTCCAATCCCAGACCATTTGTAACCAACCTGGGAATAATCACCTCCTTGAGGTACACTGTCACATTAGCAAGTGGAAACCCATAACCCTTGACACAAGACCTAGAATGTGCTTCTCCTCTGGCCGAGGTTCGTATTGACCACACTGTTACTAATGTGTACAGCAAAGCCTCCTGCCAGAGATGCAGTTGGGACCAGAGCTCCAGCACAGGAGTGGAGCCCAAAATGGAAAGGGGAGAGGGAAGTTCAAAGCACCATTAACCCTCGGGAGGAGAGGGGAGTCCATAGGACAGGAGATGAAGCCCTGTGGGAAGGCTTCTTCTACAAGCAGACTTGATTGGCCGTTTTTTTTTCCATCCCCAGTCCCTGGGCACCACGAAATGATAATCAAGCCCAATTAATGACTTGTCGTGTCATTTTTAAAAAGAGATGAATAGTGAAATGTTTTTAAATTCTTGACTTAATTGAAATCAGTGTTTATACAACTTGCCAGGGTTTTCAAAATGTGTGCGACAGGCTAAAAATGTTAGCGTTAAAAGTTTCAGGCACATCAGATGCAAAAACACTGAAAACCATTCGTCTAATTTAATTGTCAAGTTGTGCCAAAAAGACTAACGTGATATCTTTGAAGAGTAATTGGTACAAAGAATATCCTCAAAGAGAAGTATTTCCACACGTCTGGCTCTTATCTTGCTCTCGTTAAAAATTTTTTCCTCCCCTTTGGCAGAGCGGGGGCATGCTCCTGCCCTTTCCGCACCGGGACCCAACTGCCTCTGCAGATTTTTCAGCCACTGAACTTTAACATGTTATCGGAATGAATGCAGATGCCGTCTCCAGATTTGGGCCGAGATAGCTGCAGAGGGATTATTAATCCTTTGTTGCCACCAAATTTGGGCTTCTCGCGTATTTGCTTCATCAGATAGGTTGGAAAGTTGCTGCCTGCTCGGCTCCTTGGGGACAACCGTACCTGCTCACCGAGGTGGGGGGGTCAGTTGTGGGGTTTCACTGGCATCGCCTTGAAGTGGGTCCGGAGGCAACTTTCAGCCTCTGTCCCTCAGTCACATTACCCAGGAGTTGCTGGAATGGTCCCAGCGTGAGATGAATGAGAAGTGAGGAAAACGGAGACCCCATTCCGTTTTCATCACTCTGAAAAGAAGAGGATGAAGACGGAGCAAAGGTCCCTGGGCCGGGGGGTGATGAGAGCCACCCAGTGTGTCCCTGGGCTCCTAGCTTTCCATTCTCCGTGCCGGGGCCCCCACTCGCCGTCATCCCCCCACGCCACCTTCTTGCGCAGTGGTTGCATGGCCACAGCCTGGAACAACAGGTCTACCTCCGGCCACGTTCCAGAACCCCTTCCTCAGCTCTCCCTCTGCTTTTCACGTACCACTTAGCACCTTCCTGCGTCTGAGCAACGACTCGTTTATCTTGTTCACCGTCTGTCACCCCTGATAGAATTATTCCCCTGAGGACAAGGATCTCTGTCTCGTTCACTGTACATACTCAGTAAAAGTCTGTTGAAGTGGTGAGTGGAGATTCACCAGTGAGCAACATAATAACATCTCTATTCAAAGGAATAGTTCGGGAAGTAGGTGTTTCTGCTGGCCCGAGTGTCTGGTTAGCCATCATAGATGCCAGACATTTAAAAAAGTAATCTAAGTAGGTTTTGGTTTTTTTTTTTTTTCAAGGCACAGGATGGCAAGAGGTGGGATATTCCTCTGATGACTTGAAGATCTCAGTGTCAGCCACAAATCAGCCAGCACTGTGCTCAGTCCAGTGGGCAGGAGGCCCTGTGCCGGGAGCTTTCCCAGCCTGCTGCACGGGTTACGCCCACCAGCCTCCCTGGCCGGCACGGTAGAACCAAGCCTGTGGCTTCTGTGATGCGGAATCTGGGGACTGATGGGCATGTGTGTCCGGGGGAAGAATCAGGGCTGGAGAGGCATGTTTCTGAGAGAAAGGGGAGAGTTCGTTGGAGCCGTGGAGGGGAAGGGGACGGGAGGAACTCAGAAAGCAGGGACTGAGGGAAGCAGAGAGATGGAGGGCAGGCGTCGGCCCTTGCCCAGTCTCACTCTGGGCACAGGGCAGGATTTCACCTCTCCTCCTGAGATCAGATTTAAGCTTGTGTTTTGCTCTTGATAATGAAATGCGAGCAGAGGTAGCGTGTGTCACCTCTGGGCGGAGGCTTCTGGAGCCACATGTGGGTCCCTGCCCTCACTCGTCCCTGCCTTTCTGACTGTGGGAACACGTGCTACGGCAGAGCCCCAGGAGCCCCAGTGGGCAGGGCCGCAGGCTGGCCCACTGCAGCCGTGTGGCACGGACAGAGTGTAAAGTAGCAGTGGAAAGCCACAGCTTGCTTGTCACGGCAGCCCAGGTCAGCACACCCTGCCGTGTGTCTGACAAATGCTCTTCACAGTCGAAAGACAGTCCAGTAAAAAGCTGGTATTTTTTTAAAGGGAGTCTTTTATTTCATTCGTTCATTCAGCAAGTGTTTGGTGAACACCTGCTGTGTGCCGGGCTCTGGATGAAGCACAGAGGTACAGCAATGGCCAGTACAAAAAGCCCTGCCCTCAGCTAGCTTATAATCCACAGGAGACGGACGATTTGCAAAAGATGACTGTGTGGCCCGTTTGTGGATGGAGAGGGCATCTGCTTTGTATTGTGAAGCACAGAGCTGGCAAAGAAGCCACGAGAGGTCTGGGGCAGGTGCAGTGTTAGATAAGGCTGCTTGCAAAGGCCTCGGTGAGCATGTCCGGGTTGAGTAAAGGCCTGCAGGAAGTGAGGGAGAGAGCTTTGCTATCTGGGGGAGGAGCATTCCCGGTGGTAGTAACAGTACAGGCAAAGGCCCTGTGGCAGGAGTGTGTCTGGCACCTGGCATGTGCATGCTGAGCCCTGGGAGAACAGCAGGGCTGAGCTGGAGATGGAGGGAGGCCAGAGCACATGAGGCCTCGAGGCCCTGACAAGGACTTTGGCTTTTGCTGTGAGTGAGAAGGGAAGTCACTGGAAGCTTTGGGCAGACGTCTGTCATGATCTGACTTCATTTTGAGGGGTTTTCTATGGCCTCCTTGAGAAGAGACAGAGGAGGACAAGGGCTGGAAGGCTGTTACATCATCTAGAAAAGTATTGGATTGGACCAGGGTGGTAATGGTGCAGGTGGAGGGCAGGCATTGGACCTGGGATGGGTTTTGAAGGGCTGAAAGATGGGGTGAAAAGTGTAAAAGGCGTAAGTCAAAGATGGTCCCAAAGTTTAGGCATGAGCAGCTGGAAGGCCAGAGTTGTGTCGTCTGGTCCTCGTCTCCCCTCCTCCAGCCAATCTGGAAGAGGGGAGGCTGGAGGAGGGGACGGATTCGTGATGGGCGGGAGCCGGGTCTGGGAAGTGCTGGTTGTGAGATGCCTTCTAATCATTGCTAGCTGGTGGTTCCTCTCCCACCTCGGCACCCCCCTGCGCTGGGACTGTGGGGTCCCAGCATTGTCAGTGCTGCCATGCGCACCCGGCACTGACCTGCCCCCTGGGCCTCTCATGACCACATGTGACCCATCATGGTTCTGAGGGGGCAGCCTTCTGGGGGATCCCAAGAGAACAGGAGATTTCTCCTTCAATAAGAGCATACCGTCACGAAACGTGCTTGGCGAGTGGGGCCCATTCCCTTGTAATGAGCTGAATATAGATTTGACTGAGCTATAAAATAAAATAATAACGATTTTAATATACAGCATCTCCCTGCCAAGGCGGCTGAGGAGAAGGCTGTGAGCAGTAAAATGAGCCCAGAGAAAGAAATGAAAAACCCCTGAGAACAGCAACCTCCGAAAAGGAAACCGAGTAGAAAAGCCCAAAGAGAGAAGGAGGGGAGCTCACCAGACAGCAACAACACAGCTGTGAGGGGAAAGGCCGGGAGGGAAGTTTCCAGGCTGCTGTCTGTGGCTCCTCTGATCCCTGGAGTGACCTCCTCTGTCCCCCTGACTTCATCTTGCATGCATGGGTGACGGCTCTGCAGCACGGAGCAGGCCCGCAGACCCCCGTCAGTCCCCAGTGGGAAGCCTTCTCCTCAGCGTCTTCCCACTGTCCTTCCTGGGCTGCCCACCTCATCCCTGTCGCCTCTCCCTCCTCCTTCACCTGCCCCCCGGTACACGCTCCACCACTAACCATTTCTTACCGTCTCACCATTTACCCCCAAGTCCACTGGTTTCCCAGGGGTCACCAGTTCTGTGCATTCCTAAGGA
Source organism: Smutsia gigantea (assembly GCA_032199065.1). Taxonomy (NCBI): domain Eukaryota; kingdom Metazoa; phylum Chordata; class Mammalia; order Pholidota; family Manidae; genus Smutsia; species Smutsia gigantea. The sequence continues at coordinate 377,419 of JAVSCE010008820.1, read as the reverse complement.
CCAGGGATGAAAATGAAAATCAGATTAAGCTCTCCCTTACAACCCTCCAGGGGGATCTGCTTCTGTTCAGATAAAATCCAAAAGACTTCTCAGGGTTTCTAGGTCTCATGTAATGGGAGACTGGCCCACCTGCCCACCTGTACTTTATACCACCTTCCCCTTTGCTTAATTGGTCTTGTGTCCATCCCTCACACATGTCAATCCCTTTCTGGCCTCAGGGCCTTGGCACAGCCCCTCCTGCTGCGTGGCATGCTCTCTCCCCGATTTGCACATGCTGTTCAAGCAGCCTCCTGCTGCCCACCTCTGCCCACGCCAGCATCGATTATTCTCCATCCTACAACCCCAGCTAGTGATTTTCACGGCACTGACAGCCGTACGAAAGGATCTTGTTCATGTGCTTATCTATTGCCTGCCTTCCCCTCTCCTAGGCAAGTGAGGAAAAGGATTTCCCTCATTTCCCTCTGGATTCCCAGCACCTAGAATGTGGTCTAATATATGTACATATATTTTCAAACAAATGATAAACTCAATAATGGCAAGCATTCATTGAATAATCACTTTGCACCAGATATAATATATGCATGGCATTTGTCTGCTTTGTGCCCTGCATACTTGACAGCACCTGGCACATAGTAGGTGCTCAAAAATTTTTGTCAGGATGAATGAATTTAATTCTTCATGTAACCCATTTTGCTGATGAGAGAGTATCTATTTGCCCAGATCTCATAGTTGGTAAGTGGTGAAGCCAGCGTTTGAACCCACATGGTCAGAATAGAACAGATGCTGTTGACGCACAGTAGGAAGTTCAGTGAACGTGTTTCATAGCACGGAAGCCAAGTCTTATTAAATGCAGAGCCGGAAAACTCAGTAGCCAGGACATTTTTCCCCAGGCTTGGAGACCTCTGGCTCCCTAGCGGATGCAGTGATTTCACTGGAGGCCTAAGGAAGACGAAATTGGGAATTTGAGAGAAGTGTATTTTTAGATTTGAAACTTGACAGCAAGAGGCTTTGGCCCTGATGTCAGTGGCTGTTGAATGTGCCTGTGAAGACAGTATTTACATCCAGCTCAGCGCAATCCGTGGTTCGGAGCCTGAAATCAAATGATTATTTCTGAAAGTATTTTATTTTAAAAGCCTTTGAGTGACAAATGATTTAGCAAGTTTTCAACACTGTGCTTCCTGTGGTTTCGGTTGCCAGAGGGTAACTTACGGCCAAGCCTGGTGCTCTAACCCAAGTGAGCTTACATGGTCTAGGCTGTCCCATCTTTTTTATTATGTTCAATAAAGTAGAACACTTTTTCTTTTCTGGGTGGTTTATTGTTGTCCTGATGGTAGCATCTCAGAGGTGGGAAGGAACACCAGCCCAGGAACCGAGAGAGCCGTGCAAATGCGGGGAGGCGATCCTGTGGCCCTGTGCAGAGCAGAGCTGCATAGCCACGGACAAAAATGTCAATCTGTATGCATGGCCTGTGGCCCAGAGTCCTCCTTTCTTTTCCCTGCTGGCTTCAGATACCTGTTGGCCACTAAGTCCTCAACTTAGAGGTGGCTTACAGCTTTTTTGAATACAAATATTGGGTTTATTATTATGAAATAACCATTTTATTCATGATCCGCTTGTCCTTAATATTAATTATGCAGCATTCACATGCACCATTCATTCATTCCTTAAACACCTATTTTAGTTAGAATTAGGTTTGGGTTAAAATGACAGAAATTCTAAAACAGTTATGAAATTCACTTTCTTCTCAAATAAGCTAAGTCTGATAAGAGGCAGCCCCATGACCAGGTAAGCGATGTCGTGTCATCGGCGACTCTGGTTCTTCTAAGTTACTTCTCTGCCGTCTGGGCAAGCTGTGAAGTACAGCTCACCGCCTGTTTTTGTAGATACATTGCTGTTGGCACACAGCCATGCTCATTCATTTGCATACTGTCTAGGTCTGCTTTTGTGCTACAACAGACTTGAGCAGCTGCCAGAGGACATACGGCCCACCAAGCCTAAAGTACTTACTATCTGACCCTAAATGGAAAAGATTTGCTGATCCCTGTCCTAGGCCATGGTTTCTGCCTTCTGATATAAAATGGCTGCTCAAGCTCATGCCTTCATGGCTGTATTCCAGGCATCAGGAACAAAGGAGGGGAGGAGAAGGGTCTTCCTTTTCTGTCTACAAACACATCCCAGAGATTACATATAACCCTTCTGCTTGCCTTCTATCAGTCAGAATTTAGACAAATGGTCACACACAGCTGCAAGATAGGTTGAGGAATATAGCCATCATTCTAGTAGCCATGTGTCTATCTGAAGGTCAGAGACCCCATGACTAAGAGGAACGGCGAACAAAACGTAGGGTGGACAACTCGCCGTATTGCTGTCCCAAGAATCCTGTAACACAGACATTATTATTCCCGCTTTACAGGTGGGGAAGCCGAAACTCAAGCCCTTAGGCAACTGATAAGCCATACTGCAGTTTCACAAATGTTTAAAATGCAGGGGGGAGAGAGAGGCCCCCTAGGATTGCGAGATAACTTTGCTCTGTGCTGAAGCGCTGTGCTTGGACTTCCAGGTCCTTATCCCCCACACTTTGCTTCTTCTTCTGGATTTGGTTCATCTTCAAGAGCAGATGGCGCTTTCCTGGTCCTCAAGGGCCACCAATCTCCCCATCTTTAAAACACCAAGAAGAGAGCCAACTCTTGGCTCGACAGGGAGACCCTTTAGGATAGAGCACGTGTCGTCGTCATCTTGGGATCACCCCGCGCCTCATACGGGCCGTGGGACAGAGTAGATGCTCAGCAAACCATGGCCAGACTGAGCGCAGTGAGACTGTGAGTTCCTTTGAAGTGAGAACCGTGTCATCCTTCCCTGTCCAACTTCTTTTACGGTCTCCATCACACTGCAAATACTGTGGGCAACTGTATCAGTCAAAACTCGCTCAGTTCCAAATGGTAGAAGCCTAGCTCAGTCTGGCCAAAGCTGAAAAGAATATTTATTGGCTCACGTGACTGAGAAGTCCAGGCAGGGGCGGTTCAGTTTGCAGCCCCAGCTGGATCTTAGATCGCTCTGTCTCTGTCCCCCACCCTGTTGCATTTATCTCTCTTCTCTGCTTCTCTCAGCATATTGGCATCTTTCCCCTCTTCTGCAAAGTCTGAGGGGAAGAGATCAATTGCTCCACATCCCATGGTCCTCTGTGCTCAGGATCCTCTCCCTCCTTTCGCACTGCCCACCCTGACTCTGTTCACTTATCAGATCTTCCGGAAGACTCAGATGGGCACGTGCCATCTCTGGGCACATCACCATGACCAGGCTTAAATACTCTGATGGGCCAGGTCCCATCAGAGCCTGAGCCTGAGAAGGAGAGGGTCAGCCCCTCCAAGTTCATGACAGGGTGGACAGGGTCCAGGGGCCGGCAGGGAAAGAGCACCCCGAGGTAGTCTTTTTGCTTTCCTTAGGCAGGACCCTTGAGGGAAAAAGATAAAAGACGTGTAGTCATATCAGTCCATTATAGCAAAATTCTCTCTGAGAAGCAGATCATTTGGGGACAAAAAGCCCACCCTACTTATTGCTAAGAAGTGGTTATTATTTCTTGTTAAAAACTAGTGAAGGTTTTAGAAGCTCAGCCTTCCACACAAAGCCCACCACCGTCTTCTTCACATGTGTGCATTCTCTCTGGTGTCCGGAGCTGATATTCAGGCCTCTTCCTTATACATCAGTTACTGTTTATTTGGGATTCATGTGTTTCTTTGACCTTCTGTGCAGGGTTGATGGATGGGTTTTTAAGCATCTTTAAATGAATTACAATATATGCCAAACTTATATTTTTGTAATATTTCTGCCAAACTGGACTACAGTGGATGGCTTCTTTCCATATTCCTTTGGAATGCACATGTCCATAAAATTTTACGCCTGTCAGTTGGTGATTTGCCAACATTCATTTGCTATCGCATCATGATCATGAAGAAAAAACATAACATGCAACAAAAAAAATTTAAACACAGGTATTAGCATGGACAGAAATGTCTTCCAATAGCATGTCGTTTCCATGTCCTGGATGGAGAGTGATGCGCTCCATTAAAGAAGGTATAGCTGGAGAGAAATGCAAAAAGGGATGGGAGGGCAACCCAGCTAGGCAAGCTTGGTGTTGCACAAACTCTCAGGCCACTAACCTGGGAGGTTGCTTTCTCTGCAGGCAGGGTGTGTAAAAAAGACTTAGACTTTTCTTCTATGACATCCCTAGACTCAAGCTGTATTACCTCTCATTCTGTAGTTGAACTCTTGGGGTCGAAAGAAAAATACCCAACTCAGATTGGCTTGATTAAAAAAGAAGGGAGAAGATGGAGAAAATTTCAGCTTCATTGCTAGAAGGTCCAAGGGCTCATTGGCTTCAGGTACAGCTGGATCCAGAAGCTGGTATAATGTCATCAAGATAACTGTCTCTGTCTCTTGGCTCTGCTCTCCTCTGAATTGGATCCATTCTTAGGCTGGCTTTCACATTGAGGGGGCAACATAGCTGATGTCAGCTCCCTCCTGGCATCCTACAGTTCCTTGAGGAGATGGCTGCTTTTCTAAAAGCTCCAGTGAAAGTCTAGGACAGACTTCCACCGGGCTGGTTTGGGATCTGTGCCCATCCATGGCTAAAAAAATGTGTCATAGCCAAGAGGACACTGCATTTTGATGGCCACGTCTAGTCCTGTGCTCCCACTAGATGGGTGTAAATTGAGAATGGAGGTGGGGTGTCTTCCATTATAAGGGGGTGGTACCATGCAGGAGGCCAGCAGAGTGAACTTTCTGGAAGGTGTTTTGGGGGAGAGAGAGGCCTACTACATACCCATCCTCCTCAAAATTAGGAGAATTTAGGGGTGAGGATCTAGAAGGACCCTTCCAAACCCTGAAGGCTGGTGATGCTCAGGAATGTTTTCAGCTTTCATTTCCAAATGTAATATTCTGTCAAATGCCAGTAAATTCTTTTGGTTGAAGTGAGGCTGGAAAACACAGAGCCCAGTTTCCTGGGTTGTTCCTCTAACCCCTGCTAACCCACAGGAACACACCTTGTCTCTGAGGGTTTTCTATGAGCTTCCCAGGACTATATAAAAAAAACTTTGACAAAACCGTAACGGACATCTGGACAAAGTAAAAACCAGGGATGCAAAGGAATTTGCCCGAGGTTGCAAAGCTTGTCACCTTCCAAGTTGACTGAGATGCTTCAGGGGCACAGAGCTGCTCTGAATCCCAGGATATCTGATATCTAGTCTAAAGTTTTTCTTCTCTCACTTTTTTTTAAATAATTTATTTTGGTATCATTATTCTACAGTTACATGTGCAATATTATGGTTATTAAACTACCCCCTTCATCAGGTCCCCCCACCAACCCCATTACAGTCACTGTCCATCAGCGTAGTGAGATGCTATAGAATCACTACTTGTCTTCTCTGAGTTGTACTGCCCTCCCCGTGCCCCCCCAACATTACATCTGCTAATCGTAATGCCCCTTTTTCCCTCTTATCCCTCCCTTCCCGCCCATTTTCCCCAGTCCCTTTCCCTTTGGTAACTATTAGTCCGTTCTTGGGTTCTGTGAGTCTGCTGCTGTTTTGTTCCTTCAGTTTTTTTCTTTGTTCTTATACTCCACATATGAGTGAAATCATTTGATACTTGTCTTTTCGGCTTGGCTTATTTCACTGAGCATAATACCCTCTAGCTCCATCCATGTTGTTGCAAATGGTAGGATTTGTTTTCTTCTTATGGCTGAATAATATTCCATTGTGTATATGTACCACCTCTTCTTTATCCATTCATCTACTGATGGACACTTAGGTTGCTTCCATTTCTTGGCTATTGTAAATAGTGCTGCAATAAACATAGGGGTGCATATGTCTTTTTTAAATTGGGCTGCTGCATTCTTAGGGTAAATTCGAGTGGAATTCCTGGGTCAAATACTATTTCTATTTTGAGTTTTTTGAGGAACCTCCATACTGCTTTCCACAATGGTTGAACCCATTTGCATTCCCACCAGCAGTGTAGGAGGGTTCCCTTTTCTCCACATCCTCGCCAACATTTGTTGTTGTTTTTCTCTCACTTTTGTTCTTAAAATGTAGAAGCAATAACTTTCTACTGGGGACATGCTGATGTCATCTCAACCTTTTGCCAGGACCGTTGAAACCATATTTGCCTTTAGCCCTCAATACGTTGACAAGCCAGTCTTTCAAGTTTGCGCCTTAAGCCATGGGGAGGAGGTCTAGAGCGCCTGGATTGGTGACATTTTTCCCCAAATGATAGGTTTTCCTCATTTTCTTCTGAAATTATTCCGGTTATCTTGTACTGCATGACAAATTACCCCAACATTTAGTGACTTAAACAACCATTTTCGTGTATCTTAGAAGTCTGTGTGGGTCAGGAATTCTATGAGAGCTAAGCTGCACAGCTCGGGCTCCATGTGACTCAGTGATTCAGCCAGTGGCCAGCATGGCGAGTGCCGGAAGGCTTGGCCGTGGGCCGGGTGCCTGGGCAGGGACAGCTACAGGCTGGATTCTGCTAGGCCCCTCTTCTCCATGTACCCTCAGCACCATCCCATCTGGTGGTCTGATCCCTTACATGGTGGCTTAGGGCTCCAGCAGGCCAGACAGGAGCTGCTTGTCCTTATAGAGCAGAGCGAAGCATCGCTTCCAGGTACTCCACTGGCAGGAGCAGTCACAGACCAGAGCAGATTCAAGGGGCAGAAAAATGGACTCCCCTTCTCACAACCATCTTTAACGTGGTAATTACTATAGAGCTAGCCCCTGTTAAAGTTTGCAGAAACCTCTGCCTTCCCAAAGGATTTCCCAACTGCCGCTTGGGATGGATGTGGTCAAAGCTGCATCCCTTTCCAATCCAGGAGCTCCCCGGAGGGTACAATACTGTGAATTTCTGCCTCGGAGAACCCCTAGAGCAGAGGTACTCAGATGTCCCTGGCATTTGGGAGAAAGCCTGACATTCTGCGACTCTGACAAGCTCCCAGGTGAGCCTCGGAGCAGATGCGCCGGCTCAGGGGCCACGCTGAGAGCAAGGCCTGGAGTAATGAGTTGTAACTGTCCAGCAGCTGAGTCCCTTTGATAAAGGGGATCTCAAGTTTATACCCAAATTGTACAAAAGATAACAATAGAAGTGGGAAAAGGAACAGCATTAGGGGACCTAGCTAACTGTCACCCTCCAAAGGGTCCTCAGAGAACCTCAGAAGAGGACTTAGGGCGAGAACTGAGAAGGACACGCACAGTCGCAGAAGGAAACTAGAGAGGGAGTGAGCCCGGAGGGGGCAGCCACCCTATAGGAGGAGACCATCAGCCCGGCGACACTCATGACCCTGAGGCTCTTATAGATCTTTAAGGTTTGCCAAGCCTTTTACACACCTTATCTTTCCAGTTTTCCAGCAGCCCTTCCAGGGCAGAAGGAGGAACAGGCTGTGGAGTTGGGCATGCTGGCTCAGAGCCAGCGCCCAGTGTGGACCTGAGGGGTCCAGCTCTTGCCTCTATACCGCCCTACACAGACCGAGTGGGCAAGTCTCCATTCTGGGAGACAGGCCACAGTTCGGGGGCAGAGGACTGGTTAGAAAAAGTCTAGGTGAGGCATGGATGGAGCTAGAGGGTATTATGCTCAGTGAAATAAGCCAGGCAGAAAAAGACAAGTATCAGATGATTTCACTCATCTGTGGAGTATAAGAACAAAGAAAAAAAACTGAAGGAACAAACAGCAGCAGACTCACAGAACCCAAGAATGGACTAACAGTTACCAAAGGGAAAGGGACTGGGGAAGATGGGTAGGAAGGGAGGGATAAGAGGGAAAAAGGGGCATTACGATTAGCAGATGTAATGTTGGGGGGGCACGGGGAGGGCAGTACAACACAGAGGAGATAAGTAGTGATTCTATAGCATCTCACTACGCTGATGGACAGTGACTGTAATGGGGTTGGTGGGGGGGACCTGATGATGGCGGGAGTCTAGTAACCATAATGTTGCTCATGTAATTGTAGATTAATGATACCAAAAAAAGAGGGAAAAAAAAAAAAGTCTAGGTGAGGGAGGCAGATGGACACATTGGAATGATTTGGGGACTAAGGACTGAGGCTTGCTGTCCCTGGGGAGATGTGCTGGTATCTGGGGCCACGTAAGTTTGCTCTCACGTGGGGGTACAGCAGCATCTGCCCCACAGGGTTGGTGGATGGTGTCAGAAAGCATGCAGCCCAGAGTGTGTCCTGTAGGAAGCGCTCAATAAGGTCGGACGGGGCACCCCTGTGCATGCTCTGAATCCAGAGGGCGGCCACTCCAGGGGAGGGTGCCCACCACCCTTTGATTTGCAGGTATGCAAACGGAAGCCAGTAACCTGAGCAGGGACCGCGGTTGCAAGGAGGACTCAACTGCCTTTAAGTTCCTTCCAACCTGTAAGTTCTCAACTTCTGGGCAATTGTGCCCCCCCCCCCCCGGGGCATGTCCGGAGACATTTTGGATTGTCGTGACTGGCGGGGGAGGCACCACTGACAGCTACTGGCTGCCGGCCTGGGATGCGGCCGGGCAAGGCAGAGGATGGCCCCACAAAAGTTATGGGCCCCCAAATGCCAGCAGTGCTGAGGTTGAGAAACCCTGCTCCGATCCAACATCCTAACATCGTTTCTAGAGCAGGAGCCCAGGCCTTACACAAGAGAGAGCTTGGCAAGCGGGCCTGAGAGCCAAACACCGCTCGTGTTGGGCAGTAGTTTCCTTGGACCCCAGCCACGCCCATTCGTTTGCCTATGCTTGCTTTAGCAGTCTGAATGGGTTGCCACCGTGCTGCCCTCCTGCCCAAGAAGAGCTGGGCCGCTGAGGGTCTGGCTGGAGCTAAGGAGGGGTGGCGTGGGGGGCCTCGCTCCTGGCGCCGTGCGGCGGACACAGCTCGCTGCCGAGATAGCGCCCCTGGTCCCACCTTGCTCCGGAGGGTGTGGGTGATGAGGTCATGTCTGAGCAGCCCCCGCGGGCTCCTGTGAGATTGGACAACCATCCGTACCCCACAGGGGGCCGCCTCATTCCGCTCGAAACTGCCCATATGATGTGGAATACGGCCTTGCCTGGGATGGAGCTGCGACAGACCAAAGCCTGGGTCAGGCCCCAGCTCAGAGGGGAGGATTAAAAAGAAATAAATCTCTCTTGTTTTCTCTTTGTTCGCCATCCCCCGTGGAGGGAGGCGCAGGGTGAGGAGGACGTTGATGGATAGACTGAGGGTGTTGTCCTCCGAGGCCTCCCTGGTGGAGTTTTGCAGGGACCTGGGTTGCTCCCTGGACTCTAGCCACGCATGGTGCTCAGGCCCCGCTCATCAGGCCCTGCGTATCAGGGACTTAAGCCTCATTTCACTGGCTTGGCCTCAGGGATGCACATGCTGTCTGACAAGGCTTATTTGATTTCTAGCATTGATTCCCAACAACTGAGGTACTAAACAGGTAGATATTGAGACCTAAAACGTGGAGGTAAGACCCCTATAAAGGTGGGCATTCAGGTTGGTAAGTCATGTGGGGCCCGATTTTATTGGCACCTGATCTGTGGCTTCAGTCCTGGGCCAGGGGCGTGTGGGCACTGAATGTATGCGTGCATGTCTTTTCCCTCCAGAACGGTCTTTGTTGTAAGAAGCCAGTTGGGGGAGGCTTGTGGTTCAGAACCATGCTTCATCCATGCTTGCTTCATGGACTCAGAATCCCAGAGGCAGAGAACCGTTTCTTTCGGGGAACTAAGAAACATACAAAAAACCTTTCAGAAGGCTGAACAGTCCGGGAAGGAAAACACCTCTGTGGTTCAGATGGACAGAGAAAAGTGTGGAGTGAATGCCACCGGGCTGGCTCAGGCAAGCGGGAGGAGGGGAGCGGGGGACTCGGAGCTCTGCTGCAGGGACACGAGCACCCAGACACAGCCGTGTGCCTTGGTCAATCCGGAGGGAAGCCCCAGCGCCCGCCTCTCCTGCCTCCGTTCCTGACAGTGCCTGGCTTCTGCATCTGCCAGTCCAGACCTTGCCGTAGGACTAATTCCACAGGGTCTGCAGAGGGAAATGCTAATGTCCCCAGTGCAAACCTTATGCCCACTTTTGCCATTTGCATCCAAGTGGTTCTTTCTGGAGGACCCCAGAATAACAATGGATCAAAAGTCTGGCTTGGAAACCTGTCCCTATCTCATGCTCTATAACGTTTTCCATGCTTTGGAGATCTAGTGTGGTTCTCAGAAGAGAATTTGGCCTATTATATGGTATGAGACAGATATTAAAAACATACCCCAAATATGTAAACTCTCAGACAATAGCATTGTAGAGCAAAGCATAATATTATTTAAAATGTGGGCCAAAGGTCGCAAACACAGAAACTTCTCTGGAACAGTTAGGGAGGCTAGGAGCGGAATTATAGTCATTTGACGCACATCAGATGGGCTTCTGCCGACGTCAGGGTGTTGCATCTGGTTGACTGGCCATGTTTACTCCAAGCCTTGTATCTTTTTTTAAGGAGGAAATGAATTGCTAAAGGGGAATTCAGTGGCCAGAGCATCTTCTGGAACCTGTTTTCTTCGTCTTTGAAACTGCAGATGTTTCAGCTTCAGGATCACGCTCCTGAATTGCTTGGAGGGCCATCTTGAGATGAGCGTTTCTGCAAATAAGAATAGTTGGGATCTCACTTTTTCCTGTCTGGGTTCTTTGATTCATACCTGCATTCCTGAAATTCTTACTAAGCACCTACTGTGTGCCAGGCAGCATACTAGCTGCTAGAAATACAACAGTGGGCAAAACCAGACAGTACCCTAGCCTCAGAGGGCTTTTAGTCAACTGGCAAAAATAGGTGTCTGTCAAAGGATCCCACGAATACATGAATGACATCCGTGGAGACACAGAGAGGCGGAAGCCATCTAATGAGGGCTCGTGTTCATTTACTGCTTTCTGTGCTGACACTGTTGCCGTTATTGAACTTCTCCATTATTAGGCTGATATTACAGACGAGAAAACAAGAGTCCTAGAAAGCTCTGCAGCCGGATTTAAACCCAGGCATTCTGACTCTGGAGTCCTGGTCCTTCACCCGTATGCCAGGAGGAGTTGAGCCCTCGAGGTCCAGGAAGCTTCCGTGATGAAGTGGCCACTGAATTGTGGTCTGAAGGATAATTCAGAGTCGGTTAGGTAAAGAGTTAGTGTTCCAGGCGGAGGGAACAGCGCATGCAAAGACCGTGAGGCTGGAGGCAGGAGAGAATGCAGAAAGCAGAGGGGCCGGTGGTGTGAGAAGAGGTTGGCAGGGGTACATCCCAAGTGGATCTGCTGTCCAGGTTACATGGCTTTACGCTGGGAGCAGACCATGGGCAGCACCAGGTGAGCTGTCCCAACCTTCAGGGACAGCAGAACTCATGTGGCAACTACACACTACATAAGGGCCTCCCTCCAGAGGCGGCGGGAATACACAAAAGCTAGATTCCTGTGCGGGCTGAGCTCTGCGGTGGAGGCCGGTGCTCTCAGCAGCCTGAGATGGCAGAACTTCAGCCAGGAGGGCCTCAGGCTGGAGACCAGGACACAGCCGTCGCGGAGAGGGGGCAGGCTACGGCCGTGCCCCGTAGACGCCTCGCCCGGTCTCCCTGGCGCCTGTCCGTGTGCATGGCTGCCGTTCCGGAACACATCTCCCTCACCTCTGGTCACGCTGTCCCCCCCGCCCCAGGGTGCCACCTGCGACTTCCCTCCCCACATTCTACTGTCAAGCTCCAACTCTCTTCAGCAGGGTGCTAGAGTGCCATGTCCATGAGCCCTTCTCCTGGCCCTGGGCCAGAGGATCTCCCACTCCTCGTGTGCCAGCAGAACTTACTATGCCCCTTTGCATCCTCTGTCACATTTTTCCTTACGCTGCAGCTCCTCGAGCCCATGCATCACCTCTCCTGAAAGGCGGTAAGCCCCAGGCCCGTGTGTGTGTTCTGGTTCCGGTGCGCCCCTGGCGCGGGGCCGGGCATGTGGCTGGCTTCCCTGAGTGCTGGCTGGACATGGCTAGTAGGCACCGCCTCTTCTCCATCACATCCTCTCTCTTCTCTTCTTCAACCCTCTCTATTGTGAGGGAAAGAAAAAGCAACTCAAAAGCATGTAAGCAAGCGAGAGAATGCGTTGGCCTGTGGGACTGGAAGACGGGCATCTCACCTTTGAGCGCGGTGGGGTCCAGGGGCTCAGTGACGGGTCGGGACCTGTCACGCCCACCCTGAGCCTGCCCGGCCATGTGCATGGTCACCTCCAGCCACCATCCTTTCAGGCCCGGGTCCATGGGCACAGGGAAGGGTCTGCTCTTTCAGTGGGTCAGCAAAGCTCCCCATACCCCTCCTCCCATCTGACTCAGTCTCTGTGCGCGAGGCACTCAGACACAGGGATGGCCAAGCGGAGCCGGGTCCCTGATGGCTGGAGCTGGGAACTGAGGCTACCATCCTGGAGGGCAGGGACCTGGATGCTATGGGGCAAAAACCCATGGCCCCCTGCTCTGCCGGGAGGGCAGTAATGTAGCCCCACTTGGGGTACTGGGGAGGTGGATGTGTCTGCCGTCGAGTGGGGAAACCCAGACAATGAACGGAAGAGCGTTTCAACCCGACATTAGGTCCTAACCCTTCTCCCCAGAGACCTACAAAGGAAATCCCCCAATTTTTAAGGCTCGATGGAGGGCTAGGAAATGTAGTTAAGCGAGTCCCTGGGGCATCTTCCCTGCTCTTTCTCAGGCAAAATGAAATATTCCTCTCCACGGGAGGACTTCATCCTCTGATTACGAAGGCAGAGACTCTTCCTGTCCTGGGACTGCCGCAGCCTGTGGTGTTGGCTCCTGGCGTGGGGTTTGGGGGGAGGCAGCAGCGTCTCTGGGGGCCACTGGGCGCAGTCCTGTTGGGGCCATCGGAAGGTCTGCTCTCTACTGCTGAAACCTTTCCTTTCGGACCCACTCAGCGAGTGGGGAGCGGTTTCAGCAAGGTGTTTACTGATAGGGGTGCCAAACGGCTGCCAGGAGATCCCCCAGAGCTGGGCATGAGGGTGTGACTAACTCTGCCTCCCTACCTGGTCCGTCAGCCTCCAGACAGCAGGAACCGTGCCAGGTTTGCGGGCTGCCACACTTAGGGCTTTGTCCTGCGGAATTTTCACAGGGATCCTTGGAGAAACTGAGACTCGGAAAGTCGAACAACTTTGCCCAGGGTCTCCCAGAAAGTAGGAAGCCGACCTGGCTTGCCTGATGGTGGAACCTCTGTGCCCGACCATTTTGCTGGGCAGCCCGATCATTTCTGAGGAGTCTGGGACCCCTCCTCCCAAAAGGTTAGCACTCCAGCACCCATTTCTCCTTCGGGAAGCTGCTGCCCAGGGCTTAAGCTTTGCTGGCAGGCCTGTTGCCTTCCTTCATTTAAAGCTCGGATGTGCTCAAGCTGGGGCCAAATGGGTTTCTCCACCAGTCAAGACAATGAGAACGCATTTCTGGCATGGTTTGAATTAAATGAGAATTTCCCGTTGTTCATAAACATTTACAGTAGTTGTGAAGGCAGAGTTGAAAGGTTTAGGGTTTTGGTGTTTAATTAGAAACAAATGCCCTTTACGGTCCTGTTAGCAAGGGCGGCAGGTCTTGGATTATTAGGATTATTCCTATTATTTGTGTTTGCATTTTGATTTTTTTTTCCCCCTCACTACCCGGCGCTGACTTCCCGAAGGTGGCTGGGGTGTGGTGATCCACAGAATCGGTGGCGAAGTTTCTGTCGGGGAGCCAGGGCTCTGGGCCGGCTTCAGGCCCCACCTGGCCGCCAGTCCCAGGCTCCCTGCCTCCCTTCCCAGGGGCTGGTGGGAGCTGCAGACTTGACGGGCAGAGCAGCTGCGGTCTCTGTTGGGGCCTGGGTAGGTGGGTCTTCAGACTCAGGCACTCAGAGATGAGGCTGGCCAAGCCCCTGGGCTCAGTCCTGACTTTTGGGTTGAAACAAGGGCATCCTGAAAGCATGGAGCCACACGTATGGAAACCCATCCCCTGGGAAGCAGGAGAGGAAAAATCACAACCGTGTCATTTGCAAGTGGCTTCGTTCTGTCACTGGCAGGGATGCCAAGACTCTGCCTGCAGCAGGAGGAGGAGAAAAGGTCCATCACAGCCCCCATGCCGCGGATTGTCAGCCATTGGGCATCTCCTGAAAGCAGGCCTGTGTGTCCTGTCGCAGTCCCCTAAGAGCCCAGAGCTACAGTCTGGCTGCTAATGCCTTGGGCACTTTCTGCTTGAAAGCTGAAAGTCCTTTCTCCCTGTTAAGGAGGTCAGGAGCTCCCTCAAAGTAGTGTCTCTGATTTGGTGACAAGGAGCCATGTGGGTTGTTTTATAAGCAATGAAAGGGGTCATAGAAGTTTGCAGCCAGACGCGCCCTTGAAAGCATTTCAGGCTGTTAGCCCCATTTTATAAGTGAGATAGCTGAGGCCCAGGGCAGGGGAGGAGCTGGACACGTAGCCTAGACTGGGTCCTCCGCACCCTGGAACATGGCATTCTAGCTCAGGATACAAAGCAGCAGACGAATTCTGTCTTACTTCCTCTCGGATGTATTTAGATGCTTTACTCAGTCTTCCCTAGAAAAGCCGAGGCAGGATTATATTCTTTCCCCCACAAAACAGTTGTACAAACCCTAACTCATGATTCACTATAGAAAATCTGAAAATGTTAATAAAGTTTAGAGAAAAGACTGGAAGTCACCCACCTTCCTGCCTCTTCAAGACAAATCACATTACGATTAATATGTCTTGGTCTCCCACTCTCTTGTTTTTACTTAAAAAATTAGATTTCAAATGGTGTGGCTCTCAGGCTTGAGCCACAGTACAGGGCTGTCATTTCTTAGCTGTGACCTGGGGTCATTGCTTAGCTCCGTGACCTTCCGTGTCCTCACGGGGCACTTGCAAGTATTAAGCACAATCACTGATGCAGGGCGTTCAACTAGGTGTTCGATGCATCTTCATAACACGCCATTGTTATCATCATAAGAAAAATAGAAGAATCTGGAAGCCCCACAATCATAACAACACAAAATATATCAAGTTACAGAAGCCAAGCAGAATGATGCAAATGTGGAAGAATGATTACAAATTATTCAGCCACTCAGGAAAATAATTTATTCTGTTGGTCAGTTCCTAAATCCATTTGGACAATTAAAAAAATAAGCTTTTTAAAGGAGATTATTAGAAACAGCATAATACGAGTCCCTGTATCTCCTGCTTAGAGGAAAGCTCCAAGGGTTTTTAAACCAACAGAAATGATAGGAACACTGACGTGAACTATGGGACATACATGCTGACGGGCATTTGTAGGTGTCCCTTTCCTCTCTCTTCTATTTCCCTTTTTTTTTTTTCAAATTCTGGGTTAGTTACACCAGACAATTTTATTAGAAGAAAGTCATATAATGAACCTTTTTCACATAAAGTACATTTTTTCCATGATTCACTCATGGTACCTCATTTACAAAGCTTGTAAAGATGGTAGATTAAATGGGTCCCTTTCTCTAGTGTGCAAAACTCCAGACCCCTCAAAGCCTGAGGAGGAGATGAGGGGGAGGAAGAAAGAGAAGTAAGCAGTAAATGAAGGGGGAGCTGGCAGGCGCAACATGGAAATGAGAACAGTGTATGGCTGTGGAAAGATGGAGGTTTATTTTCGGGAGCAGAAGGTGCAACTTTGCTCCCTGATCCCACCCCAACCCCTGGCCAAGGCCAGTTTGCGTGCTGACTTGCTGGAGCATAGAGGAAACTTTTCATGAAGACCCTGGGAATTATCCCACAAATCAGGCTTCCCCCTCTGGGCACTGGAGGTCGGGCCCTAAGCCCCAGGAGGCTTCCTCTCCTCATCTTGAGAGACCAGGTTTCTCCAAATTGGGGACATGCAGGGGACTAGCGGCACTGTGGCTGGGTAGGCTTGAGAGCTCCAAAGTAGGTTGGTATGTAAAGATACAGGGTCAGGGGTACGGTTCAGAACACATCACCAACGGGGAATAAAAAGGCTAGCTAAAGCGAATGGAGCAACTTCTCAATAATTGTCTGATCTGAATGATAGGCAGAGACATATGGGGTTTGTCATGTTTAATTTTATGTGTCAACTTGGCTGGACCACATGGCCCGTGTATTTTGAAGCATTCTGGAAGTTTCTGTGAGGGTGGGTGTTTTTGTTTTTGTTTTTTGGGGGGGATGAGATTACCATTGAAATCAGTGGACTTTTAATAAAGCAGACCACCCTCCGTCGGGTGGGTGGGCCTCAAAAAATCAGTTGAAGGCCTTAATAGACTCAAGACTGACCCCCACTGGGCAAGAAGGAACTCTGCCAGCAGCTGGCTTTGGGACCGGAACTGCAATTCCTCCCTGAGTCTTTTAGCCTCTCCCTTCAGATTTTAAACTTGTCAAACCTTCACAGTCATGTGAGCCAATAATTCCTTAAAGTAAGTCTCTCTCTTCACACACACACACACACACACACACACGCACACACACACACACACGCGCGCGCATCCTGTTTGTTTTGTTTCTCTGAAGAGCCCTGATCGATGCGGAGGCTTATTGTATTACTTTCTTAAATAGTGTATGTTTGAAAATGTGGCAGTCAGGCAGGTCTGTGGCCTGATCCTGCCTCCATGTCTTCCTAGCTGTGTGACCTTAGGCAAGTCACTGACCTTCTCAGACTCAGCCTCTTATCAAGGGATAATGCATAATATGTAGTTCATGGAATTTGGGGAGAATTATATGAAGTAGTGGGTATAACCTAATTCATGTATTTATGCACTGATCCAACCCTATTTACTGCACACCATCCCTGGTGTTGGGGTTGTGTTGTATACAGAGAATGAGTTAGGGTCAAGGTTGGGATTAGTCTGCAGCCCGCAGGGCCTCCATCTCATGCCACTTACTTTCCCTGGGACCTTGGCCCAGGCATTCTTATCTCTGAGCCTCAGTTTCCCCGTGTGGAATGTAATAATACTGATCTAACAGGCTTGCAGGGCAGCTGTGCGTTTAGTGATATCAGAGCTCATGAATGTGGAACGACTTTGAAATGTTGCAAAAGCCCTGGGAAAAGAAAAAAAAGGTAAGGCAGTGTTTGCTCCGCATCTGGTTTCCATATTGTCTCAGGCATTTTGCTTCGGGAGACCAGCCTCAGAGACAACTGCCTAGTTCCAGGTTCAGGCCTCAGGGCCCCAGCAGTGAGGAGAAAAATTTGTCATGCATGAGAATAGCCAGGGCATGGCCCCCCACCTCCCTTGAATCCTGAGCAAGGGGGACCCCCTGTCAGCCTTACGCTGTCCTGGCAGAGTGCCAGGACAGGCACCACGTCACAGGGTCTGGAGGCAAAGGTGCTGTGAGTACAGAGGGAGCCGCAGACTGGAGGTCCTGTCTTGTTCTGTGTTTTACACACACTCTGCTTTTCTGTAATCAGTAAGTGAGGCTCGTAGAGTTTTGCACCTGGGGTTTCTGTGGAGCTCAACAAATGGATTTGTGTTTTACCTGCACACACAGTGCCTTAAACATCTGATTTTGTGGCCAAGATTTAAGGCTTTGGTGGTTCACCTAAAGAAATCGAGGTTTTTAGATTCTCTTGAGAAATGGAGGATCTGGCCGCTAAGGACCTCTGTTTCAGAAAACCATGTGGGCCAGAGTGGAGAGGTGGCTGCCCTGCAGTCCATGCAGGAGCTGTCCCAGTGTATCACCATCCCTGCTGCTCCTACATGGGAAGGTGGCCCACCTGGTGCCCAAGTAAAAAGTGACCCCTAATCAAAGGCGACCCGCTCATTTAGAAGTGGGAAAACTGAGTTCCAGAGAAGCCAAGTAATCTTGCAAAGGACACACAGCTTTTAGGTGCAAGGATTGGGCCAAAGAGAGAATGTGGCCGTCCTCACTCCCCATCAGCCCCTTGTCACCTCCTTGCTGATGCAGCCTGTCAAGTGCACGAGAAACGACCCGTGTGACCATCTCTGCTCTTTGTTCTCCTGCCCAGAAGAGAAGGGCTTAAGTGAGAGCCAGGGTGTCAGAGAGAGTGACGGGCAAATTCGAGTAAGCGTGGAGACACATTTAGAGGAGAAAAGTCCAGCACTTGTGTAAAGAGCCCAAATCAGTCAACTCCATTTCACTGTTTTCTCTCCTGCAACAATTGACCAATAACGGGTAGAGCAGTTCCAAAATTATTTATTACCACAAAGGTAATCTGATAGGAGAAAAATAGCCGTCAGCTCCAGAAGAGCATTACTGGGCTGTGCAGGGCCTTCCCACGTGGCACGTTTGGAGAGGACCAGCTGTCACAGTGGGTGTTCCTATCACTGGTACCCACTGCAGCTTGGGCGGCCAAGTGCCACATCTGGGTCCTCACATCCGTATTCTAGGCAGCCTCCTACTGCCTCCGAGACTCTGGCCCCCGCTACAGAGCCATCAGGTCCTCACCAGGCATCTGCCCGACAGCCTGAAGACGGTCCTCTGGCCTTGTCTCGTGAAGTCCTCAGAGCAGGACCTCAGGATGGGAACCCTGGAGGACTGGCTCCGCTCTCAGCACTGCTCCAGCGAACCCCTCTCTGCTCCGGTGGCCTCAGGTCCTTTGCTTCCCCAGGCTGCGTGCATGTAGAGAAGCTGGTAGAACACCCCCGTCCGCAGCAGCTGTGGCTTGGTAATTCCTTGAAAGATGAGGACACCAACACCAGTTCTGCACCCCCAGCATTCAGGATTCCTGGGCCTCTGCTTTCCTCCTGCTGAGAGGCTGCGCTGGCTTGTTTTCCTGCTCCAGAAACTTCTCGGGGACTGAGCAAAGCTCTCCTGCAGCCGTGGGTTCTGTGTGCTACCCCACGGAGGGAGCGTTCATCTTCATTATTTGCTGCCGGAGCAACAGTGAGACATTTTATGAGAAAGAAGACCTTAAACTGGTTTTCATTAAATGTGGCTGGATGGAGGCGAACCGGAAACGTCCATTGGAGCAATGGCAGCCTTTCAAAGCCCCCCTGCAGAAACGATAAGCTATAAAAACAAATGGCCCAGCAACAGAACAGAAAACAAGGCTCCAGGAACATTTGCTGGGCTGCAAACACGGCCTGCTGGGCCCGGCCCTGCCTCTTGCAGACTGAGCCGCCCTGACCTGGCCGATGCAGAGGATAACACGAGTCAGGCTGCTTGCCCTGCCAGGAGCGTCAGCAGCGGGGGACCCGGACAGCAGCAGGGCTGGGGTGAGTGGGGAAGGGTCCCAGGCTCAGCAGAACACCCACAGTAGCATGACTTCGGGCCCACCCTGTGAGAGCGCTTGCCGTGCGTCCTGGCCGGGCTGGCTGGCCCCCTACACAGAGGCACTCTACTATTCCCATTTTGCAGCTGAGGAAACAGAGGCTCAGAGATGTTGACAAGTGTCCAAAGGTCTCAGGGATGAGCAGAGAAAACAGGATTCAAACTCTTATTGCCGAGAGAGTGACCCCAACCACCTGCAACTCGCCTCCTGTGAGGAGACAGTTAGAGACCTCAACTGACTTTCAGACCTCGGGAGAGAGAGCTTCGGAAGACAAACCCAAACTCCTGGTTTCCATGGGACAGAGCTGGAGGCCAGGAGGAGGCCGCGCACAGGTGTCAGAGAGACCCAGGCACACACCCATCTTCCTCCCTCACCGCCCACTGGCCCCCACCCCACACAAGCCTCAGTTTCCTCATCTGTGAAATGGAAGCACCATATACATGCCTAGTTTTGATCAGTCATTGTGATGTTGAAGTGAGATTCATTCAACAAATGTTGACCAAGCAACTTGTGTGTGCCAGGCAGTGTGTTGGCCCTGGGTTATAGCCAGGAACAAAGGCCCTGCGGCAGGGCGGGCCAGTGCCCGGACAGCAGGGTGGCTGGGGTGTCTGAAATGGAGACCGCTGGGTGCTGTCTGCGTAGCACCCGGCTCCCGGCTTATTCTGGGCTCTACGTGTCAGCTAACCGGGGAGCCCTGTCTCTGCACACACCCCCCAGGGCAGCTTTTCCTGGTCTGCCCCTTCCTTGCCTGTCCGGGTACGATGCTGCCTGGGTCCGGCCTCACTTGCTGCTCTTCCTGCCTCCCGTCTGTTCCCTGTCGAGAGAACCGGTGCCCCCGTGTGCTGGGAGCCACTGGGTGCTCAGACCCCACGGGAGGTGCTGGAACGGGGCAAGCGGACGCAGGGCCCCCCGGACGGGGTTTTCTGACTCCCCTGCCCCTCAGATTCCTACAGGAACAGCGCAGGCTCCCTGCCCCAGAGCTCTGGGCCCTGCCCCCTGCAGACCCGCAGGACGGCCCCAGTCCACTCCTCGCTGGACTCCTTCCTCTCCATCCACTTGTTGTACATGTCCTGCTCCACGTGACACAGACGTGCAGAAACACTCCCCCGGAGGGCAGAGATTCACTGGTCCTTGCTGCTCCTTGGGGAAGAAAGTCGCCAGTTAGAGCAGGCTGCCCCTGGGCGTCCTCCTGCAAGGATGAAGGGTTCCTCAGATGCTCAGGCCAGACATGCTCTGCGACCCACGCCCCACCCGCGCCCGGCCCTCTGCCACTCTGCACAATCAGCAGGACGTCCGTGTTCCAGAAGGGTCCTCGGGGCCCCCTGCCCCTCACCAGCCCATCCTCACACCCCTCCTAGCGGACTCACCTAATGGGGTGTGCCTCTCCCAAGGAGCCCTTTGGCTACCGTGTGGAGCCCGGAGTGCGGATGGGGAGAATGCCGAGCCTGGAGGCCGGGAGCCGTGTTAGAGGGACTTGGGAGACGGGGCAGCTGTGACAGTGAGGATGGGAACTAGGCGCTACTTTCTGGAGACGTTCCAAGATTACGTCAGCAGGACTTGGTGCTGGACTGGTCGGTAGCAGAGCAGTGCTTTGGAGAATGCACTCATAGAGCCGTCAGAGTGGGAGCCGGTGGTGCCCGTGAAGGGCCAGCGCCACAGACGGAGACGCAGCACCTGGTCTGGTCTGTGCCACTGGAATGCTGCCTTGGTGACCGGAAAAGAAGATACACCTTCAGTAAACCCACGACAAGTGTTACATGATCTCCCACCTGGCACCCGTCCCAAGACCTCGGGCAAAGCAGTGAACTTTCCTGAGACACTGCCGTTCTTCTCTGTAGTGGCCACGGCAGCGAGTCCCATCCCACAGGCTGCGGGAGGACCCGTCCAGGCAATGGCTACAGCTCTGCGTCTGGTGTGCTGTGATGGCCTCTGCGTTGTTGTGTTGAGCACGGTAACTGCCGTGTGCCCGGCCCCCACCGCCCCCAGCCCTGCAAGGGTCTCTGCAGTGGTCACGTGACTTTAAGCCGTCCCAGAATAAGCTGAATTCTTTGACAATCCAACGGGCATTCAGCAAGAAGCAAGCGTTTGGCCGACAGTTTGGAATTCAGGTTTATCCTAAATAACTCTGATAAGCGAGGGGAAAACAAATACCCCCCTAGGGGACAATTCATAGGAGGACGGCCCTCTTCCAGCCATCGGTGGGGGGCATAGGCTGGACACATCACGGGGGGCCTGGAGGGATGGGCCTCCACCCCCAGGAGCAAAGGGCGGGTCTGGTTGGGGAGAACTGGGGAGGGGTAGGGAACAAATGGCCCATCAGTCAGTGATAAAAGGCGTTCTTCAGGCCCAATAAACCCAGTGGCCAGTGGAGGAGCCATATGTGTGAGTGGGAAGGTCACCTTTGTGCATCTGCTACTCGCCCTGCCCAGGCAGGAGGGCCTGGGGCTCAGGAGGGGCCTGGCTCCAGCCGGGAGGCTGACACACAGCTTGGAAGACTGAGTTCCAGGGTAAAAGACATTAGAGGGAGAGTCCCAGGCAGGTCTGGTGGTCTGAGAGCCCACCTCACTTTGTAAAGGGGCCTCCCCCTGCCCAGGCAGCAGCACTGCCGCCCAGAGCAGCTGGACCCGGAACAGCCAGCCTCAGCAGCTGGGCAGTGAGGGGAGCTGGCCTTCCAGGGCCCAGTGAAATGGGCCAGTCGTGCTCTTGTTCTTGGGAATCCGGATTGAGGAAGGTGGAGAGGTTAGCTATGGGCTGGCAAGGGGACAGGGGCCAGGCCAGCCGGGACAGGCAAGCTGAAGTTGGGAGGACACAGAACTCAGGAGGAGCAAGGAGAGGGTCCGCAGAGGGAGTCAGATGGCCCAGAGACATCACAGCTCCTGACGCTGAGCGTGTCGCCAAACCCCCATTTTCCTGATTTAGTTTAATGGCCTCCTTGATTCTTAACAAACAAGGTTGGCTGAATGCTGCATCGTCTACATGCCCCACCTCCGTGGTCTTCTCCGAGGGACGGGAACTGGAAGGGGGCCAGCCTCCCGCCCGCCGGAGGCAGCGGCCTTGTTTATAACCGCACCGAGCCGAGCTGGGGGCGCGCAGCAGCGACCCGGCCGCTCAGCCATCTTGATGAGAACATCCCCCACGTGGGAGCCTTCCCTTTTCATCTGGATGTTTTTCTTGAGGTCCCCGAAACATTGCCATTTTTTATTCCTTCCTAATAGTCTCAGCTCTGGCCCTCGGTGTTACCGGCTGATAGAAACCCTGCCTCCCTGCAGCTCTCCCTTCGAGTTCAGAGATGTGACTGCTTCTGCGTGGACAGCCTGTTGCTTCTGCTCCCCTCCCAGACGGATCCCCAGCCGCCTCTGTTGTTTTGTTAATCCTCGCTCCTCCATTCCTCCCGGAGAGGAGGTCTGATGGCGTTCAGGCGCAGACGGAAGGATGGATTACACGCAGCGGGTGCAGGGAGTCAGGGAGGCAGGCCGGGAGTAGGGGTCATCCCGGCTTGCAGAGGACCCCTGGGGCCTAGGAGACCGCCCAAGTGAGCGGAGCCCAGGAGGGTCTCTGCAGAGGGTCCCCTCCCCTAAGGGGTAGAAACCCAGAGTGAAGAGTGACTATATGTGATTTTGTAGGAAGACCTGGATGCCTTTAGGATGCAAAAGGAACATAAGTACTGGCCACCCTGGAGTCCATTAGAGGACTCGGAGGAGTCTTTGAGATGCCTTTTGGTGTCAGGCAAGAGCTATGTGGTCTGCGCTTAGGCAAAGTGTGGGTTACCTTTAAGTAGACAACATTTCAGATGAAAAAGGTAATCCAGGGGCAAAGGGAAAATGGTCTGGGGGACACTCAGAGCTGCTTTTTTCTCTGTTATTGGCTATTTCATTGCCAAAGTCCCTGGGGAAGTAGAGTTTGGTGGCCTGCGTCACAGACTCACTGAGAGTTGTTAATTCAAAGCATGCGAGGAAGAGAAATGAGACTTGGTCCCGGGAGCACCCTATACTTCAAGGTCAGAAATACCTGGTGCCGCTGCCAGCGGCTGGTGCCTCCCCTCCCACGGCTGGTATCACCCATTCCACCCGCCTGTCCTCGATGAGCCCCAGGGAGCAGGGCTCGTCCCAGTTACCCCTCCTGGTGAGACCTAGTTGCCATCTTGGGCAATGTTCTCCTTTTGACACACTCGTCCACAGTCTTGGAATATGGCAGAGGGGAGTGGTGATTGGGCTGAAAAGAGCCAGTGGGGACATCTTCCACCGGATATAGGGCAAGAGCCTCGCTTTGCAGACTTGGACTAGACTCCTGGCTTCCTCACCCGCAAGCCCTACGATCTTGGATAAATTGTTAGATTTTTCTGAGTCTCAATTTCCCCAAGTACAAAGTGGGTTTTAAACTTGATTAGGCAGGATTGCTGTGAGGATTAAAGATGGCATATGGTATTGCCTTTCTCGGTGCCTGGAAAAGAATAGGTGCTCAGTAAGGTATAGCTTGGTGTGAAAACTAAGGTTAGGAAACCCTTAAAACTCTTTCAAGGGTCCCCACTCAACTTAGTGTGTTCTGGGCTGAGTTAATTCAAACAACATTAACTTAGCACACGGGTTCATCTATTTTCAATGTCCGTGAAACCACGCAGGGCCTGCTGAGCCTATTATCTGAATCTTGTGCGGGTCCTTTTCTAGCTTTCTAGGCAGCCCATTTTGTGTAGACACTTAGGTGCACAATTTCTGGATTCTGTGGATGTTTTGTGCTGAGAAATGACCTATTTTTATGTTGGATAAGGCCACGTAAAGCTTGTGAGAGCTTCTTTTGACAAATCATTAAACTGTCCTGTGAACTTTTCCTTCCTAGGGATAATCAGATACACGAGCCAGATACACACCAAGAATGGGAATGACCATTCCCAGCTTTATTCACCATGGAAGGTCAGTGACGGTTCCTAGAGGACCCCCCACCAGGGGATTGCAGGGTCCAAATCCCAGCAAGCACTGGGGGGGGGCATGACGTGACAGTCTGAGACCTCTCCTCCAAGCTGTTTTTCCAGGACTTGAGGGGGAGCTGGACTGTTTCTGGCTGGCTCAAGGTCTTCGCAAAAGTCGTTTGTCATCTTAATTTTTAAAAAAGCATGGAATCTGAGATCCTGGCCAAAAAAATTAGCAACTTTGTAGATTGCATGTAGCTTGCATAACAGATGGTCGTTTCTGGGAGGTTGATGTTTTTCAAAACTTGATGACTTCACAGCTTGATATCCTGAATGAAGTTGTTTTCCCTCAGATAGCATTTCAGGAATGGGGATTTTTTGATCAGGAGGAAGACCTGAGCTGAACCCAAACTTGGGACCGAAGTTTTGTGAGTTTCTGAAATTTCTTTCCAAAGAAAACTTACATAGGTAGCTAAAAGGTATTTATATATATATATGTAGCTTTACACGAGCATAGGGCATATACAGTCATTGGCTCCTGCACGGTTGCCCCTCTGGCATTCTTCTTAGGGAGTGGGAGCCAGACTATAAGAAGAAAAGCTGTTATCTGAAGATCTTAGAGTCGCTGGGGAGTCAGGGACAGCCAGCCCTCACAGGGCTGCCCTTGATGGCTCCCAGAAATGGCCTACGCTTTGCATAAGCATTTGGTCTGTGGGGTGCCGGTCTGAGCTGACCTTGCTCTTTAAAGGAACAAAGAGGATTCTTTACCAGCGAAGATTTTGACTTTAAAAGCAGCTATTCAGGATACAGTCATTGTGTGAATGTGCCTTTGAGTGTCCCTCCTGGGAGAGGAGGATTAAAGAATGTTAAAGCTGGGAGCGGCTCTCAAGATACTAGAGCTCACCTCCCTCATTTTACAGACGAGGAATCTCAGACCTCAGATAAGAAGGCAGTGGCCAAGCTTGCCTTAAGTCTTCTATTTTCTTCTCCCAAGTGAGGATAGGCTACCTGCTCTCCCTAGCTCCCCAGCCATCTTAACAGCCATAGACTGTAGTGAGGACCATTCTGAAATAGCAGCCCAGTCCCCGCACACTCCGTCTGAAACATCCCTCCCACACTGAGCTACCCTCAGGCAGGGCAGAAGAGCAAAGTGCAAGGTGGTTCTTTCAAACACACCCCTTCTGATGAAGAGGCACCCAGCCTCCCAAGCACACCAAGCCCAGCTCCCCAAACGCATTTAGTCGTGTCACTTAACCCACAGAATCTTTTGAAAATGTGCCAGAAAATCACGCCGACTAACCCCCATCTGGGACTTGAAGATCATACAACCTCTGTCTCAGTGTAGTCTCACCTCTCCGGGAGGGCACCGATGAGGTCTGATCCATCTGGGTGGGCCCGGGAAGGCAGGGATCCACTCTCCTCTTCCTCTGAGGACCCCCAAAGATGCCCTTGGGACCTTGGGCAAATCTTTTCCTCTTTCTGGGACTCGGTATCTTTGTTAATGAGGTGTGGAATTCGATTCGCATTTCCCGAAGTGTATTATGAGAAACGCAGGTTCCATGGGACCATAAAATATTTACTAAAAAAAAAAAAGAAGATTCCTCAAAGGATGTATTAAATCAGTATTATTTATTTATAGTAAGTATCTTTAACTATCTTTAGTTAATTTCAGTAAACCTCAGTGAAGTATTCTTCTTGGAAAATCACACAAATTTGACCAGTCAGTTAATTTGTTGCTGGACTTAGGTGAGCCTTTAATATGGAAGCGTGCCTTAGAAAATCTCCAAGCATGTGTGAAACATGCACTACGTGTCAGTCATATTTGGCCACAGTGGTCTTGCTGAATCAGTCACCGTGCCTCAACTTGGGAGGCAAGCATGGGACAGATGACCTCTCAGTCCACGTGGAGTAGAACCTTTGCGCCTCCTTGGTATGGCTAGTAGCTCTATTTTCTAAAATAATAGATGGACCCGCTTCCAAGTTTTTCTCTCTCATTACCACTGGGATTCTATTTGGGTTTTCTCAGCTTATGTTTTTTCAGATGCAGAAAATTATGCAGTTAGCTGCGAGGTCTCAGACCATAATTTGGAAGAAGCATTTCCCACTTAAATTAAAGGCTCTGCACACCCAACCAATCCGTAATTGTGTGGATCTTTCAAAAACTTTCCGTTGGCTTCATTTAATCGTTAAACATTAATTTTGCAGGGGGAGATCTTCAAAGAAGAGGGACAGAAGTAGAGGAAGCATGGCTGGGAGGACAAAATATTAATAGGCGGTTAAATGCAAGACAGCAATTCTTCCCACCCCAGCTTGTTGCCTTTGGTCCCGTAGAAAAGAAACTATTGGTTATTCTGGGATCGACTTGACAGGAACCTAAAAGCAGCCAGAGGGAGATTTACTTTGTTTTTATTTTTTGCCTGATGGGACAGAAAAAACAACAACAGTGTTTTGTTTTTTAAATCTGAAAATGCCCCTTTGTATGACAGATAAGAAAAGCATGTGTTAAAAGGAGGCGATGCTGTTCCACAAAGCTTAAAACGGAAAAAGCCCATTTTGCCAGCAGTGTCGCCCCGTATGGCTGTTAAGCTCAACAAACTGCAGCCCTGTGCGCAGGGCAGAGCGGGACCCGGCACCTTCTGGGCCATCTGAGGGTCTGCTGGAGATGTGTGGCGTTGCCATGGTGACCACTGTCAACAAAGGTTACCCCTGGTGGAACCTCTTTGGCCCCGTGACCCACACGCGGAGTTGGAATAATAGACTCTGTAAGTGGCTTCTGCTCTGCAAATAGAGACAGGGGTGGAAATCAATTATTAATGAGCTGGGTGACATTGACATTCATCCACATTTAATAAGCACAGCCCAGCAACCGAAGAGAGCTTAGGTTTTGCCCAGCAAAGTCCCACGGGTTGGAGGGAAATTCAGAGAAAAAGAAAAAACTAGGAACAAAACCCCAAGGAAAAGATGTGACGATCTGTCCTTAGCCACTAAGCAGGTTTTAATTATTTAGATTTCTCTGCTTGAAATGCCTTCTGATACTAGTTTTTAATCCTACGTGAACTCCAAGGATTTGACAGGCTGACCAGACAGAGCATCTCCTCTCTGCCACCTCCCACACGCCCACCAGAGAGACAAATCAAAGTGGTGGGGCTTGTCCACAAATCTGGCCCTGCGTTCTGCTAGACCGATAGGCCCTGCTTTCATCTGTGAGTCAAACACCCTTGGGTTCGTTTTTTTGACTTCTTTCCAGAAAAGTAAAATGCTCATGAAACCTAAAAAGATGTTGGCGTATGTGTCCCTATTGCCCGTGTTCTCCATGCAGAATAAGCAGGGCTTTCGTTTCTAAGGCTTTCTGTGCGCAATACTCTGGTTTGTCTTTTGAATTTCCTTCCCAAGCAGCCTGCGATTTCTTTATATCTGAAACAGTGAAAAGCTGTATGTGTTCTGAGCTACGAGGCTGACCCGCACTACACAGGCAGCCTTTGCTTTATCTGAAAAGACACCTCTGCTCTAAAATGGGAGTGGGAGGGGGCAGAGATGCTGTTATCTTTCTAGAACCACTTCGCAGATGGGTAAGCTTGGATCCGAAGGAGGGAGCTGGCTGTGAAATTTAGTCAACTGATCTTTGAATTAAAAACACCAGCCAGGAAGCCTCCCCTTGGCCACGGCCTGGCCAAGTCTCAGGCCTGGCATCTCACCCTTTGATATTCTACAGGCTTCTCTGGAGTGGTTCACTTCAGGGGGCGGAGAGCGTCTCCCACCTCTGTGCTCCAAGCCTGTCCCTGCTGCTAAGGCCATGCTTTCAGCAGACTCGGCATTTCTGGATGTCAGTTGCTTCATGGCAGCGAGGGAAATTTCTCAGGGGCATATGGCTGCTGGCCACACGGGCCGGTGAGTTTCCGGTGTCAGGGGAACCCACCCACGTCCTCGAATGCTGACAAAGGAGGCCAAGGTGCTCGCAGAGACTGGAGTCAATTAAAGGCTGCATGTGATTTGGGAGAAGCCGTCCCTGCATCCCCCTTTTTAATCTGGACCCTTTCCCTTTTGATATTCTAGATGCTTTTCTGTTGCCCTCTGTCAGCACGGACTTTTTGAAGGTGACTGATGGCTCAGGTCGATAATTACATGTGGCAAAAGTTCTTAAGCTACAGGTTGAGATGCCTCTAATTTCAAGGCCAAAGCTTGAGGTTTCCCAGCCCCTTTGGGTAGGGCAGGGAGGCAGGCAGCGTGCTACCTGTTCGGAGCAGCCGGCCTGCCTCCACTTCTCCCAGGTCCCGCTGAGTCCGATGGCAGGGGGCTGCCCGTCAGCCGCGGCGCACACCCCGTGTTGGTGTGGTTCCTCTGCGGGGGGCAGAGAGCTCAAGTCATTACTACAAAACTCTTCACGTTTCAGCTCTTGTATTTCACGCTATGCCCATTTACAACTTCAGCACCTTAGAGACTGATAAATTTGGATTCTGTAAGACTTTACTCCAGGCCCTACATCACGTCCGCTCATTGGATCAACAGGTCTTGACTGGGCACACGCCGTGTGTCGGCACACGGTGCTAGGACACCGTGGACTGTGCAGACAGGGCTCCTATCCCCTCGGGCTCGCCTCGTAGCTGGGAAGACCAGGCAGATCTGTGGCGGGGGGTGGGTGTGTGCCGGGGTCGGGTGCATGCACGTGGGAGCCCTGAGAGCAAGGGCAAGGGTTGTCTGACTCAGACCAGGGACTCAGGGAAGGCTTCCTGGAGGAGGAGCTGCCACCCTAAGATCTGGAGGGTGGGTCTGAGTCTGTCAGGTGCGGACAGAAGGAGAGAGCGAGTTCAGTGGCCCAGGAGCTGGGGCAAGTGGAAGCAGCTGGAGAGGTGAGTGGGCCTAGGGGGCCGCTGAATCACTCTTACGTTTTCGTAAGTTCATTGTGGCCTGCCCGGGACAACGGACTGGAATTTGGGACTTCAAACTATTTATTTTTTTAATAACAAGGGCCAGAGGAGGGTGGGTATAGGTTGGGGGAGATGGCCACCCCTGTTTCCCAGGTCAGGGGCAGGCAGAGGGTGTAGCGGCCCCCTTCCTGTGCATGCTCTGGTCTGGTCTTGCCCTGCTCTTCCCCTGCTCACACCAGTCACCAGACCCTCAGTTTCCCCAGACACGTGTGTCCTGGGTGTAAATCTTTTACTCCAGTGTCACCCCTCAGTGGTGGCTCAGGATAGACTGGCCCTTCAGCCTCCCCCCTGCTCCTGCCTTTCTCCCCAAAAATAACATTCCTGGGCCTGTGGGTGCTTGCACATGCACTGTGCATCCTTAATTTGGAAGGTGGTCGGGGAGTAGAGTTCCTGCAGGTTGGCTCCAGGTACCTGTTTGTTTTCTTCATGTGGTTTCCTGCTTTTCAGTATTCCCGGGGAGACCCCCCCTGTCACTTAGAAGAGGGGCCTGGGAAGTAACAAGTCAGGAAAGATTACGGGGAGCGTGGTTGAGCCCCATGTGGAAACCTGCTCGGCAAACCAAGCTCCGAGCCGCTGAAATAAGCTGCCTAAGACATGCACAATGAAATCCTACATTCTGGATGCACCAGGGGTCAGTTCTGGCCACAGGTGCCAGGCTGCCTCAGAGCCTAGACCACAGTCCCCATACATTTTGGAGACATCACACCGTTCCACCCTGATGTCTCCCACTGAACCACGGGGCTTAACTGTTCTCTCTGCAGAGTCATGGCGACCCCACTGTTCCATCTGGGCTCTGCTCCTGAAGTGGCTACTGGTGCTAACATGTGCTTGCTTGGTGCTAACTTCACACTGACTCCAAGAATAAGAGTCATAATCGGAACGAGACGAGGACTATTACCGGCTACTGTTTACCGAGCTGGTACCAGGTGCCAGGCTCTGCGATCGGTTCCTTAGTATATGTTCTCAGCATATCCTTCTGTCCGTCCTGGAGGAGGTCCACTCGTCCTTTTACAGCAGAAGAAACCGGGCTTTCAGAGATATCGTAACTTGGCAAGGTCCCCAGCCAGTGAGCGGCTGAGCTGGGGTTCAAACTCGACACGTCTGATCGGAGAGGCCTCGTGCTGGGCTGGCTCACGGGCCGCCACTCACCTGCCGGGCAGTCACCCCTCTGGGCTTTCCCCAGTCTCCATCACTAAAATGACACAGAGATATAGCAAGTCCTATAGGGAACCTCAGAATATGCAGGAAGGGGAATGCAGAGCCCTCCTGGACGGAGCATGGGTGTGCGAGAGTCTAGGGGGAGAGGGGGAGGCCCTGGACTCTCAGGGGACCCCATACCCCAAGGAGTGGTTTGTGAGCTGTGACCGATCCTGACCTCCACACACCTGCCCGAGGGGCTGAAACTGCCTCGGGGCCCTCGCCCCGCCCACCTCTTGTCTCCCCACCTCCTGTTTTCTCCCTGCTTTGCAGTTTTCTGCTGTCTGGTTCCTTTGCCTACTTTCATCTGAGATAATAGACATGCGGAGGGTGGGGTGGTGACCGGGTGGGGATCTCCTCGTCCCCATTACAGGAGGCAGTGAGGCCTGAACGCCAAAGTCCCCGCAGGTGGCCCGCCCGATGCCTGGCACAGGGCGCTCAGCAGATGGTGGTTTCTGATAGGATTGGTATGAATTTGGCCATTGTCAGTAAGGACACAAAGGGAGGTGGACGGAGGGAACCTGAGAAGGGCCGGGAGCCCTGGTTACAAGCCCAGCCCCATACCTCTCCCTCACCTCTGGATAACGCCCCGAGAACCCTTTCTGGACTCAGCCTCCCAGCCCAGGGCGTCTGTCTCTGCTCAGCTACTCCTGTCTGATGGCCCTGCCAGGCTCACGCGTCCCCTGGTGGATGAAGGCATTTGCTGATTCATGCCCCAGGGTTCTAGGAACAGAGGATCTTCACCAGGGAGGAAGAGTTTTAGGTGACTGGCAGGGAACGAGGGGTCTTCCCACTCCACTGTGAGCTCTAGGAGAGCAGGAACGCTCTTCGGCATTTCTGCCATAACCCTGCACCTTCCATGACATCAGACTCCTCCTGCAAGGGGGGTCATTGAAATATTCTGGAATAAATGAAAAGGTGACTTGATTAACTGAGAGCACAGTGTAAGTGAGGAAGGAGCTCCACCCCGCCTTGATGCCCTTGAGGCCGGCGTGCAGCCTGAGAGGGCCCCACATCAGGCTGCGTTTGGTCCTGGTGCCATCACTTAATACCTGGGTGACCCTGAGCCACTGTCTTGACCTGTTAGGTCCTTGGCGTTCTCAGCACGAAAACTAGGATGAAAGGAGTAGGTGCTTAAAAGGGACGTGGGGAGCATGGATGAGTTAATATAGAGAAACAGCCTTAGCCACTACACTTGATGCCTCATCTGTCCTCCTTATTGCACACAGGAGCTATTAGAGAGGCTGGTTTGCCCATGTGTTTGAGGGAAGAGACGGGGCTTCCTGAGTTTTGATTCCAGGACTGGCTCGCGCCTGGTGTCTGCTGGGAAGCCCCTTGCCGGTGCTGTTGGTGATGGTAAGGGGTGGTCCTCACACTGCGTTGGCCCTTAGGTTGGAGAGAGAGACCTGTGCAGCTGGAGGTCAGAACACTGAGACGCTGAGTGACTTCCCTGAGGTCACCCTGCATGTTCATGTTGAAGCTGGCCCCGGGACGCGGGCCCAGGCAGGACTGGGAGCCAGCCTTGTGGGCTTTCCATTCATGCAGGGGCTTCTCCAAGTCGCAGTTCCTTTGCGATGGCCCTCCCTGTCTAAACCGCAGAAGAAATCCAGAGCTCCTCCAGAGGGGATGACGGGGCTCAAGCAAAGACCTTGTATGACCTTGGGGTCTTGACACGCATCAGCCTTGGATGTGGAACAGCCGCATGCAAAGGCCGAATCCTGGAGAACAGATCCCTGGCTTTTCTTTGCCAATCTTTTTATAATGCTGATTAATGACTGAAATTTCCAAGCCTCTCATTCAAACAAGTGAGTGGACGCCTTCCCCCCAGCCCCACCCCGGCCCAGTTTGCTTGGTGCCTTAAAATTCTTCAAATATGTTGAGGCTGGAAAGAGAAGAGGGGGTGGTGTCCTACTGTCACCACTCCACTTGCTTCCGAGGCCCAGGGAAAGCCCAGCTTTCTAAGAAAGGTAGCCAGGTGGAGGAAGTAGTTTCTATCACTGAGCGGGAAGCCTGCGCCTGGCTGAGAGTTCCGTCAGCAGGTTGAAACGGGGGGAGAATTACCTCCTTTCTTGACTAGATCACGAGTATTGGTGATTTGTGTATGTGGTTATACACCAAGCTACCCTTTATCATCTTGTTTAAAGGGAGCCAAAAATCTTTGGGGACCTCGCTGTGCGCTGACATTCTGCTAGCAGGAAGTTGAGAGTCATTACAGTGAAAAATGCAGCAGGGATGCAAATTCACATCAGGGGCAGACTGTGGGCTGAACAAACATTAATGTTCAAGGGGCAAGGGAGGGGTAGCTTGTCATGGGGAGGGACCGGCTTCCTTTCTCTAGAAGCTACTCCCAATGACTCCTTTGCACGATGGGAAACTCTGTGCTTGCTTTGGCTGGGGTTCCCACTCGCGACTCGAGGGTTGCATCAATTCATTCCAAATGGTATCGGTAAGCGATGGGAGTCTTGCCTTCTGGAGAATTCCTGCCCCTTAAAGACATCCTCGCCAGCAAGCTCAGTCCAAGGGGTAGCTGCCCAGGCCTCCGGGGTGGATCATTCACTTCATAATCAGGTCTTTCCTCCTGGGTCCCCCATGGCGCTCTCTCTCCCCTCATCCTGCACCTCCCTATCAAGGCAAAAATCTAATCAAAGGAATGCAGGGGCAGAGGGACTTGGAAAAAATCAGAGACGGGATCAACTCAGAAATGCAGCATAATGAAGTTCCCTGAGCAGACTTCAAAAGGTCAGTTGAGTTCCAGAGCCCCATGTGATGACCTCACGATCAAACTATTCCTTCGTCGTCCTGTTAGAATACAAACGGTGCTCAGGTGTGAGCCAGGGAAAGGTGTTCTGTTGCGAGCAAAGCCTGCCCCCCGCTTCCAGCTGCTGCCTGCAGTAATCGGGCATTGTAACTCTTGTAACACTCGGATTTGATTTTCCAGGGACGCCACGCCAAGTTCCCATGCATGGGTGCTCCGTTTCCATCCATCCCTTCCTCCTGATTTCCCTGCTTTGGAGGCCCTAGGCTAATGTAGCGTGGCTTTTGATATCCGTCAAGTTGGAGATCTTTGTTCCTCCGCTGAAACCTGGGCTCTTGCGAGGAGAGCTCTGGAGGCTCTGACTACAGGACGATGAGCTGACAGAGGGGCTGGGCTGTTACCACAGACATCACAGGAATTGGCTGTGTTGTGCTGTCCAGGCCCAAAGCACCAAGGGGTAGTCAAGGTGGAGAAGACCCATGACAGCTGCGTGGGTCACACCGGGGGCCAATTCCCACGCACAGCCTAGTCCAGCCCACCGCCTGTTGCTGTTTTATTGGGTGACAGCCACACCTCTCCATTTACTTATTGTCTGTGGTGCAATGGCAGCCCTGAGTGGTTGTGACGGATACCATCGTCGGCCCGTCCTACCTTGCCAACCCCCTGGGCCACAGCCATCATTTCCATAAACCCGGATGTCACTTAAATCCTGGAGTAAGTCATCCTTGGTTTGGGTGGACGCAGCTGAGCCCTTCCATTGGCGGAAAACCACATGGACACTCATCACGGAGCCATTCATTCACTGGTTTTCCATGAGATACTATCACCAACGTCCTCATCACCGCAGTCCCTTCCCCTGAGGCATGAACTCCCAGGCCATTGGCCCCAACTACTGCTGAGAAGAGGAGGCTTCTGGAGAAATCATTGGCTGTTACAGCCAGAGGAATCCTTTGTGCTCATCTAGCCCAGCGACCTAAATTTACAGATGCGGAGACTGAGGTTCAGTGCAGGGAGAGGTCTTGCTCCAGGTGACACCATGCGTTCATGGCAAGGTGGGAACTAGACCTTGGGTCTCCCAGGCCAGGGGACTCAGATCACAGTAGATGACCACTGTGTCCTCTGAATTTGCTCAACAGTAACCAGTGGCCTCGGCACCATTCTGGGGGGGGCAATAGTTGACTGTGTGACTTAGCGGTTTCTCTAAAGAGTACAGTACGTCCCTGATTCCTTCTTGATTGTAGGGATTCTTCACATAAATTGCACCTGTCATGCCTCTGCACAATGCCTGACTAGGGGTAATGTGAGCTCCTTGAAAGAGGAACCCATTTTTTTTCAGTGTGATTATAAATTAGATATGAACGCAGGCTTAGGATCCTGGCAGACATTCTCCTAGGGAATTCTTTATCGTGCATATATTTGCGGAGTAACCTTCACAAAGGTTAGGCTACTCTTGGAATGGAAATACAACTTTGAAGTTCAAAAATTTCAAGACATTTTGGGAATATAATAATCCCACTGCTCTTTCTTCCGTGACTTTCTCTACCCACCCACTGAGTTACTGTTTAAGGAGTCAAAACAGGGGCTTTGCTACAAAGGGCCATCCGGGGACTCACGGAGTTGACTTACATTCAGAGCAAAACTAAAGGATGTCTTGGGTTCAGAATGTTGGTTACCTAGAGTTTCCTCCACCTTTCAAGAATTAAATGTTTGTGACTGATGTCTGTGACTTGGGAGAGAGGCGGAGGAAAGGCCAAAGAGTACACAGGTAGAGTTGAGGGGCAGGCACGCAGTGATAGGAAACAAGACAAGGTCACAGTGTCCTGGCCCGGGGACGTCCACTTCCAGGATCTCACGGTGCAGAAACAAACTCATGTCAGCGTCCACGATCAGCTCTGGCTTCCGCTTCATGTGACTCCCTTAATGTGCTGTGCAACCTGGGACTAAGCCTCTCTGATACTTACTTTCCTCATTTTTTTCCCCTTAAGGAGTCCTTCTAAAATGGGAGAAATCCCACCCCCTCCCCCTCTACCCCCCAGGGGACATCCGGCACTGTCCAGAGATATTTTTGGATGTCAAACTAGGGTGCTGCTGGCATTTTTGTAGGTACCCTGCAACTCACAGGAAAACCCCCTTACAAAAAAGAATCATGAAACAAAGAAGTCATGGCCCTAAAAGTCAGCATTGCTGACACTGAGATGTCCTGACTTTCAGGAAGAGACTAGACCCTATGCTCATTGTGTCTCCGCCAGACTGAGGACCATACCTGGCATGTAATGGACACTCAGGAAATATTTGTTCAACAAATAAACGTATGCAAATATATGAATATACAAACAGTTATCTCTGCCCTGTAAGATAGCTAAAAAAAAAAAAATCACCAAATGTTGGATCTGTGTGCAGTCTCTGGCACAGTGCCTGGCAGGCACATAGTAGGTATTCAGTAAATGGTAAATGGCAGCTCACGACGACACTGATCACATTTACCTGAGTTTGCTTTATGCTCATTTTGAGTAAGAATTCACTTGTTTCATCCTTTGCCAAGATAATAGGCAGTCTGTGCAGGCAGAAAGCCCAGTGGGGCTTTTACAAATATTGGTTTACAAAGAATCTTTTTCATCTCGTGTTTTCCAGATAGGTAAGCCAAGGGCCGCTTGGTTGTGCCTTCATTTCCACTGCCTCTGGCAGACTTTTTCCTAGGCTGGGTTTTGTTTCTCTAAAATGATCGTCTCATTGCTTTGTAGTTCTGAAGGAATCTGTTGATTAATATTAATGCATTTTTATTCTTGGGCCATTTCCTTCCGGTTCTCTTTTCCATCTGCCCTCATATTTTGCTTCATCCTTTTTAATGTCAGTGCTGCTAACAGAGCCCTTTCACCTAGGCATCACTGCTAAGCCTCAGAGCAAGCCCCAGGGATGTTACGTCCATCAGACAGATGGGGAAACTGAGGCTCAGGACGTTCCGTGACTGCTCGTTAGTAGCTTCTGGTTCCTCCTGATCAGCCCCCGAGGGTTGGAGAACTGGAAGAGATTTAGGACAGAGAAGGGGAGGTGACCACACATGCCCACAAAGGAAATGCACCCCAGCGGGTCTCCTGAGGCTTCTGTCTTACCTTTTTCAGCCTTATTTCCCCACCTATTCCTACACATCATTTTGCAAAGGGATGTGTCATTTATTCACTCCTTCAGGGAGGTGTTCTCGAGGGCACCGTGCTCTGTCCTGATGTGATGGGAAAGCTCCCGGGTTTGGGTCTCTCCTGCCACATAGCACTAGAAAGCACGTGCCTGTGTCACATAACTGCTGTGACCTTCCAAGGTGGAGATGGCCACCCTTGACCTGTCCGGGTTGTCATGACAGCCAGTAGTGGTCCAGGTAGTAGGAGGAGTTTGCAACCCAGATTCTTCAGAGGATCTCTCCACCCTGTCGTCTCTTCCCTAACCTTTCCCCTGAGTCCAGAACTGGCAGCTGTGACCACGCCTGTTGTATTGGCTCAGGACGCCATGAAGAAAAAACGGTCACTGTGATGGCACCTGTGGATGGAGCCAGGATTGCACTCAAATTCTGTTGGATTAAAGAGCCCGCGGTCTTCATTCATTCCCTACTCACTGACTAAGAACTTCCCAGCCCCAGCCCCTGGGCCCGGCACTCAGGGCCCCGCTGCTGTTTCTGGAGCCCCCACCCACCCGGGCAGCCCCGGGGCAGCGGGCATCTCCGCCTCCTGCGGGAGGGAGGTGTGGACATGTGCTCCCGTGGCCTGGCCGCAGTCCCTCTGCTGTGTCAGCCGGTGTCCCCGGGAAGCAGATGCCACTGGTGCTTCCGGCTGGGAGCCGCTGACCAGGAGGCCCAGCCAAGGCGCATGAAGACTCTGGGCCTGGGACCAGCCCCTCACACTTCTGGAGCCGCTGCCGGCCGAGCCTGCTGCTTGGGACTTCTATCCCACTTCGCTCATCTCAGGGTTTCCTCGGAACAAGGTTACTCCACAGCCTAAAGACACAGGGATCGAGATCTCTGAAGAAACCTGGTGGGGCTTTCATAGGGCAAACAACAATCGTGGCCTGTGGACAAATGTCGATTTTTGGTGCCAGCTCGCTCCTGGACGGCCACCCTGGGAGAGGCCCATGGTCGGCCAGCAAGCACTGGTTGCTCACCCGGGTCAAAGGCGGCTAGGTCAGGGGGATGCTTCTTGGATCTCAGATGCCCCTCTCCCAAACGGACCCCAGCAGCAGCAGCACGCGCTTTGGTGTCGCCGTGAGCAGAACAACAAGACCCCACCGGGAGTCCCGGATCCGCTTGCTCCAGCTGCTGTCACAAAGTGCCGTGGACCGCATGGCTCACACCAGAAGCGTGTCCCTTATGGCCTCGTCACAGGCGCTCTCCTGTGTGTGGTTCTCTGTCTCTGCGTCCACATTTCCGTCTTCTAAGGGCACCTCATTGGATCAAGGCCCACCGTCATCCAGTATGACCTCATCTGAATTTGATCTCATCTGCACAGATCCTCTTTCCAAATAAGATCTCGTTCACAGGTGTCGGGGGTTAAGACCTCCATCTTCTCTTAGGGAACAGGGTTCAGCCCAGACCCCCACCAATGGGATTGTTTGCCTCCCCACAGCCTCACCGGCTGCCTCTATCCAGCCTCCACGATGGGCCCGAACTTCACATTCTGTGTCAGCTGTCCCTGGTGGGCCCCAGCCTGTCTCCATGTCAAGCCTTTCAATACGCTGCTCCGCTGCTGAAAAAGCTCCTTTCTCCCCTCTTCCTCTGGCTAACTCTGCTCAGTACTCCTCACATCTCAACCTGGAAGTCATCTCCTGCGGAGAGTCTTTGCCGACCGTTGGCACTGTGGCAGCTGCCCCCCCACAACCCGGGCTCCCTGGGTGCCTGTTCTCCCTCCTCACCCACCCCCATTAGCTCCCACATCCATCATTTTGCAGATGTCTCTTTACTCGTCTGTGGCTCTGACTTGGCTGCAAAACTTTAAGATCAGGGTCTCTGTCTTGCTCCCCAGTGAATCACCATCCTACCTCAGGGCAGCAAAAATAAATGCCTCTTGAACTGAATAATGGACTGAATGAGTGAATGAGAAAGTAAGCAGAAAGCAAAAGTAATAACAGTCGCCCACTGCCTTCCTAACTGTGTGGAAATTAAAGAGAGACCTTCCTGCCTTTCTGCCCATGACTACCTTCCACCAGATTTCACCAGCGACTGAGGCTCAGAGAAGCGGTATTTCAGAGAGACCGTTGTTACGCCAGAGTCAGGTTGGAAGATCACCCTGCAGGCAGTCCCTAGGGGTGTCTTGATTGGATAGCAGAAGTGTCCATTCTTGGGTCAGGCTCAGGGTGACCCTGGTGCCTGTGGCCACCTTTTCAGTTTTCAGTCCCCAGTCCTTTCTCAGCAAAGGTGGGAGACGAGGAAAAGTGGGTGAAGTGAGCTAATTTCCTCTGCTTTGGCCCATGTGTGGTGTCGCTCTTTTGCATGATTGACTATACCAGCCCACCGAAGAACAAAAACTGTAATCCACCCCCCCGTTTTTTTTTCATTGTGTTTAGCCAAAACAAGCCGTGAAGGAATGTAAAATAGATCATTTTGTCGGCGCACGTTCCCGAGTGAGTCAGGGAGCTCGCTCACATGTACGACGAAACTCAGATGCTCACCTCCCCAAAATTTATGACAGCTACTCCTTCTTGTAGCTTCAACAGTGACATATAATTAATTTAGGATTTCTTCCTGAGGCTTCCTGTCCAGGTTTGTACCTGTCACAGAAATATCCTGGGAAGTTTATCAAACAGCTGGAGCCATGAGAAAGCCCGACCAAAGCTTTGTGAAGCAGGTGGGCTGTGGCGACAGGAGCTCAGAGACAAACGGTGAGGCTGGCAGTGCAGCTGGCTGCCCGGGGCGCCCCGGGGCCGAGGTGGGAATTTGCAGTTTGGGTTCCTTCTGCTACCATTCCTCCGGGCCCCCACCATGTGCTCCCTCTTTGCATACTTCCTTTCATGAAGATGACCAGGCCTGGGTCCAGCCCATGAATAACCTAGACATGAACACCCCACACTGGTATTTTTCTATACCCTGGATCAAGCTGGTCCTGATGCCCATCTCCACTCCATTTGGGCTAGTGTCAAGGGGGAGGTAACCAGAACTACTGGTAATTGAATGCCAATCGTATGTCAGGTACTGATCTGGGGGCTTTATAGGGAGGCTTATTTTATTTTATATCTTCTCAACCACCTAGAGAGGTTAGAATTATTATCGTCATTTTTTTTTTGGTTTATGCAACTTTATTGAAGAAAAATAAATCAATTACTAGCAGAGCTATTAGTTGATCACTCATCCATTGACAACATGCATCATTTATTCAGTGCTATATTAAACATTGTATTGGAAGATAGATTAACTAATAGCTCCAAGCCTCCTAACAATTTAAATGAAAATTACAAAATGTTTTGAGACCCTATTTTGGAATATAAAGGGTGTTTGACTTCCAATTTCCATTCTCTGTAGAACAAGAATAGGTCGTTCCTTTATTGACATGCATAAGATACATCACATTTTCTGTTCTGCTGATGCTATAAATTCAATGCCAATTCTCCAGCCACATCAGTTATGAGCATAAAGCATATCACGTAACGTCACATCTCTAACAGTGGAAGGCTTAAACAAGAATGGACGCTGGAATAACGCTACTTCCTTTGATGTGTCAACTGAGCATCTGTCTCCCTCCCCCTCAGGTGAGTTCTTCAGCAGGTTAGAGCGGTGAGGAATGGTTTTAGTCTCATGACCAAGTTAGAGTGAAGACACTGGCCGCATAATACACATGCTCCATTTTTTTAAAAATTCTGAATCTTGGGCAACTGTTCTCTTATAACTACTTTACAGTTTCTAAAAGCAGTTATTGTCCAAAGCTGGAAGAACTTAGTAAGTCTTCTCAGATGAGCATGTGAATGAATGGAGGGAGGTAAACAAAAAATAAAATTAAAAAAGATGAAGTCTGATAGGGGAGCAGCTGGATAAGAAAATCAAAAAAGGAACAGTAATTTAAAGTTTATTCCAGCTATAATGCATGTTATTCTGACTTTAAGGTAGCATCACATGGCATACTTCTGAGTCCATTCCTGAGATATTCTGTTGTACTTATCTCTGTCTGTCTTATAGATCCGTGCAATCTCTGGCACTAGGGGGTCATCTGGGTTTGGATCACATAGCACTGAACAAATGGATAAAAGAACTTTAGAAATAGTTAAAGCAGGAGACCACTGTGATCTTAGAATATCGAGACAAATGCTGCCATTACCGTTAATATTTGGATGATAAATTCTTGTTGTAAATGCATCCTTAGGTGGTTTGAAGGGGTAGTCCGTAGGAAAATGAATTGTCAAAAAGAATACACCACCTTGATATGGGCTGTCATTAGGTCCCATAATTGTGGCTTGCCAATGAAACATATCATCCCCAACTGGACCTGCAGAACATTGTGCTGGAGAGTCACAGGCCAAATCACTAAGTTCCTTATTAATCCGTTTCAGCGCCATAGTCTGTGCTTTTTGTCTTGCTTCTCTCTCTCTCTCTCTCTCTCGGTGTTGTGCTCAGAGGTCCGGCCAAAACTCTTGATTATCCAGGCGGCAGGGAAGGATTGTCTCTTCATCTCACACCGGCTCTGCCACACACAGGCGCAGAGGGGCCAGGGCCTCCCTCAAGCTGCGGCCGCGGCCTCCTCCCCGCGCGGCAGCTGGTGCCTCCCCAGCCCTACGGGGCTCCCGCGCACAACACCTATTATCGTCATTTTGTAGATCTAAAAAAAACCAAGGCTCAGGGAAGTTGAATGATGTACCTGAAGTCACCCAGACTACAGAGGGGATGGAATGATAAGCAGTTGAATGTGCAGAGCTCCTGTTAGGCCCTGTCTTGAGGTAGCCCTCTGAGGTGGACACCGCCATCCCTCCCCTCCATTCTTGGATGGGACATCGAGAGCCCGTGAATGGAGTCGCTCGAGCAGGTGTAGAAAGGCAGGTGGTGCCCAAGCTGGGACTGCTACCAAGCTCCCAGAGTGAGATGCAGGCAGAGTGGGTCTGAACCCAGCTTCCGTGTCTTCTTCTAGTCAGCCTTCTGCATGCCTCAGAGTGAGGTGCCCTTGACTTCCCCTTGCTGGTTCCTGGCAGGGTCTTGCTCCTGGAGGGTCCA
Source organism: Smutsia gigantea (assembly GCA_032199065.1). Taxonomy (NCBI): domain Eukaryota; kingdom Metazoa; phylum Chordata; class Mammalia; order Pholidota; family Manidae; genus Smutsia; species Smutsia gigantea. Next base: position 336,265 of record JAVSCE010008820.1, on the reverse strand, counting down.
GGCATCCCTGGCCACTGACGCAGGAAAGAGAAGCTGTCAGTGGAAAGAAAATATGCGACTACTCCTGATCTGTCAGAGTCCTTCCTGAATCCCGTCCAATCCCAGTGAAGGGCTCTGCTGGGGAAGGTCTGGAAACACGGCCCAGGGCCATAGCCAGGAAGCTTATAGGACGCAGGTGAGAAAGGCCTGGGCCCAGACCCCTGCTGGCTACCTCTCACCTGTATGACCTTCGGCCAGCTGTTTCTCATTCCCGCACCTCTTTCGAACGAGAAATGGAACCATCTGGGTCCCGGTTCACCTTCCTGCTTGTGATGTGACGTTGGGCAAGATTACGTAACCACTCAGGGCCCCAGTTTTCTTAACATCAATAGGAGGAAAGTAATGGTGCCCAGTTCATGGGGTGACGGTGGGATTCAAAGGGCTAACATGCAAACATTAGTGGTTCCCAGTAGGGAGTGAGGGGTGGCAGTGCCCCCTCAGGAGGCATTTGGCAATATCTGGAGACAGTTTTGAGGGTCATGACTTGGGTGAATTGTCCAGTCCAAAATGTCAGTAGTGCCAAAGTGGAAAGTCAAATAGGGACAAAGTTGTAGCAGTAAGCATTCGATAAATTTTTGTTATCAATGGATTCCCCTCTCCCAGTAATCCACTTAAGTATTTATTGAGCACCCACTGTGTGACAAACATGAAAAAATACTGTAATAAGCAAGCCGGACACAGCCTTGTGAAGGCAGCCCGGGCTACACCATACATGAATCAAATACTAACACAAATGCATGACGCCGGATTGTTGAGAAGCAGGAGGGGTGGAAGGGTGCAGCGGGGAGGGCTAAGGGTAGATTTCCCAAGGGGATTTGACCAGGAAAATAGTCAGGGAAGGCCCCCTAAAGCAGTGTCATTTAAGGTGGAGGCCTGGAAGAGTGGTCCAGGTAGAGGGAACTGCATGTGCAAAGGCCCCAGAGGGGGCCAGCTCTGTGCCTCTTCTCACAGGGGGAATCCATACTCATAGATGGGCGCTGCCGCACCACAGTCTCCTGTGCTTTTCCAGGGCTTTGCAACATCACCTGGGGCTGGATCCTAAGAAGGTTCTCTGCAGCAAATGGGAAGCCCCTGGTGTGTCCCTGGGCCACACGGGGACCTCTGAAGACTGGAAGGGGCCCCAAGGCTGCCCCCAGAGCCTTCTGCTGTCATGCACCAGGTCCTTATCTCTGGCCCAGTTCTCTGCCAAGGCATTTCCTAGCCATCAATCGTGGATGCCAGGCCTGTTTTGGAAGAGTTAAACCCAGCCCCCACCTGCCAGGACCATGGGATTTCTTAGGGAAGCTTCCAGCCAGCTCATGTATTATGAAAATGCATTCTCCTCTCTTTAATCTCCAAAGTGACCAGCAACAAAGCAGGGCAGGAATTCCCTCTCAGGGCACCTCCACCTCTGAGCAGGGAGCATCTGCGGTGGCCAGAAGCCTCAGGACAGAGGCCAGCCAGAGGGGCCCGTTGTTAACTCTTTCTCCATTGCACTTGGGGTGTGTCAGTCCCCGGAGGCACTGGAGTTCCATGCAGTCCTGAGCTGGTGCTGGAGATGGGAGACCCAGGACTGCAGCCCTTCAAGAGCAGCAGGCATGTACTTTTAAATGTAAATGCAAACCAGAGAGCATGTCTCCTTTTAGCACTGGGCAAATGCGATCTGATTCCCCCAGAAATTGCCTCTGCTTCTCTCAAACTCCTCCTCCTTCCGAGAAGGTGTCATTGCTTCCCTTCAAGGTGGTCCATTGGGCAGTGGGCTTCCTGAGCAGCTCTGCATGGGCGTGTTTGACATGGATGTTGCGTTTGGAGGTATCTTACTCTTCAAACCTACACCACGGAAAACACATCGTAGGGGCTCAGTCGGGACCTACCGTTATGGAACACGTATTCTCCCCCCACCCCCCACATCTAGCACAAGATCAGTGGTACTGTAGACACTTCAAAAATCTCATTCTGTGGCCTCCTGGCCAGTTTTCCTGCTTCAGCACTATCCAGCTGGAAGAGCAGCTTCGATACCAACGGTCTGGCCCACATGTCCCAGGAAGATGCTTTCTGTTTATACTACAGTAAAAATCCCTTTTTGCCAAAGCAGCTGGAGGTTAAATAGAAGTCTCCTGGATGAGAAGTCAAGTCCCACCAATGCCAATGGGTTTCAGGTCAGGGTTTTCCCTAGGCTTTGAAGGGTTCCCTGTGGATGATGAGGGGAGGAAGGCAAGGTCCCACGTGTGCGCTGGAGGAGTGGGAGTAAGGCAGCCGCAGACATCCTGGCCGTCGCGGGGGAGGCTGTAATTTGGGGTAAGTCAAGCCTTGGAGTTGTACTTTGCTGGTAAAGGCAGACCCTCTGTCAATAATCTTTTTAGCATCCCACTCCTGTCAAAGACAACTTGGACCCCAAAGCCCTCCTGGGGCCAGAAGGCATGTGAATATCCCATCAGTTGCATAGAAGCAATGGATTGGAATCCTCCAGGTAGTTCCCTCAATCTCAGAATGATAAACGATCAATCATTGCATTCCTCCTAAATGAAATTAAGATGTTAAGATATATTGCTTGGGGCTTCTGGATGGGAGTCCTGCAGCTGAATTTCCAACAGAAAATGTATTGCTTTGGAATCACTGGGAAAGGGGAGACATTCCGGGTCTACGATAAAGCAAAACATTTGACAGTGGAGAAGAAAAGCTTCAGACATGTTAATTTTTTTCATATTTAAAAGTCATTCATCATCCCAGATGCCACGGAGCTGGAAGGGCATGATGCACGCTGGTGGAGGGGAAGGAGGGTGTATGCGCCCTGATACTCTGAAGTGGAGGCTTTTGAAGGAGGCCCGTAGGGAGGCTCGTGTTGAGAGGCAAAAAGCACCCACTGGAACTCCACTTGAAAGGACAGAGCGTCTGGACAAAATCCTAGGAATGCGTAGAAATCCACAGACTGCCTTTTCAGTCAGCACAGGGCAAACAAAGAGGAAGTGGTGGAGGAGGAAGAAGAGGGAGAGAGGGAGAGAAGGAAGGATGGATTCATTGATTTCCATACGTTCCATAATCGTAGCTTGAAGACAATACAAAATCCAAACTGAATATGCCTTTAGGTCTCATTTAAGAATCCATGTCACCTTCAATTCTAGGGGCCAAAAGGAATTAGCTTCTCCTCTGTTCCTTTATTTGCAGGCAGCTGAGGATGAGGGCGCAGAGAGCCTGAGTTTCTCTCAAAGACTGGCCTCGCTCAGCTGGTTGCCGGTTGTGTCTATCCATTTCCCTCCGCCCCTTCCACCCCCTACAGAGGCCCCGCTGCCCTGCTGCAAGAAGGCTAGTTCCTTCTGCTGCAGGAATCTGACTTGGTGCTGGCTTAGAAAACACAAAAAAGTTCAAAGCAAGTTGCAGTTCAAGTACAGCTGGTCAAATGCAAGACTCCATTCTTTGGCCTCTCTCTGCCAAAAATACATCGTTGAAAAAGGAATTTCAGATTATGGATCATGACGACCGGGTTGGTGGCAGTGGGTCGCCTGCCTCCGAGGCCATCGGTGCCAGTATGCGTCCAGCATTTAGAGCCAAACAAAAACACGTTGAACTCGCTGCCTTAGCTGTTGCCACATCGGAACGCTATTGGGCTTAGTGACCACAAGTGACCCAGGCCAGAGCATGTTCACAACCCGAACACCAACCTCACTCGCTGTTTGCACTTTGCCTGAGCTGTTACACGTTTAATTCTCTGTAGCTTGCTTTTTCTGCTGCTTTGGCCTCTCCCTCACCATGTCTTAAAGCCCAGAGCCGCCAGCCCAGCCTCCTGTAGAAAGGCCGGAGGGACCCTGGCATCAAGTGGGCCAGCATAGGCCCCCCAGCCTCTTGGGTCTGAGACTTGGTAGGTTAGCGCCCCAGAAGGTGCCCCTGCTTGTCGCTTTCTGCCTCCAGCCTTCTTGAGCTAGTCGCTTCTAAAATCCGTCCTCGAAATGGCCCAATCTGAGGCAAATATCAAAAGAGCCTCTTGATTCACCACTCATCTGGAAAAGTGGAGTCTCCCTGCCTCTCTTCCCACGCAAGAAAGCAGGCTGCTTGACGTTTGCATTGTGAAGGTGGTTTCTGTGCCCTACATGCAGGCCTTCAACCCCAACAAGGCCAACCGTCTCCACTTCTGGCCAGCCGAGGCAAGCCCTGGGCTGAAGGACCTTGGTGGTGAAGAGGTTAAACTGCTCCACGGGGCTGGATCTCAGCTTTCCTGCCCACACTTGCTTCTGGCCTAAGGCAGTGCGTGCTGTCTGGGGAGGGGGAAAAGGAAGGGCTCGCCTGGACCCAGGTGGCCGGCAGGCAGACCATGTTATTAAGAAGCAGGGATCGCAAAACCTTGATCTTCAAAAGAGAACCCTAATTAGTCGCCAGCCCAGGAGTAAATGGCATTCCATCTCAGCAAGGCGGGAAGAGCGCCTTCACATTCTGGGGACTAATTGCCGTCACTGGCTCTATGAAGATCCTGTTGTAAACACTTGTCATCCGAGCCACTTCTGGTCGGCAAACTTGAGATGTCAAATTGTTCCTTCATGCTGCAGTTTCTTCAGAAGGCCTTGCTGGGTGCTTTTTCTAGGAGGGGGCGTCTCATTCCCGCACAGGACAGCTTTCTTACCAGCCAGGCTAGAGAAGTGTCCCCTTGGTGCTTACCCTAGAACTGAATTCTTGTCAGGAAGGAATTTGAAAACTCATTTTACTTTATTCTCATTTGAATTTGAGAATGTCACCTCCAAGGTAAATCTTCATTGCAGGCAGAAGAGATTTATCATGACTAATGGGAACTAAGCTTTGGGCCCTCTCAAGTATACAGAGTTTTTCCAAGACCCTGGGAGGGGCCTTCTGGGTGTTCACAGGGCCTTATGCTTTTGTCAGGTTTGAAACAGTCGCCTATTTGTGTATTCTTTCTCTAAGAAGGCCCACCCCCCGGTATAGAAGCAAGGTGTGCTCTGAAACACCGGGGATGTGTTTCTTCTCTTTGGTATCATGCATGCTTTTTTTCCTGGAGGTAAGTATTTTCTTTCTGTCCTTAGACTTCTTGATTCTGTGTAGTAATTGTAGAGGGAGAAACTTCTTCAGGCCCCATGCAGGATGCTAGGTTTTGTCTAAGTGTACCCTTGAACTAGGAGAATGTTTCAAGAACTTGGGACTGAGAGACCACGAGCCATCCCCTCCAAGGGCCGACTGGACAATACGAAACTCAGACGGCAGAAGAGACCACCTGAAAGAGGTGTGGGGCCGCGGGGACTGGGGCTGGGACTCTCCGGATCACCGGGGTCCTATTGTCCGCATGCTTTCATGACAATACGTATGTCAGAGTAAGAGGTGGGGAGGTAAAAGACAGTGAGTCATTTCTGAATATTCTCATGAAATGTGTTTTCTATTCACCTTTAGGCTTGGCTTTTAGCAAGCATCTTGGTGCCCCAAGGTGGTGTATTCCACACTGATGTCCACAGAAACTACGTTACAGGGCCAAATATCACATAATGGCAAAGCCCTTATCCCTTAAAGCTGGGCTTCAGAACCATTTCTTCAGGGAGCCCCGGAGTCCCCATTACTCAGCAGTAATTCCTTTGTGGAAACAGTTCAGGGTGGGACAGGAAGGTGGAAGTTCCGTTCACCAGGCTTAGTATATTTGCTCATAGGATTCCATCGTCACCGAGATGAAAATAGATGATTTCCCTCTGTGGGAAACCTAAAACCTCACACAACTCTGAGGCCTGCAGGTATGGGCGGGCCCCCTGCGGGGTGATGCGGGCATTTTCCGCTATCTCTCGGGGCTGCCAGTGTCTGTCGGATCAGCCCTTATCTCCAATGTCTCTCGCAACACCCCCAGAGATTCCCAAAGCCTGATTTTAACCTAGACGTTGCACGCATTCGAGAGGTTAGAAATCGTATGCCAAACTTTTGGTTATTTTAACTAGATCAGAAAAGAAAGACTAACATCGGCTTTGACAACAAACAAAACCAGCGTTTGTTCTATCAGTTATGTTTAAAAGATTCCAATTTCAAACCAAACACAATGTGTGGTTATGCTGTCAGCGATTTATATAGCCACCAGGGCGCCACGGTTACACACTGCATACATCATTGTATTTTTAAAATGTACTTAATGAACTTTTTTTTTTCTTTTTCTAGTAACTACTTCATTGCCTTAAATGAATGCATTCCAATAGAATTTGTAACAAATGACCACTTTGTGTTTGCATTAATGCCAAACACGTTTAACAAATTTTTAACAAGGAACCCTGGCAAAGGGCCAAACTCCTAGAGGGACACTGGAGGAATGCTATAAATTTAAGCTAGATTTTACCTTTTCACTTAGCTCAGCAAGTGTCTTAGGTGTCTCACTCTCTCAGGATTGTGGCATTTCTACTTCATGTCAGAGAAGTTGTACGTTTTCATTATTTTTATTACTTAGGTTGTACCTGTGCCCACAGGACTTTTAAATCTGTACACCCATGTCAGAAATAATACAATGGCAGCTTAGAAATAGATCCATATTTCTGCAAAATTGTTCCACCTTGCTTAGGTCGGTAGGTGGAAATATACAGGATGTACGTTATCAAAATATAGTTCTATGTAAAGCAGCACAGTCTGCCAATTAAATACAAGAGCAAGAGGTTCTCAGCTGGGGATGGTTTTGCCCCCCCAGAGGGTATTTGGCAATATTTGGAGATATGTCATGACTGAGAAAGGGGCTGCTACTGGCCTCTGATGGGCAGTGGCCAGGCATGCTGCTCAACACCCCACATTCATAGGGGGTCCCCACAGTAAGGACACTAACCCTCAAATGTCCACAGCACCGGGAAGGAGAAATCTGGGAATTGAATGACAAGAGCCTTTGGTTTATCGGCAGTCTCTCAGGTTTATGAAGGTATTATTTTAAGAAACACTGAGAACGAAAAGGATATTCGTACACAACCCATGTTTTAGAAATTACATAGAGTTCCTAATGCTGGTGTTGAGTGGCAGATTGCTGACTTTTACTTCTGCTGCTTTCTGCTGTTGAGAGGAAGAGAGAAAAGTTGGCCCATAGTAGGCTAGACCAAAACTTCAACTGAGGGGCTGCTGGGGATGGCTGGGGCCCGGGTACAGGGTACGTGCAAGCCTGTGGACAGGTACCACCAGGTGGCTGTGGGAATGGTCTCCCGGCCGGGGCTCGGGGCAGGCGGGGTGCTGTGTGCCCACGAGAAGATAGTTGCGGGTGTTTCGTGGACAAGCACGTTTATTTTAATAGCTCTGCAATTATTATAATGTGGATCAGACAAATACTGGCTCCCTTATTCAAGGAGATCTTCCCCAAAAAGGAAATTTAACTGTTTTGAAAAGATTTTTCAAGAAAACTATTCATTAAATGGAACTGGTATTATGGAGAGACGACAGAAACTGGGAAGACAGAGCACAAAAGACCAAGGTTGAGGAACTCCTCGCCTTACAATAAAGGAAAGGGGCCCACGCGTGGCCGAAATGTGGCTTCAGACCAGGCCCCAGGAGGGTGGTAATTTGACAAAAAGCATTTTAATGCCCTCTGGTGTCAAGTTCCTCATCTGTGCCAGGGGCCATCAACCGGGCAGTCCCATGGTGTTCTCAAGCTCATCACAGATAATTCTTGCAAAAGCATAGAGCCCTGTGGCAGGCAGCGTGCACCAGACATTACCTATGAATCATTCTGGCCACAACAATAACGACAAAAATAAATCCTAAGGCAACGTAGCAGTATATGCTGCCTTTTGAGGTACGCAAATACCCCATCTGACTGCCTTGATGTAAAGCGTTGTAGGCGAGCTGCACCCAGTGCCCAGGAATCATGAAATCCCAGTCTGGATCTCTGGGGAGCCCCAGCCCCAGGCTCCACTATCCCTAACAACAGACTGCTCAGGGCTGGGCCACCCCACCCCCAGCACCGTCCCTCTGGGCTCTCCAGTGTTACATTTTATTGCCCCTTGGAGCCGTAGGGGGCCACTGTCAAGTAAAATGCCGCTCTCCGCTCATAGTTTTGAATTATGGCTTCAAGGTGGTGGCTTCTATCAAGAAAATTAAATGATTTAACATAATTTGTTGCCACTTTGATCACAACAATAATAAATAAATCTTCATGAGGAAAATGAGAAACCCATTCTGCTCCCTTTTTAAAATGTTAAGTAATAACACAGATGTAGTTATAGATTTTCTTTTTTCTTTTTGGGCAGAAACGACTCTGTTGGGTTTTCCCGTGAGCAGAGCCACTTTTGCGGGGTTGTTCTGCAGAAAGCCTGCTGCCCCAGAAGGGGCAGCTCTTCCCTTGACCGTTATCAATCAGCCTATCAGGAGCCACCCTTTCTGTGGACATCATGTGCAATGTCAGGGGCAACCAGTGCCATTGTGAACGGGTGCCTGTTTTTGTACCTGGGGGCATACTGCACACATTTGGAAAGCACATGGAGTGCAATGGACATTAACCCAGATGTCAAAAATAGCCTGCGTTTTACTACGGTTATTAACCAGTTTCCCCTTTAACCCCTCTGTGTTTACCAAAGACCCCTTTCTCCCAGCCTGTTTCTGCAGTTCACTACTGAAAGGGCAGAAGAAGAAAGTCATAATCGGGCAGGTGTCTTTATTCCAAAGAAAAACAGTCTGAAGGAATATTTGTGAGACACACACCACACGTTTACAGCCTGCTCTCCTGGGGGCGCTTGTCCTGGGGCGGAATCTTTCTGTTGGGCTCAGCTGGCCACCCCCCCCACACACAGGCACCCCCACCCTGCTCACCACTTGTGGGATTCCTTTCAGAAAAACTTGTCAAGATTTTTCAGTAGAAAAAGCTTTCTAGTCTATGATATTAGTTAGACTTTCTTTGGTTTAAAAATTCCAAAAGGTGGAACCACAAAAAAATTCTAAAGAAGAAAATTCAAACACACCACCCAGAGGTAATTAATAACACTATTGTGGTATATGCACTTACGATTGTTTATGTGTATGCTGATGCAAAAAATGAGATTGAGCTCTACACGGAGAATCCTAATCTGCTTTTTTTCCACTGAAAACCTGTGAAAATCTTTCTGCAATAAAACAAATATAAACGTCAGATAGTAAATCTTAAACGTGGCTGTCACCGCTCCCTGTTCATTGTCTTGGGGTACAGATTTTACAAATCCTCATTCTCTTGGTTTATTTATGTATCTATTTGTTGTCTGTTTTATTCCCCAAAAAACAGGCTCCATGAGGACATAGATTTTCTTCTTCACTAATATCTTTGGCACCAAATACATGCCTGATACAGGAAGGAGCGATACTCATTTTCTACTGCTGCATGAGAAATTAACACAAATGTAGTGACTTAAAACGATACCCATTTGTGATCTTGCAATTCTGTTAAGTCAGAAAACCAGTCAGGCTCCACTGGGTTCTAATCCTTAAAGTCTCATGAGGCCAAAGTCAAGGTGTCAGCCAGGCTGGCCTTCAATGTGAAGACTCTGGGGAAGCACCCATCTCCAGGCTCATTCAGTCATTGGCAAAACTGAATTCTTTGTGATTGTAGGACTGAAGTCCCTGCTTCCTTGCTGCCCATCGATGAGGGACTTGCACTTGGATCCCACCGGACACCCTTAGGTCCTTGCCCCATGGCTCAGCCCAGAAATTCCTCTCCTGTTTCAAATTTCCCCATCTCTTCTGCTGCTAGCAAGAGAAAAGTCTCTGCTATTAACGGGCTCCTGGGATTAAATTAGGTCCACTCAGGTCATCTCACTTGTGATGAAGTGAAAGTCAACTGATTAGTAACCTTAATTACACCTGTAAGGTGATATAATTATGGGGTAAGATGTTCATGGTGTCACGGACTAGAGCAGGAAATCTTTGGGGTGGGGGTGCCTACTCTCAGTGCTCCGGAACACCTATGGAATGAATGAGTGAATCGACTTGTTCCGTGAACTGTGCAGGACAAAGGGGGCCCTACGCAGGCAAGGCTGGTTCCTGCCCTTGCAGAGCTTAGATTCTGGACCAGTGTTGGTCAATAGAACACAACGCAGGCCCCTGTGTAGTTCTGAGTTTTCTAGTGGACACATTTAAGAAAGTCATAAACAGGTGAAATCAATTCTAACATATTTAATTGATCTAAAATACCATTTAAAATGAAATCAATATAAAAACAAAATTTCTACGAAATCTAAAATTCAGTATATTGATTTGCATTCATTCAAAATCAGTATAAAAAATTCACAGCAAATCTTCAAAATCTGGTGTGTATTTCACACAGCACATCTCAATTTGGACTAGCTGTATCTCGCATGCTGAGTAGCCACATGGCACCAGTGGCTACCACATTGGACGGTAAAAATGTAGACAAGTGCAGTATGTGTGACTCCCTGTGCTACCTCCCATACTCGAGGGTACGGAAAGACTTCCAGGGAAGAAGTGACATCTAAACTGAGACTGAAGGATACGTAGGAATCGGTCAGGTCGAGGGCTGGTGTAAACACCCATTAGACAGACAGACTTGTGAAAATAGGAGGAAAGAAAGCATTAGGACTGAGAGGGAAGGTCAGCCTCAGTGGAGCATGAGAGATGCTGGAGGGAGAGGGGACAGCATGGCCAGGCGTCCATCCTCCATCCCGAGGGCAGTGGGGCTGTAAATGGAGGTCTTAAACGGGAACTGCAAGCTGAAGTCCACGTCCTTATGGAAACAGTCCGGTTGGCAATGCAGCCAGAGCACGGAGTTGGGAGCTCTCAGAGAGGGTGCATGGGAACGGGGTCTGCCTGCTGCAGCCATCCATGGGAGTGAGGACTGGCCAGAGACTCTGTCACAGTGGGTGGCTGTCCAGATTGCCTCACTGCTGAAAGCCGAGATGCCTTTCTGTATTATTATTGAAAGCGTATGCTTGTTTGCCCCTCCACCAGGGATGCTCTGCCTGTCTCACTGCTGGCAGTGTCCCTTGAGACTTTTCTCTCAAATCCATTTAGGTCCCCGGCTGACCGCGTTGTCTGACTGGGGGCATGGCGGTACATTTTGTTTGTTCTCCTTCCACAGTATGAACCCTGCCTAAGAGCAGCGCACTGCTTCTGGGAGGCCCTGTAGTCTGTCTTGTGACCTGTTACCCAGCTGGAAATCTTTCTCTCAACTGAATAAATGATGATTCTATGCTACTTAATCTTAGAAAAACATCAAGGATATCAGACATTCGCTGCACTTGTTTTTCACTCGTTTACCTATCTGTAGAATATGACCGGTGCACTTTAATATTACTTCGGGTTTCTCTTTACCTTTTAATCATGTGGCCTTTTAATATATTGGTCAGCCCTTTAAAAGGATGATTAAGAAACACTTAATGCATAAAAGAATTAGAACTATGCACAATTTACGAAGCAAAAAGCATGCTCTGACTTACAATTTTCATACAAAGTTTGCAGAGATTTTATGCGCCAGAATGAGTAATACGATCTGCTCAAGGAACTCCCTCGCTTTCTGGCTCTGCAAAAGTCTTTTTTTTTTTCTTTTTTGCCCTGAATCAAGTTTCTTAACCAGAAGGGTTACACCAAACTCCTCAGAGTATGAATTAGCAGAGTTCATCCAAGCCACATATTTCATTCGCGCTGTCTATTGATGACCTGGGATGACCACCTACCTGTGCAGACATAGGAATCTTGGGCATGCTCGTTAGCCTGTGTGACAAGAAATTCTGTGTATCAGCCACCAGTCAGACAGCTCAGGCTGGGTACGCAAAGTGGCTCGCGCATGTGTAAGTGTGTGTGTGTTGGATCTTCCCCTCCCTGCCACAGTCCCCAGATAGCTGTCCTTATGCCATCTGCCTGGAAACTCCCCAGGAGACTATATGTGAACAATCAGGGGGCAGGCGTACAATGCTGAGTACCAGCAGGGAAGAAAGGCATCCTCTGAATGGGGTTGGGGTGGCCTTCTCTTTGCATCCATCTCACTGTTTCCTGCCAGGCTGCAGTTGCAGTCTACCTGCAGGGCCCCTTTCTGGGATAGGGAGAAATGGGGGGTGCTTCTAGACACCCGTTCCCCAGGGCATGAAATGAGCAAATGGGTGACTGATGCATTTATGTTTGGGGTTAGGAGCCCCCTGGATGGAGGAATGAAAGCCAACATGGTCTCATTCTTCTCTCTTTAGGAGATAGCAATATTATTTCTAAAATATATCCTTATTATGAGAGAGCATACATAGAAACTTACCGTTTTAACCAATTTAAGTACAATTTAAGGACATTTCAGTGTCACTAAGTACATACACAGGGTTGTACAATCAACACCAGGTATTTCCAGAACTTTTCTTCACCCCAAACAGAAACTCTGTACCTACTCAGCGCTTACTCCCATCCCCACTCCCTCCAGCCCCTGGTAAACCTCTGATTTATTTTCTGCATCTCTGAGTTTATTCTAGATATTTTAGTTAAGTGGACACATATAGTACTTGTCCTTTGGTGTCTGGCTTATTTCCCTTAGCATGATGTCTTCAGGCTTCATTCATGCTGTAGCATTTGTCAGAACTTCATCTCTTTTTAGGAATAATCTTCTTAGAAATATTCATTCCTAACATGCCACTGTACGTAGATACCACATTTTGTGTACCCATGCATCTGTCGATGGACACAGGGTTGTCTGTACCTTTGGTGAACAATGCAGCTGTGAGCATTTCATACAAGTATCTGCTTGAGTCCCTGTTTTCCATTCCTCTGGGTTTACACCCCCCAGTGGAATCGCTAGATCCAGAATTCTTTTAAGTCATTGCTCTTAGATGGTTTTTAAGTGAATGTCAACATTTCTGGTGTCTTGGACATGTTCAACCGTCTAATCTCTATGAAGTCAAGTTTACAATAATTTACAAATCGAACCCGTTGTAGAAAAGTGTGAAGAGGAAAGCCAGTTGACACATAAACTGGTCACAGAAATAGCCAGTGGAACATTTTGGCATATTTCCTTTCAACTTCTTTTTGCCTAAAAAGAGACTTCTGTGCCCAGGTGTGACACGTTTTGCCAGAGGCCTCTTTTCAGATGTTTGCAGATGTGTTCTGTTCATTTTATCCCTCCTCTGCGTGTGCTGCGTATGGCCCCCCCCGCCCCCAGTCCCAGCCAACCCCGCCGGAAGGGAGTGGTGGAGGGTCCGGTCCGTGCGGGGGTCGGGGGTGGGGGAGCTCTGCCAGGATTTTCTCCCATGTCACTGCCACTTATTTTCCCTGCTAAATTCTGTGCTTTCTTGTTGCAGCTACAGAAGGGCTGACTAAAGGGAAAATACAGTCCTGCAGCCATATTCTGATCATCTATTGCAGTGCGGCTCACATCACTGTCCATTCACCACCTGGGATGCGTATCAGACCGAAGAGGAGGTTTCACTTTCGTCACTGAGCAGGGTCCCGTCCGACTTGGTTACATTCTCCGTCATCTCTCTGTCGGTTCTCTGGCATCAGATATGTCGGAAAGGAAGAATAGTAGGAGGGGGAAAATGACAGAGCCCCCATTTTTTTGTTGTTGTTGTTGGGATCTGGGCGTTTAAAACGTGACCATCTCTTCAGAATGTCATTATTTGATCACGTTTTATTTATGTTCCGAAGACATTGTTGGGTAAGTTTGAACTCCGTGGCATTTTAGCTGTGGGTTCAGCTTCTGTCGGACAACTAGCTTCATCTCCAGGTGTCCCGCTGGTTCAGTCTAAGTGGTCGTTCCTAATGCATTAGGTTATCAGAAAGTGTGAATTCTGGGAGTGAGTGGCGTTGGCAGTGTTTGTATACCAAGGTGCGTGGAGTATTTGGCAAAGAAACCAAAACACCCAAAATGGCGAGCCTTTACCCTCCTCTATTTCTGTAACCCGCTGTCTGAAGAGCCCCAATTTGACTGTTGTAACCAGTAGTTAACCTCTGGGCCAGGTTGGAAATGAAATCAATTTTTTTAAACCACTAATACTTGCCAAGAAATCGCCTTATGAGAACATGGTGTGTGTCTCTGACAATGTGTGGCACATCTAAATTGATCATTCATGATTTTTATCAACCCTGTGTTTGTACCGGGAGTGGTAAATGCCTGAGGCAACAGCATATTTCTGCCCAACTTGTTCCGTACAACTCCTGGCTGGGCGGCGACCAAGCCTCAGACTCTTACCATTCCCGGACTTGCACGTCTCCATGAAAAAGCTGGAACTCGCTCACATTTCAAGATCCAAACAGTGTAAGCTTACATCCTGTAAATGAAGGGTCATGTCTCAAAAAAAAAAAAATGTCTCCAACATGGATTTCCAAAGCATTTTTAGCATCAAATGTGAAAACATTGATGAATGGGGAAAAAAAAAATCACAAAAGCTCTGTATCTGTATATAGCTCTACACAACACGTTTGTAGGTACAGAGTCATTATTTAAAGCACATGCCAGGGAAAGAGACCACATTTTGAGGTCTTTTACATCCAGTGACATGGTACTAAGGAGAATTAAACTTCTACCATTTCCTCTGAAGATTAAAAAAAAAAAATTGAAGTTGTTATAACTTCGTAAAACTCATGACCAAGTGTGGAAAACATGTGTGGCTCGTGTATTGATCCACTTTCTTGTCAATGGAAGAAACCCTTCCGCGTGTATGCAAGTGGGTGATGAAAATTTGCATTTTTCAAGGACAAACAGTGACATTGAGCATGAGAGGCCTTAATAAATATAGTTGTCTTTCTTTGCTGCTGTGGAAAGGATTCTCAACAGATGTTCCTAAAGTGTTGTATTGAATTTAGTCATTATTATTACTTTTTCAAATGTTGGTGCGATTAACTCTGGACCTCTCCTGTGAGCCATAGAGATATTTAAAGACAGACACCTTGTTTGTCAGGCAAGATGGAGCCGTGTCTGAATCGCAGCGTTCATCCTCAGTGCGTCAGGAGTCATGTATTCAAGCAGGTGTCTTGCTTCTGGCTTTGTCCTTGTTGTAAGTATGGCGAACCACGTAAAGCTTACCTGTTGTATAAACAACCCAAATGCATTCATGTTTAAAAGGTCTGTCCTTTACCTATCCAAGGGATCTAGGTCTGGATTGGAGAAACAAGCAGAGTTCTTTGCAAGTGTATTTAGCACGTGTGGACGTGATG
Organism: Smutsia gigantea; assembly: GCA_032199065.1. NCBI lineage: Eukaryota > Metazoa > Chordata > Mammalia > Pholidota > Manidae > Smutsia > Smutsia gigantea. The sequence goes on along the minus strand of JAVSCE010008820.1, from coordinate 321,199 downwards.
TCGTGCTGAGAACCCAGGCCACAAGGGTCCCCATGAACAGCTCGGGTGGCCTCACGTCTGTGGTCCTCACCACCTCCTCCAGCCAGGGCCTGACCTGAACCCCGCAGCCAAATACTTGAAGTAACAAGTAGGAAATCCTCTGTGGAGAATAGGGTCCTTGAAACAGGAAGAGCAACCAACCGTGTATACTTAGCTGTTTCTAAGTAGGTGCCAATCTTGTCACGGCTGTTGTTTGGGGGGATCATTTTTTTTGCCCCACTTTTGTTTAAAGTATTATGGATCTTATTTCTATGGGGGCATATCATTTAATCCCCTTAAAAGTTAAACTCTGTCTCACATAGCATCTTTTCCCATTTCGTGTGATAAGTCTCTGATGTTGGGGGGGGTTGGTTACCAAAAAAATTCCCTCTTCTCCTCTTAAAAACAGTCTCTGGGTTTACAGCAAACACTGTGACACTGGCAGGATAACTTCCTTTGCGCAAACGTTAGCAGGTTCCCGTTGAATCGTAACGAAGCTGAGAAGCAAAGTTGAGCTGACCTTTGGTCTTCTTGCTGTGTGCAGAAGCAGGCTTGCACTTTATCCCCATTTGATTTTGATGTACAGTCTCGATTTTATATTTAATGATTTTTGTGTATCCAGTATGCACGTTGACAGCGTGTTAAGCTTCATTTGAAAGTGGGTTTCCATTTACTTCTTAAACAGTGTTATGATGAGACCTCAAATGTGTCGGCGTAAGCTTTATCTGAGATGTTTTTGTGCAGAGTGGCGTTTGAATGCTGCCAGGGGTCAGTGTATCTAATTCCCAGAGACCCTTGTTTGATAATGCCTCTTGTGATTTTTCTTCAAGTGAGTGGCATGTGGGTTGTGATATTGACCATGTGATTATGGACTTCGATATGAAACAAATAAATAAAACTAAGGAACCCTCAGAAACTACCAACGGGCATGTATTAGCCAGTCGTTGTAACCTCGTGTCTAGTAAATGTACCACGTACAAGGTATGTACAGTTCATAAATTTGTTATCATGTGTATGAGAAGTACTTTGTGCTGACCGCCTTATTTATATTCATCCAATAAACTTTGTTTCTTTCTGAAGTGAGTTCATTCCATCTCTAATAAATGCTCTAATTGTGGGGGTTTCTGATCTTTTTGGGGGGTCATGGATCCCCATTTGAAGAACCTATGGGCTCGAAGAGAAGAGAATGGGGAAGTTACGGACTCGCGTTACTGTTTACTGATTACTTTTTTGTGATCCTACCAGTATCGAAATCAAAGAGGAATTTATCCTCAGAGCCAGAACGTGCGGTAGATGTGTGTGACCTAGCATCCTCACTTTACAGATGGAGAAATGGAGGCCCCAGCAGAAGTGGATGACGCAAGCACACGTGGTAAGTTTGCTGAGATCCAACACTGTCCCCAGAGCTCTGGAAACAGGGATATGTATCCCTGCTGATTGCCCAGGGATGTGAAGATGGAACGAAATCCCCCCCTGCCGCTGGACCCTGACAACACTGGGTACATAACACTTGGTTCGCGGACTCACAGCCACCATGCGTGAAATTCCCCCACAGTCCGACACATCTCTGGGCGACCTGCATAGTCCTTTTCCCTTGTCATTATGTTGTCTTTGTTTGTAGAAAAAGGACTTTTGTTGCACAAGGATTTCTTACCTCATAGAACTTCCTAAAGCAGCTGGCTCATGTTCTAGCCTCGTTATGTAAACCCAGCTGGCCAGCTGGAGCCTTGCCTCTTTACCCACAAGCCCGTCCTTCTGGCAAGAAAGATACAAGCCCACACACTGCTGGACTCAACTACAAGCTAACCCACATCTTTAGTTTCACTGAGCCGCAGACTTGATTTTGGTATACCTGAAGTTTTGACCTTAACATCTACCTTGACTGCTCCTGGTATCTGTGAATTGCTCTTACAAACAGAAAAGATTGGTGAGACCGCCTAATTCTTACAATTACTAATCCATCATAATAATCAGAGGAATAGTAAGTAAGCATGCATAAAAATAACCAAATATTTTTGTTTGTTAGGAGCCAAGCCACACCCCTAAGGGTGAATGTGCATGGGCATGCTAACTCCGGATGACCGTCCCATGGGGTAGGTATGGTCATGATCCACACTTCGCAGTGAGAGAAATGGAGGCCCTCAGAGATGACCAACGAGAGTGCTTGCTGGGGCCAGGGCTGCACTAAATGCTGGGCTTACGTGAACTTATTTCTCCTCACAGGAATTCCATGAGGCAGGTACTATAGTTAGCTTCACTTCACAGACAAGAAAAGGAGGCCCAGGGAGCTTACTTGCCTCCCCCAGGGTCCCATAGATGGGATGTGACAGAGCCAGGCCTGGAACCCAGTGGTCAGCAAGGCCCTCCGCTTGGGGCATGCGTCGGGCCCCTGGGCCCACTGCGGGGACATATGAGGCTGGGATTCAGGTCCCACTCCGTGTTGCAAGTTTGGTCTCCAACACGGCTCTCCGGCTCACAGAGACCCACGGAAACTGGTTGCTTCCTCAGTGGTACAGTTGAACAGACTGCCATGTGGTAAGGCCGTGGATTCCGGTGGAATCAAAGCCACATGTGAAAAGAGAGAGCGCAGATGAAGCTTATTGGATTTAAGCCTGCTATCGGTGAGCCTCCCATTTCTTCTAAGCTCTCAGTGACTGGGCGTCAGCACCCTGACCTCCTAGATGTTCTTGGGTTTGCAGGTGGAGCATCTGGCGACAGGTGACTTGACAGGTGTCCCCCAGTGGGATAGGGCCTGTGGGCCGTGCTAACCATGCTGTTGGCCACTGCTTCTCAATTTCAGTACTTTGAAAACTGCTTTCCTGATTCTTGCTATAGCTGAAGACAATGTGTAGTTTAAGGTACGTGGTTTTTAGAAAGTAGACGAGCTCACTTTGTTATTTCAATAAATTTAAGAAATAAATGCCACCATCATAAATAAGAAAGGCAGATTCTCTCCCATACACAGACATCACCAATTGTAAGAACAATAGAAATAATGAAAATAAGAATAGAAATAATTTAAAATAATGCAAACTAAAGTTCTGAGCCCGAAGCTTTCTCTTTCTTGGTTAAAAAGGGAGCCCAGCCTAGAGTAGAGAAGTATTTCCAGGGCTACCCGGAGAGTCTGTCTTTGTTACTGAATCAGAAGGATTGAAAAATAACCAAGAAGGAATATTTAATGGTGCGGCTCAGGGTAATTAAAGACTGTCCATGTACCATCTATAATCATTCCAGGAACCCTCTTTGACCTCAATTTCAGGAAACCCTCCTGCAGCTACAGAAATCCAGTGATGGATTTTTAAAAGACTTCATTTTTAGAACAATCTTAGATTTACGGAAAAATTGAGCAGGCCATCCAGAGAGTTCCCATATAACCTCCATTTCTGCACAGTTTCCTCTATTGCTAGGATCTTACATTAGCATGGAACATTGGGCTCTAATGGAACCAACATTAATGCGTTGTTATTAACTAAAGTCTACAATTCCTGAGTTTTTACCTAATGTCCTCTCTGTGTTCCAGGATCTCATCCAGGATGCCACATTTCACTTACCAGTCTGTCTCGTCCGGTCCCTCCTGGCCATGGCTTGCTCACACCGTCCTGTGTCTGCTGGTCTTGATGGTTTGGAGGAGCAGGGGGCAGGTATTTTTGTAGGTTGCCCCTCGACTTGGACTGTCTGATGTGTTTCTCCCTATCAGGCTGGAGATATGGGTTAGGGGAGGAGGCCCACATAGGCGAAGTGCCCTTCACATCACCTTCTATCAAGGTGCGAACTAACAACACGGCTTCTGTTGTTGACGTTGACCCCTGGCTGAGGTGCATCTGTCGGGTTTTGCACCACAGTTACTTTTTTCCCCACTCTGTGGTAGATTTTTATCACAGAGATAGATGATCAGAGCGCTATCTCAGATAGAATATTCTGCTGGCGATGTAGAAGATGCACTAGCTAGAGAGGAAAAAAAAATCTGAAAGTCCTTTGGACCAAAATTGTTGGAATCAACAGCTCCGTCGTTTGGACCAGTTTTCTCCTGTATTTGAAAACATCTTCATCACCTCTAGCCTTGCCTTCCCCCTGTTGGGTTACATAAGCAATCAGTGTAGGTGGAGGAGGCCCTCTCTCAAGTGCAGGGCACAGCCAGTATTTTATAGTTTAAAAACAGATGTTGTTTGCGCCAACAGTGTGACTTCATTTAGGGAGGACTCGGGAGAGAAATTCTGCATAAATTCAAGACAAAATCTCATGTCTGCATAAGTGCAATTCACAGGATAAGGACGCTATGGCTGTTTGAATTTGAGAGGAGAAAAATGACCATTTATTTGAATAAGGGTGTCTGTTAGGATATTTTTTTCTTTTCCAAAGATGTCCCCCCACCACATAAGAAAACAAACAAAAAAAACTAACAGAAGATAACTTAAGAAAAAAAAATATATACACAGGCACATACACATATATTGCTTCATGCAGTCAACAGCTTAGAGACAGTGGGATTCAGGTGTGGCATGTTCCAGGGACTCAAATGATCTCAGACTCTCCTTTCCTTGGGTTCCCATTCCTTCATGTTAATCCACTGTCGAGCATTCTCAGGGTCGCCGGTGAGACCCTAGACCCTACATCCACCTCTCTAGGGGAAGAGTCACGTGCTCTTCCCCATTAGAGATGGAGCCCACCTCAGTCTTTCAGATTGAGGAAGGGGAAGGGGTCAATTTTCAAATAAGGAAGGAAAATGAATGCTGAGGAGGCAAACATCGGAGGCCCTCCACAGTATGACATGCTCAGAACAAAACCACGTGAGAGGCTCTGTATTTTTCCTTGGAGTACAGCCAACACAGAGAGGAGCATCGGGCTGTGTCTAAAGGTGCAAACAGCATTAGATGGGCAGGCAGGACGCCTCCACTAAATCTCCGTTTTACAGCTATCTTGCCCCACCTGCTCTTGGGGTCACGTGCATGCACCCTCTGCTTCTGAATCTAGCCAGTGGGAATAATTAACTACCTGACATGGGACGTGAGAGGACAAAATGACACAACAGCTGAGAACATGTTTAGAAAAAATACTTTCACAACCAAACTCTCCCCACAACTCTAACAAAGTGGCTTGTTCCAGTGCTTAGAACCTATATCCAGAGAAGGAAGTCCTCCTCCTTAGCTGCTTAGCTATAAGGTATTCAAATGCACACACCAGGCATTAGATTTGGGGAGAAATGCCATTGAGAGAGCTATTTTGCTGCATGCCCCAACATGGATGACTCTCACATGATGTGAGGAAAGCAGGGGACCACGGGCTGCGTGATGCCACCCAGGTGAAGTGCAGACAGACCTCACCTCTGGGGGAGGGTCAGGACAACGGCCAACCTTTGGGAAGGTCCAGCAGGTAAGCAGGGCCATAAAGAAAGGTTTCTGGGGTGCTCATAAGATTCTGAATCTTGACCTGGAGTCGGTTTCGTGGGTATGCTCAGTTTATGGAAATCCATCAGGTGATAGGATTTGTGTATCTTTCTGTCTGTATGTTACATCTCATTTAAAAAGTTAATCCTAAAAATGTTTAATGTCATTAAGCAAGAATCTAGATCTTTTTTTCTCCCAACTAGATCTTTTTTATCCCAAGAGGATAGAAAAGTAGGGCCCGTGGAATGAATTTAGGCTTCAGGGATTTCTCGTCTGGCCAGTGCAGAGTCCTAGAATTATGGCAGGGCAGTTGGGGGCGGGGGCTGGAGGGGTGTTAGGTACACGTGCTGTGTCCCATTGTCCTCGTGTCTGGCTAAAAGGTTCCCCCTGGCCGGCTTCCCCTAGTGTGTTACCTGCCTGACTGACTCCTGGACATATTCGAATCTGCAGCCTCTGGAGGTGTTAAAATTCTGACTCTACGACATACCAAAAACTGACTCTGTTGGCAACTGCCTCTCCCTGTTTGATTTCTCATCCTAAATGTATAATACATTCTCAGGGTTTTGATTTTTTTTTAACAAGGATCAAATGGATCCCCCCCCTTTTTTAGAGTGCCAGCCTTCAATGGATTCTGAACAAGTGGAAATAACTCTTATTAATGGTCATATTATCACAAATAGTAAAAATATTTAATGAAATAAAATTGAAGGTCATTTGGTGACTCCCAGCCATTCTCTTGCAAGAACTGCTGCCTAGCTACTCCCTGTTCAGATCCCATTTGCCACGTCAGGGTTTTCCTCGACCATGTTTAATAACCAGTTTCCAGATCTGGATATTGGGGGCTGTAAATTTCCCTGGTGGCCGATGCCTATGAGAGAGAAGGAAAGGCTTGTGTAATTACCCCTTGTACGTCCACAAAACACAGGAACTCAAGTCAAGGGCAAGGGTTTTGCACAATAAAACACCGGGTTTTTTAAATGCAGACAAGATCTGCCCAACTTGTATATGAAATGTGCGCCTGGTTAGAAAAACAGAAAATGGACAAATGCCTGTGCGGTCAGCACCATTGGAAGGAAGTCTTTGCAGCGGACAGGACCGTCTCCCCTTTCCCTCCCAGATGTCGCACACATCTAGACAAAGAATGAAGGCTTTACAATTAGTCACGGGTTTCCTGGGAATCACAACCTTTGCCTCTCGCCAAAATCCTTGACCTTGGTTTTCAGTGTTCCTTTGGTGATACAGGTGCCTTTCTTAATTTATTTTGCCGTTTGCAAATGATGCCATGCTGTTTAACATCCTTCTAACAGGGTAGCTTAATGGGCTCTGTGGAAATTGCCCAAGACAGCAACATACTAGGACCTTTGGAAGTATTAAGACACCATAAGTCCATTTAGAAATGCTCAGGATAGCCCCTTTGCAAGGTGCTGGACTTGCCCCCCTAACTCTAGTTGAACGTACTTTGGTCTCTGAGCGTCCTGTCCTCAGTTATGTGAAAGGAGGTGGATGTGGGTTGCAGGAAGAAATTGTCTTGCTTTTGGAGTCCCTCAAAGTTTTTGATGATTGGATAAAGGGAAACGGATAAGCTTTTAATATTATTTTTTCCCCCTGCAGTGGCTGTGCATTAGCAAGATAGCATTCCTGCAGGAGGCTTGGTTTGGGCTGGTGTGTCTGGAGGGAGCTGTTCACATCAGCACGGGACCAAGGCAGCTGAAAAAGGTGGAGGAGGTTGAGCAGAGATCAGGGACAGAATCGGAATTTCTTAGGATGACCAGTCTCCCAGATCTCCTGGGAATCATGGAGTCACCAGAGATGGATTTCTCCAGGAGTCTGATTTGGCTGGCCAAAGAAACTGAAATTCAACAAATACAAAAGTGACCACTGTGAGTTCTTAACGAACAAGCTCAGAGCTAGGTAACGTGGTAATACATACCCTCCTGACCAAGTAATGAAACGGGGCCTTATTTCCCTTCTGATGACAACAGTTTCATTCGTGTCTCATGTTGCCCCAACCCAGCCAAAACTGATGACAGAGTAGTTGATTTTAAATTACCAAAGACTCAGGTAAACAGCAAGGAACAAAACTTTGTTCCTCATATTTGGAGGGGCAGGGCCTGTTGTGGAATTGGGCAAGAGGAATAATAAACCACATTTTCTCCAGTAGACCGATTGTGCATATATGTGTCCTTGCAATCGTCAGCTCCAAGCATGGATTCCTCCTGGCTCACCTGGAAGTCTTCTGTTTCCCCAGCCTGTGACGTTGGTTCATACAACTCCACCTACTGTGAAACATCTATAGTGGAGAAGAGCAAAGGGCATGTGCTGCAGAGTGATGGGAAGCTCACAGGTGAGTGCCTGGGTTTCATATTTGGTACAATTCTGAGATAGTTTTTCTGCAACTTTTCTCAGTCTCAACATCAGAGTAAAATTGCAAGATGCCCCCTCACCCTTTATATGTGATACAGATGATCTCGAAAGAAAAAGAAAACCTAAGCAGGGCTTCGTGGTAAAACAGCTCTCCCCTTATCCTTCCAGAGCTGTGTTCCTATGTATGACTAAATGTAACAAAGCTAGGTAAAGTGGGTACCACATTTGAAGCAAGGAGCCATGTTCTCCCTCAGCCAGTATTTTGGAAAACTCGGATCTCCATTTGGACATTTGTATTAAACCAATCCATAGACATTCAGCAAATGCAGCTACAGAAATATCACTCAAAAGCCAGTCATTTTGTGCCTAAGCCATCTAACTCGGTGTCAGCCCGTGGTGGGAACCACCCAATCAGTTTGTGTATTTGATTGGAATTTCAGACGATAAGTGTTTCACTTCCTGTATCTGTGCTGACCATTTGACCTTGGACTAATTGCTTAATCTTTCTTGGGTCAGGTTTTCTATCTTGAAAGCAAAAATAATAACAACTTCCAACTACCTGTGTCATCCGGGTATTGGTCATGTTTGTAAGGTCCTGGAAGATTCTCAAGAGAGAAAGTTCTACTACTTTTTTCATTTCTGGCTGGTAATATTTTACAGCCATCGATGCGAAGGGCTGCGTTTAAAGGGGTGCTTATTACAGATCGATGTTCTACTTGAAGAATGGATACCCTTGGAAAGCAGAACATTTTTTTACTTCAAAATCTCTGGCTCTCTTTTGTTGGTGAAACAGCCTGGAACTCCTGTGATAAACCAGGCTTTCTCATCTATCTGAGTAGCTTATGGAGCTCCCAGGAAGGCACCATGATTTCATGGCCACATGGCACTGACCAGAATATTTCTGCTTTGGTCATACATAGGTTGACTTTTGGGTCAAACGGATTTGAGGTGAGTCCTGTCTTTGCCACTTCCTGGCTGGATGACCCTAAGCAAATCTCTCAACCCTCCTGTGCTTCAGGGTCATTGAGGTGCAACGTGTAGGTAAAGTGCCTAGCCCAGTGTCCAGCATGTGGCTCTCAAGAAATATCTCTGCATTAATAGTATGGGTAACAGTAACTGTATGTATTCTTCAGTGTCACCAAGAATTATAATGAGGAGTAGTCTTTAATTAACCAAAACGAACTCAGCAGAGCTAGCTAGTGCTTACCCAGAACCTGGCTAGCCATGGTTGGCCCTCTTTTTGTGAGCCTGTTACATTTAGGAAAATGGCAAATCCAAAGGAAGCAGTTCTGTGCCAGGGCTTTATGCAAATTCCCATAGTATATTTTTCTGTTGTTACTGGTCTAGCCCAAGCTCCCAACTTTGCAGGGCCAATACTGCAGAGTAGCTCTAAACAGCTGGCATTTACTAAGAAGGAGCTGCACGTCACGCATGTGCTGACCCCTGAGGATATATTTTCTCATTTAATAGTCACGGCAGCCAAATGAGGTAGGAACCCCTTTACAGAGGGGGAGACCAAGGTGTGGCGAGGTTATCTAGCGTCATACATTTATAGTTATTAAATAGAGTATCCTCTATATTTCAATCCTTGCTCTGAGTCCAGAGCCCCATTCCAGCCCAGTGCCGCCCAACAGAAAGTAATGCAAGCCATGTATATATTTTTATACCTGCTAGGAGCCATATTTTTTTAAAGTAAAAAGCAAGAGAAACTAATTTCAATATTTTCTTGAACCCAATATATACAAAATGACATTGCAACATAATGAATATAGAAATTATTAATGAGATATTTTACAACCTTTTCCTTTTTTCATTCCAAAGCTTTGAAATTCAGTTGAGATTTTGCACTTAGAGCTCTTCTGAATTTGGACTCGCCACGTTTCAAGGGCTCAGCAACCACCTGTGGCTCGCGCGCACCTTCATTTTCAGCGCTGCTCCTGTCGTGTGGCACTTCCCAATCCCTCATCCGGAACCTACTCCTACAGCCAACCAGGTGAGTAACGGAGAGGGAAGGTGGTCCCCTGCCCCCCTGTTGCCAAAACACGATTGGGCTAATCTGTGTCACGTGACTTTCCTCGATCACGTGTCCACACCAGCCAGGGGGTGGAGTCACCTGGCCTGGAAGAAGAGCGCAGGTGCGTCCTCAGAGGAGAATCAGGTCTTATCTGAGGAGGGAGGGGCCCCCGCTGTCCAGGCAGCACCGCTAATCATCCGGACAAGGTGCCCTGTCTGCAGAGCTGGCATAATCATGTCTCCTTTCTTTAGTAGTGGGTCTGTTTTTCTCCTTGCTTTGTCTCCCCCTACCCTATCTTGCAGCATTAACAAGTGCCTGGATAGCTTGCTTTACTGGGAGCCCTTGAGAGTGCATTCTCATTCCGCATCTCCGAATGAGGCGCCATGGCTCATTCATTTCTGCACCCCCAATGCTTAGCATAATTCCTGGCACATAGAAGGTAACTGGGGAGAGTTGCCAAAATAGACGACCTACTTGGGAAGCAAAGCGTGGCTCGGCTGACCCTGTTTACAGGTATGGACATTGTTCCACAGCCCAAGTGAAAACTCTCTTGTCACGCACAGTGAGGGGCGTTTTGAAGCAACAGAAGACGGTATCATTATGAGACTGCACAACTGGGTACAAAGCAAAGCAAACAAAAAGAAAGTGTCCTAGTTTTAGCCTTGTGACCACTCATATCATCAGGTATGTGGCAACATGCAAATGATTACAGTTTTGATTTCAGTATAGGTGTTTGGTATCCTGCAGGCTATTCCTCTGCAGACAGAGTAGAAAGTAGGTGTAATTTCTTCTCACCACTCTTCTGGGAGGTTTGGCTCTGCATCTTCCCTTTTTCATCTCTTTCTTCCGTCCTCCCCACCTCCCTCTTCCCACCCGCTTCTTCCTTTCCACCCCTATTATATGCTTTCCTCCCTCCCTCCTCCTGGCCTCTTCTGTTTCTACCCTACCCTCTGCTTTTGCCCTTAGGAATTAGGGCTCTGGATCTGTAGGACCTGAATTTAAATACTGCCCATGTGTCCTGGGAAACGCGCCTCCACCTCATCTGCCTTAATTTCCCCACCTGTGACATCAGGGTAGCAGCAGTCCTTCCTACTGTTTAGCTCTGGTTCCATGATACTATGTATACAGAATGCTCAGAAAGACTAGGATGAGTTACTTTAGGAAAGAATTTGGGGGAGATCTATTTCCTCTGGGGTTATTCGTAATAGTAGAAAAGGGACTGTTTCAGTTAGAAGTTCTCCCAACATCAAATGAGCCTCAGTGAACAAGAGGCCAGGGTGTGTGTGTGTTCTCGGAGCCTCCCATGAGGTGGTGGTGCTCAGGAGCCTGGCAGTGACATGCCTACAGTGTTCATCTCCTGATGGTGACCCGCCGGGCCAGAGTCAGCCCCTATCTCTTGCAGGACCCCCTTGGGACTTCTAGGGTGGCCAGCTAGCCTACAGGGAGGGATTCCTAATGTTGAAACTTGATTCGTAAGCCCAGTAAGCCCTTTTCCAAGCCCACTGAGCTCAGAGGCCGTGGGCACCATGACCTCACCCAAAGCTGCAGTAACAGCCAGGGTATGTTCCCATCACATTTGGGAGGCTTCCACCTCACCCGTACTTTTGAGACTTTATTCTAGAGCCTGTTACAGTCTAGCACTTAGTAAGTGCTCAGTAACTGTCTGTTCACTCAAATGGGCAAACCGGCACGATCTGGTGTATACAGTACTAATCTGATGAATGAAGCCATGGATATGCCATAAATGCTTGTTAAATGAATGGCCGATGACCCAGAGTAGATGTGCGTATTTGTTGAATGAGCAAGCAATAGGGTGAATGAATGAATGAATGAATGAATGAATGAATGAACAAACAGCCCGTCAGTCATGCTTAAGGCTGTTACTTTCCCTATGTGTTAAGCAGCAATTTGATTTATGATTTGTTTTCTCTAATTTTATGATTTATTTTGTTGTTGAATTTTGAAATAGATGATACGGATTGAATTCCATGTTCAAACCACAAAGAGATATCTTCAAACATCCATGAATGGAGCATGTGGAACAAGGGAGGGAGGTGCTTGTATAGCCACTAATCTCTGTTATGACATATCTGCATGACTAAGAGGATCCTGCTCCCGGGCTGAGAGAAGAGGGTTGTCCACAAGTGACACGTGAGTGGAGCCATCGTGTTCCTGTATATACTAGGTAGATATATGTACGGGCTGGAATAGGTAAATTTAATCCTCTGCCATTATTCACTTCACTTTCCTGAATTCTGTGATATTTCCAAGGAGTGACTGCTTTTCCTGTGGGTTAAGTAGAATTCTTTGCTTAAGTCAAAACCACTTACTTTAAATACGTTCAGCAACAGCAGGGTCTTTTGCCCCGGGAGTGGTTCTCTTGGTTTCCAACGTCAATGAGTTGTCACTAGCCCTTAATGGACACTTATAGATCAGTGAATCAAGGATTAAACTGAATGCAGAAAAGAAGCTTTTATCCAAAATTTACTGATTTATTGAGACAGATTTGGAAAGTCATAACAGTGTCAATTCATTGAACCTTGATGATAATAGCATCAAAGTATACACAATTGAAAGGACTTGGGATTCGATTTGGCTATTTAGAATTCTTTGTAGTCCCTTTTAAGGAGGTAGAAAATATTTGCACGGAACAAAAACACCAGAACGGACTCACTCCAGCTAAAATGCAGTAAGTTGTGAAATGGCTGTGATAAGTCAGAACATTCTTGTAAAGTTAAAAAAATGCCATCAGCTTCCTAGAGGTTTTGCGCATGGCTTGGTGTCAGGAAGAGCAAGTAACTGACGAAATAGTGAAACTCTGTCCTTTTCATTTAGATATTTTGCTATTATGTCATTTGGATATTTTGCTATTATGATTATGTGTCTCTTGCTTGAACTTTTCTCTATCATTGGTTTGATACAAAAATTGTGCCACGTAGCTGAAATTAGTAAGCATTCTTGTGATGCCAGGATGCACTTTTCTTCTTCCCACAAAGTCCATTTTAACACTCATCGGAATGTGTCATGAGAGGGCTGATCACTACTTCTTATCTGGAGGGGATCGATTTGACCTATACTAGCATCTGGATAGAACTATGCATAATCTTGCTGCTTTCTAATGAGATCTTATTCTCTGCCGGTTTCACAGTGTGCCTAAGTCCAAATATTGTGAATATAATTACACTTTTCTAGATTCCCTTTCCAAAGGAAGGAACTTAGTGGAAGAGTTAAAAAAAAAAAAAAGGAAAAGGAAAAGAAAAAGAAAAAGAAAAAAACATCTGTCCTATACCCAGAAGTATGGCTGCGTGATGGGCAGTTTGGGAACAAAAGTTAGTTATTGAGTATAGCCAAATTGGGTTTCCAAATCCTAATACACAGGATTAGGCACACAATATTGAAAGTTACAAACAAAAAATATATAAAAGGAGACAAAAGAAAAATTCCAGTATTTTTTCCCTAGCTCTTAGATAAGAAAGGCAGCTCCTTTCATATTAGTAAAGGGCCTTTTGTCCCCCAGAAATGGTTAATCTGTGTTCTGAACATTGCCAACGTCTGGTTGCCCAGTGGCTCACATGGACCATGGAACAGATAAAACTGAACATGTTGGTTGTCTTCTATTTAAAAAATGCCAGTTGAGAGAAAATAACTTTTCAGAAGAAACAGTATGGCACCAGGCGGTAGTGGTGGGTGGAACACTGTCTTTCTTCAGAGAAAAAGTATTTCTCTTATCTGACTCTTTCCACTTAAGGTAAGCCCTGTGTGGGAGAGCCCAGAGTGGAAAGTGTGGGCACGTTTGGGGAAACCGGGAGATACCTTTTAAAAACTAGTTCTGCCTATATTTCTAGGGAGATAAAATATGGTGGGTAAGCCTCTGTTATTTAGAGTCAGATTACCAGTCTCCTGAGCAGTTACGTGGCCATGGGTATGATTATTCATTCATTCATTTCCTCAGAGCACTTTCTCTGGGCCAGTCCCTGGAGGTGACAGCTTTGAACAACACAGACAAAATCCCAGCTGAGAAACAGCTTGTGTTCTAGTGAGGGGAACCAAAATCAGCAAATAAACAAGCATGCAAATGAAATAAGATGACTTTAGACCAGGATGAAACAAACTCATCCGGAGAATCACTGACAGGGGAGCCCAGCCGAGTGTGCGACTGTGTACAGTGAGGGGCTAACCTGAGTGGAGGGAGGGTGCCCAGATCAGGAGAAGAGCTTTTCAGGCTGACAGAACAGTAGGTGCAAAGGCTCTGTTCTGATGAGCCTTGCATGCAGGCCAACCGGTTTACACTTCATCAGGTCAGGTCGACTAAGGGAGGAGTCCTTGACAGGCTTTACAGATGGGAGGGGTGTGGTCTGAGCCTCACTGTGGAGGGAGAGCCCTCCTGTCCTCATGCATTGCTTCAGGGGGATAACAGGAGGAGCTCTTTCAGACAGCAGGGAATTGAAAGGACACTGCAGCAGACACGGTCAGAACTCAGGGTGGACTGACTGCCGAACATGGATGCTGTTGTTCCCACTGGTGGTGGTGGTGGAAGGAGAGCAGGGAGTCGTGGCTTCATTTGAAGCCGACTGGTGACAGAAAGACAAATCTTTGCCAGTTGTGCCCAACTGGACTCGATTCAGGCTTCCTTGGCGGGGCTGCTTCCGGTGGTATTAATGTTTGGTGCTCAGTGGAGTGAACCGGAAGCTTTCAGGAGAGCCCTCGGCGGGAGAGTCCGGGGGAAATGTGTGGGCACGTTTGGGGAACCAGAAAGATACCTTTTACAGATGAGTTTTGCCTTTATTTCTGGGTCGATAAAGCATGGTGGTTAAGAGTCTGTTATTTAGAGTGAGATTACTAGGGTCTGAACACTGAAACATCAGTAATGGGATTTATTTCATGAAGTAGTAAGGATGAAACAAAAATAGAGTTCTTATGGGGTTGGCACATACTAACTGCTCAGTAAATGGGACCAGCAAGTATTATTAATCACTACTCATTGCTCATTACCAAGACAATAATATGTCAGTGTTTACCAGCTTCATCCTTTTAAAAAATGTTTTATTTGAAATATGGTTGATACACGGTATTATACTGGTTTCAGATGTATGATATAGTGATTCAACATTATATACATTACTGAACTCTCACCAAGATAAGTGTAATTACCATCTGTCACCATACAAAGTTACTGCAATATGATTGACTGACTATATTCCCTGTGCTGTACTTCCATCCCTGTGACTAATTTATTTTATAATTTGAAGTTGTGCCTCTTTATTCCTGTCACCTATTTCACCCATCTTCCCCCACTGCTCCCCCATGGTTACTGACAGTCCATTCTCTGTTTATGAGTCTTTTTCTGCTTTGTTTTGATTTTTAGATTCCACATAAAAGTGAAATCAAATGGTACTTGTTTCTGTCTTCCAGGCTTATTTCACTACCATTATAACCTCTAGGACCATCCATGTAGCCACAAATGACAAAAATGTCATTCCTTTTTATGGCTGAGTAATATTCCATTGCATATATGTACCACATCTTCTTTATCCAAACTGAGTTCCCTAGCACCATTTATTGAAGAGGCTGAGTCCTCCCCATTGTATATTCTTTCCTCCTTTGTCATAGATTTATTAATGGACACTTAGGTTTCTTCCACATCTTCAGTATTGAAAATAATGCTGCTATAATTGTAGGAGTGCATATATATTTTCAAATTAGTGATTTTGTTTTCTTTGGGTGGATTCCCAGAAGTCAAGCTGCTGGGTTGTATGGTATTTCTATTTTCAGTGGTTTGAGGAACCTCCATTCTGTTTTCCACAGTGTCTGCACCAATTTACATTCCCACCAGCAGTGTAGGAGGGTTCCCTTTTTTAATGCATCCTCACCAACACTGGTTATTTCTTCTTTTCTTTTTAAACTAGCCAATTTGATGGGTGTGAGGTGCTGTCTCATTGTGGTTTAGATTTGCATTCCCTTGGTGGTTAGTGATGTTGAGTATCTTTTTGTGTGTCTGTTGGCGGTCTGTATGTGTTCCTTAGAAAAATGTCTATTCAAATCCCCCATCTATTTGCTAATTGGGTTATATTTTTTAGTTTTTGAGTTATATGAGTTCTTTACATATTTTGGATATTAACCCCTTATTGGATATGTCATTTGCAAATATCTTCTCCCATAGAGTAAGTTGTCTTTTTGTTTTGTTGATGGTTTTCTTTGTTATTGATGGTTTCCTTTATAGTTTGATATAGTCTTACTTGTTTATTTTTGCTTTTGTTTCTCTTGCCTTGGGAGACGTATCCAGAAAAAAAAATTTACTAATGCTGATGTTCCAGTATTTACTGCCTATCTTTTTGTCTAGGAGTTTTATGATTTCAGGTCTTACATTTAGGTCTTTAATCCATATTACATTTTTTGTGTATGGTGTAAGACAGTGATCCAGTTTTTTCCTTCTTTTGAACATAGCTGCCCAGTTTCCCTAGCACCATTTATTGAAGAGACTGAGTTCTCCCCATTGTATATTCTTTCCTCCTTTGTCATAGATTTATTGACAATATAGGTGTGGGTTTATTTCTGGGCTCTATTCTGTTCAGTTGATTTACATGTCTGTTTTTTTTGCCAGTACCATATTGTTTTGATAGCTATAGGTTGAAATCAGGGAGCATGATATTACAAAGATGCTTTAGCTGTTTACAAATTTTAGGAATATTTGCTCAAGCTCTGTAAAAAAAAAATGCCATAGGTGTTTTGATAGGGTTTTCATTGATTCTGTAGATTGCTGTGGGCAGTATGGCCACTTTAACAGTGTTAATTTTTCCAATCATGAGCATGGGATATTTTTCCATTTATTTGTGTCATCTTTAATTTCTTTCATCAATGTCTTATTGTTTTCAAAGTATAGATGTTTCACCTACTTGGTTAGATTTATCCTAGGTAGGGGAAGGGTGTAGGTAAAGAACCCCTTTTGATGCAATTATAAATGGGATTGTTTTCTTTATTTCTCTTTGTGCTAATTCATTTGTATATAGAAATGCAACACATTTCTGTACATCGATTTTTCTATTTTATAACTCTACTGAATTCATTTATCAATTAATAGTTTTTGGGTGGTGTTTTTAGGGTTTTCTATATATACTCATGTCACCTGCAAATATGACAATTTTACTCCTTTTTTACCAGTGTGGATGCCTTTTAGGGCCTCATTCTTTTTGAATTCTGTCATTCAGACAGGGAAGATAATCTGTTGTTGCCTCCCACATTTCTCTTCTTTACCCAGACCCGGGTCCCTGCCCTCCTTAGGCAACTCATCTGTCTCAGGATTTTACCCAGAGACAGACATCCCTAGGGCTGACATATTCACAGCAGCCATCAGCATGGGCAGAGGCCTTTTGTACATTATCTCAACTTGTTAGATCGTCCCTAATGAATGCCACTTTACAGGTGAGGAAATGGAGGTTCAGAAGGGGAAGTGACCCCTGCAGGGTCATTCAGTCAGCAAGAGGCAGAGCTGGGATTCAGACTAAGGTGTCTTTAACCCTGCTGTCCCTTAAAAATCAAAAAACCTAAGCATCCATTCAGCACCCCCCTCAAAGCCCCAGGGACTATAAAGGAAAGAGGACCTAGGTGAGGAAAGCGCAGGGATGAGGCCCGGGGCTAGGAGAGCCAGAGATTCTCAGGGAGCCTCCTTGAGTCAGCCCAGGGTCCAAAAATGTCCTCTAATGTTAGGGGAGCCTTTGTCTTCTCCCCGCCCCCCAGGCCAGTGGCTGGTGGCAACACAATGTGCTGGTATTACTTTGACTGTGGCCATGTGGTGGTGAGGACGCCCCCAGCCCCCTTCCGGCCTCTTTGTCCTGTTTTGTGCTCCATCTGCGGGCCCCTTGCAGGCAGCCTGGCTGGTCTTGACTCTGAAGCCAAGGAGTAAACATCTCGGGGCCCTTTATTAGTTTATTTCAGAAGATGGAGCCTGTTTGTCCCTGAGGCCCATCCCTCTTTTATGGCCTCCAGCCCTTCTTGACAAATTCTAGTGACTGGAGAGAAACCACTTTCTACAGCGGATCATTAAAACACCACCATAAACCCAGGGCCATAAAATATTATTTGCCGGGCATAAGAGGGGGTTAGATTTTCCCAGAATGACAGCCCCGGCCCTGGTTTCTCCCACTGGAAAAGGCGGCACAGGGATGCGATCATTCATAAATTCCTTATCTTGCACTCTGTTTTGTGAAATAACCCTGTTGGGAGAACAGCCAAAACTATTGATTTATGTGTTCCATAGACTCAAAAGCATTTTTAATGAGCGGAGCACAGAGCTGCCTTGCCAGTGTGTCTGCAGATGACTCAATCTGGATGTACACACCCAAATGCACACACGGGCTGCAGGGGGAAACGGGGACCTCCGCCAGCTGGATGTGTGTCAGTCAAAACCCTTCAAAGATGGAGATGGGGAGGCGTCAGTTTCCCTCCTTCTAACTGTGTGCTCGATTCCCAGCCAAATCAATCAACACTCAGGGACAGGGGTTACAGCCCTGAACAATTGGTCGACACTGTCATGGAGCTTTGTGCATCCTTGTGGGGATACTGTCAGCAGGCCCGTTCTTCACAGCATCAGAGAAAATCCACAAGTCTCTGAAGTCCTTGTGGCTAGATGGGTTTGGCGGAAATTTTGTAATTTTTTTGAAAGATAAAATGGAGCACGTGGGTATATGGTTTTGCAGAGAGCCCCAGCGAGGCCTGGGGAAGTATCCAGTAACCCAATGCTGGTCATGTTTCTTCAGTGTCAAGTATGAACAGTCCCTCGAACTGGGATAGATCAGGCCTGTAAACGGTCTAGTCACATGCGGTCCAGTTTTGCCACCAAAGGAGGTTGAAAACCTCTGTTTTCAGAGCTGTCTTTTGTAGAAGAGCAGGTATTGAGTGCTTGGTGAGTGCCTGACCCATGCTAAGTACTCCGGGAGCCTGGCTATGCTCACCACATCCCCGATTTTCAAGGTCATGGGGTCATTTTCACTGCACCCCCTCTCACATAGGACCTTCTATCCCTGTGTGTTTTTTGCTGTATGTGAGTGTTTAAGAGGATTTGAGGTATTGACAGGCTAAATGATTTGTCAGAGATTTCACAGCTAGAAAAGTGGCAGAGCAGGGTTGGAACTCTAGAGCGCGTGCACTTCTAACCACTACCAAACACCACCTTCCACGGAAGGACAGACGGCAAAGCAGGACTAATACTGTTCGGTTTTGTCTATACAGCAAAGGCAGTTGGCGAGAAGCAGGCAACTATCCCGATCATTCAGTAGACAGCAGTTTTTACCAGATTTGCAGATGGGTAGCCTGTGTGTGGCTCTGGACTGTTTGTAGGAGAGGACGTGAGCAGCTTTTCTCTTGTACAAGTAAGATCACATGGTCTTCCCCGTGCAGTGCATCGGCACCCTTTGGAAGCTCACTTCCTGCCCCTTCTTGGAGCCTTTGCGTGTGTGTTCTGGGTCCTGGGCGTGATGTCTGGGCTTCTCTGGGTGCCTGCCTGGTGGCCAGTGTGTCCCCTTGGCCAAAAGACTCCCAGGCCATGGCGCTGGGCAAAACAGAGGGGGAGAGAGTTGCTGGGGAGGATGCTGCCCCAGGGGCGAGTCACCAGGCAAAAGACCCCTCCTGTTTAGATCCGCGCCTCCTCTGGGCAGAGCTCGGATGAGATTGGGAAATTGGAAAATGCCCACGGCTTACACGGTCAGGGCCTACAGGTAAGGGAAAGCGCACTCAGGAGGTGAGCGGGAGATGTCCACGGGGAGCTTTGATGACCTTAGGCTCCCCCTCCTTGAGGCCGCTGCGCACCCCCACAGAAAGACAGTGAGGCCGGAGGGAGCAGGGGCCTCTCCTGAGGTTTGTGGGGAGCCCACACTGCCGTTTTGGTACGCCTGACCAAAAGGAGGCCAGGACTAGAGGGGTACAGTGAGCTGGGGCGAGTGAGGACAAGGAAGGGACTGCGAAGCGTGAGCTAGCATCTCCGTCGCCTCTCCTTGAGTGACCTGGGTCGATCAGCCAACTGTGGGAGTGGGGGACGGACGGAACAGAACATCCACCACCACCCCGAAGTACCCAGACTAGGTTTTGGGGCCTTAAGGTCAAGTGCATGCCAGATGGAGGGCGGAAATTGAATCTCGCATATGTACCGGCAGGACCCAGAACAAGAATTGATCTCCAGAGCGGGGCACTGTTTCGGGATGGCGCCCCTGGCGTGCTGGCGGTGGGGGGCACACATCCAGCAACCCCGTCCCCCTGGGCTACCCACGACCACAGGAGCTGGAAGTGTCTAAAAGTTACAGAGGCAGAACCGGGTTTTGCCGACCTTTGCCGCTTTCTAACCTATGTTCCGCACAGCAGGACCTTGCGTAGCATCCGAATGCACTGAGTAGGTCGCAGCCAGACGCTCAATCATGCACCCGAATACCCAAATCTACACCGCGGGGGTTGCGTGGCGTGTGCGCCTACCTTAGTCTCCAGCCCCGGGGCCTTGGGAGCAACCCCCAGGGGTAAGAATGGGGAGAAGGGCCTCCAAGAGGTTCTGGGCCAGGGCAGCAGCCCCCATGGGAGCGGCCTGGGACAGACGAGCCAAGGGGTCCAGACCGGGAAGTTGGGGTTCGCCTCCCGAGTGTCGGCAGCTTTGGCAGGAGCGCAGCCAGGCGGGCGGCCGCCGGCAGCGGCTGCGGAGTGAGCCTCTCCTTTGCAGCAGATGCCTGGGGGATGGGGAGCCGAGAGAAGGGGGCTCGAGCAGGGAGTGTGGCCCACCCCCCCTGCACCCCAGCCGTGGTACGGCTTTAAAATGCTGCGGAGTTTGTCATAGGCCGGCCTCAGCACGCATGCGCATAGGCCAACTTGAGTTTTTTCTTTCTTTTCTCCCCCCTTCCCTCTCTTTCCAGCCGCCTTTGGTTCTGGAACTTAAAAAAAAAATCTTTTTTTCCCCTCGGAGAACTGCAGGGAAAAGAGGAGTCCGGAGAGAGGGAGGGAGAGAGGAAGGCAGTTGGCCAGGAGGGCCGGGGGCGGGTGGGGGGCCGCGGTCCCTGCGGCGGGTCAGTCTGTCTGCAGGGCGCAGGATCGCGTGGAAGCCGCTGCAAGCGCCCAGGCGCCGCCTCCGCCGCCCGGAGTCCGGTTCGGTGCGGCCGCTGCCCGGCGAGCTCCTCCCGCCGCTGCCGCCGCCGTGCCCCAGGCCGCCCGCCTGCTCGCTCGCCCCCTCGCTCTCCCGCCCTCGGCCGGCGCCGAACGAGGAGGTGGGCAGCCGCGCCGGCCATGGGGCGCCGGAGCTGAACGGCCGCCGCGGAGCCCTCGCCTCGTCCTCCCCAGCCCCACGCCCGCGCTGCGCTCGCTCGCTTCGCCCTTCGCTCGGGAAAGGCGGGGAAAGAGGGGGACGAACCCGAAGAGAGGAAGGAGGGGGTGGGGAGGAGAGAGCCAGTGTCTCCCCCTCGGCGCTCGCCCATCGCTCCGCAGCCCACCGCGTGGCGCAACGTTCGGGGACTTCTACCCACTTTGGCCCCCTTTTTGCCGAACCCTAACATGAAAGGACGAAAGTTGGCGCCGACTCCTGCAACTCGGATGGCGACTTGTGCATTTTCAGCGGCATCTCCCGGAGAAAAAGCCACGCGCGCCTGATTGTTCTGTGGTCCCAAAGCGGCAGTGGGGTGTGCATGTGTATGTGCGTGTGCTTGGGTGTGCTGTCTGTGTGTGAACACAGACGTCTACACACTCGCGGCCGCATAATCAGCGCCTGGAAAGCAGACGTTTCGGCCACAGACTTGGAGAGGAGGAGCTGGAGACCAGGAGGCGTGAGCCGCGGGTAGTTGGGAGAATCCGTGGTGTGAACGAACTGGGGGCACCTGGGCGCGCGACTCGCCCCCGCCCCGCCCCGGGCCAGAGTTGAGTAGTGGGACATTTTTTTCACCCTCTTGTGAAGAATTTTTTTTATTATTTGTTGTAAAGTCTTTTGCACAATCACGCCCACATTTGGGGTTGGAAAGCCCTAATTACCGCCGTCGCTGATGGACGTTGGAGAGGGAGCGCCTCGCCGCGGAACAGTCGCCTGCGCGTCCTCGCGGGACCCACGGCTCTTCGGTTGCGCGCCGGCGGGGCCCTGTCTTTGCTGCCTGCCGGCGGGCTTCGGCGCCCCCTCGATTCCCGGGCGCACCCCAGCGCTGCTCCGGCTCGGGCCCAGTGACTGCGGCTCGGATTGCCCGCGCCTGCCCGCCGCGCCCGGGAGGAACCCGCAGTTCTGTGCCGCGTAGTCCCCTCCGGCTTAACCCGGCCGCCCCGCTCGGATTCCTCGGCTGCCCTCGCTCCGGTGGCGACTTCCTCCCCGCGCCCCTCCCCCTCGCCATGAAGGTAGGTGATCTGGGCCACTTTTTTTCCTTTACTTTTTTTTTCCTTTTGGAAGTTAACTGAACCTCCCTCCCCCCTTCCTATCCTTTCATTTGTCCGATTGCCTCGAAAGGCTGAAACTACCGAGTAGCTGGCTAGAGCCCCTACTACCCCTTCGCGCACAAACCCCCTGTGCAGACCCTGTCCTCCGAAAGAGACTTGTTCTTCTTCTACCAAAAGTTCAGCAAACCTTTTCCTTGTTGGACAAAAGGTGGGGAAGAGCCAGGGCAGAACATCTGAGAACGGTTCAAGGACTACTTTTCTTTTGCCTTGAGAAACGCGAGTGTAATTTACTATATATATTTCAGTAACAGAGTAATGATTCAGTTCAACAAATATTTACCAAGCGCCCACTGCCCGGGCACCGAGAGGGTGTGTGGCCTGGGCTTGGAAAGGGGAAGGGGACTCCCTGGTAGGGAGACTGGGCAGCCAGACGAGGGGCCGACTACCCCAGAGCAGCGCACCCTCTCCCCTCCACTGAAGCCGGAGGCCAGGTTGCAGGCTCATAGCGGCCAGGGAGCCCCTGCGCTGCAGGGCCTGTGTCTTTAAGAGTGCCTGGTAGGGGGTCAGCGGGGGCCTGCGCGCACGGGGCGCGGGAGCTGGGGTCTTGCTATTAGCATTATTAGCCCTCCTGGGTGAGCTCCGGTACTTCGCAGTGGCGGTGGGGGTGGGGAGTGCTAGCAGTGGTGGCTCTGAGCCTGTCCGCTGGGAGAGCGCGCCCCGGCCTCCTGCGTGGAATCTGCCTTGTCCTTTGGAAACATTTGGGCCTCCGCGTTGGGAAAGCGGGTGGGGGTCAGTTTGTGAACTCTTGTTTGTTTTAATTGTCAGTTGTATGTTAAAGCCGAGTCACACACTCCTCGGGTCACCGAAAGTTCACTTTTATGAAAAGTTAACATTTCTTTCTGCAATATAACTTGCTATTTTCCCAACAACTTTTCCCCTGTCCTCCACGCTTCGGTACTCATTTCCATATTTCTTGAACTCTCCTATTTCGGTTTTCTATAAGATAAGGTTGGAAGTAGAATCGAGATGTATGTTTCCTAAAAGGCAAGTTCTCCCTTCCCCCCCCAAAATGTTTTTAAGAAACCCAAACCTGAAGACCCTCGCGGCCTTGTTCTACTTTCCAGTAACAGTTTGGCATCGGTGCCCCTTTCTCTCTCATCTTACTTTAAATGGACTATTTGCTGTTTGGGAATAACGTGGAGCCAGCGGTGGGATCGCACCTTCTCAGCCCCTGCAGTCCCGCTAGCATTCACTGCTGCTCCAGCCAGATGCGGGGATTTCAGTTCTAGACAGCCTCTGCCAGGGGAGTTCCGAGGGGCGAAGCTGAGAGCGCGCAGGCGGTGGGGAGGCAGTGGAAACTGTGTGCGTCTGAGTGTGTGCATCTGTGCCCTCTGTGGGGCGGGGGAGGGGAGGGGTAAAGGGTCAGTTCTGGGGTCTTGGACACACTAACCTTAGCCCCGCCCGGCCGCCCACAGAAGGGCCCTCCCCTGGAGGCTTGGCCCCAGAGTCCCTCGCCTTTCCCTGCCCTCCTCGGAGCACCCGGTTCACAAGGGGTTAGCGCTGTGCGCACAGAGCTCCACTCTCCCTGCTGCCTTGTCTTCCGCGCGGTGCGGTGCCGGCTGCCCCCTGTTGGCTTTCTTGAGGTAGGACGCCTCGGAGTCTGTTGCTTGGGGCGCGCGGGCAGCTCGCTGCTCGCTTCTCCCTCCCACTTCTGGCTTGGCTCTTCCTTCCTGACCACCAGGTCCCACTCCCCGGAGGGCCCCTCCGAGGCCCTCAGAGGACGAGCTGCCCAGGGTGACTACTGCAGTACGGAAGGAGCCACGCTTCCGACCCCGCAGATGGGGCCCGGGCAAGTGTTGGCAGGACGGCTGCAGGGCGCAGGAGCAGCAGCATCGCGCTAGGCCGCCTCGGGTACGGCCTGGGCGCTGCCGCCAGTTCTCTCTGGGGTCCAGGACGAGTGTTGCTTCCTCTTTCTCGACCTCAGTTTCTTAATCTGTTCAAAAGTGAAGTTGAAACTGCCTCTGAAGAGTGGGGATTGAACGGATCTTTTATTTTCTTTCCCTTGCACCGGACACTAGCTGCTCTTCTCTGGACAGTTGGGATCCCAAGCCGAGAAAGTGGGACATCGTGCCAGAAGGTGTACGTGGGGGTGGGGGTGTGACGAGGGGGAGAGAGGAGAGGGAGAGAAGGAAGTGCCTTGCGGTCCTGAGCGCCTTGTTCCGGGGATGGGAGAGGGGAGACACGGAGCAGAACTAGGCTTGGCCTCCACTGTTCCCCCTGCAGACTCTCCGCTTCTGGACTTGCTCTCTGCTGTCAGAGGCTGCTCTGAGTTCTTGCACCGATTTGGGCCCAAGGAAAGCCCTCTATCTTCTCTACCCCTCCTTTCCCCAGCACACACACTGCTCTGCGGACAGGAGCCGATGGCCCCCTGGCGCCCAGGCTGGAGGTGTGGGGGAGCACTGCCTCTTTATCTGCTCCGGCAAAGTGCACCCCCTATGGGCTTCGGCCACCTCGGCCTTGACCGTCCGCTCCGGTTTCTCTTGGTGTTTCTGGGGCGGACTTTTGTCAGCACCCGAGTTTTTCTCCCACAATTTTCTCCATCGTTCTCCTTGCTGTAGGAAGAGATCATGGTGGGGGAAACCATGTTTAGTCCCAACTAAGAACTGGGATTCGTGGAGTGTACCATCTTTTTTAACCCCTGCGAGCCCAGGTCAAACCACTTCTCCATTCTAGTTGGTCTGCCTTGGTGTTTCCACTCCCACAGACCTGGGGAGCCCTAGTGGAAGGGGATGCCCAGGCCGAGGGAGGTAATGCCAGTGGCGGAGGTCTTTGCCCTACCTTTCCTTTCTGGAATTTCTTTTTCGGGGTGCGGGTGGAGGGCTTGGGTGCTGCGCACAAATCCCGGGTGCTTTCTGTGGCGGGAATGTCCTCTAACCCGAGTAACGGTTTCCTTTCTCTCAGCCATCGTCGCCCCTGGCGCGTACCCCACTTGATCAAGAGGGATGAAGGACGCTTTTAGTCCAATGCGAAGGCTTTGGAGGAGAGAAAATAAGCAGCCCCCCCCCCCCGCGTGGGGCACCTCTGGCTTGTCCACAAGGGGCTCAGGAGCACCTATGCCGCCCCGTCTCCCCTGCGCCTGCGCCCGAGCCTCCCGAATGCCCACAGCCTTCCTCCCCATCACACACTAAGAAGCGATTTCGAGGATCCTTACAAAGTTAGCCTCCCGGGGACCTCAAACATTTAGTCTGTTTTTCTGGCACACCCAGCTTCTGCCCAGAACTTTTGTTTTACCCTCGGCGTGCCAGTCTCCAGGGAGGTGTCATTTTGTTCTGTCTTTTAGGATCACATCTCTTGTAAAATTGGCAGGGATGTTTACCCTGCAAGAGTCGACGTGATGTATTTATTAGTGAGTTCGCTGTGGGTGCCTCCAGCCCCCCAAACTGTGGGGCCTTTTCAGGGTTGCGCTGGGATTCGAGCGGGAAGAGGGCCAAGGTGTTTCCAGGCAAGCGTGTAGGGTTAAGTGGAGAAGCGACTCTCCAGGTTTCCCTGCAGGATCCCCTTTGGGACGCTCCGGCCTACCCCGAGTCTGCAGCAGGGGAGACCGGAGTCTCAGAGACCCAGCGGCCCCCTCCTGCTTCGCCCCAGCTCTGGGAACGGTTGGACTTTCTCCGGAGTCGTTGGGCTGAGAGTGGATTCGGTTTGTGTGGCTTTGCCTCTAACAAAGAGATCCGCTGTAATCCGCAGAATCTGTTATCAATTTCTCGGCTGCCCGCGCCCCGCCCCGCCGGTTGGGAAGCTCAGAAAGTGCGCGCGGCCAGGCTCGATCTCCGCCGAGGAGTCTCGCAAGCATGTCGGAGCATGTGTGTCTGCACTCGTGGGAACGTGTGTATTTGCGTGAGCGTGAGTGTGTGCGTGCGTGCGCACGCGGCCGGGGTCGCCCTTGGGGAGAGGTCGACTTTGCAGCCTGGGCTCCGCACGGAGCGAAGGCAGACCTCTCAGCCCACCCCTCCCCTGGAGGAAACTTGACACTTGGGCGGGGGTGGGGAGAGAGGCTGAGCTTCTCCCTCCTAGGTTGGGGAAACCCCAGGTTTCCGTTCTTCGGGATGCGCCCCAGCTTTGCGGCGTCTGGGAACGAGTGGGCCACGGGCGCGGAGCCCTGTTTAGCGGGCACTAGGGATCACATTAAACGTTTCCTCACCGAGAAGCCCCGAGGTGTCCGGGCCAAAAGGCCAACTGGCAGGGAAGCCGTGACTAGCCCCTTCGTGTTTCCACCGCTGCCTGGGTCCCCTCAACCCTTATTACAGCGCGGGTTCCAGTCCCTTCTGCCACCAGAGGCTCACCTTTTCTTTCCTGAGGAAGGGGCACCCTCAGGGGCTGCGGGCGGCGCAGCGCAGACGGGGTTACACTCAGCAGAAATGTAAAAAGGGATCTTGGAAACCCGCTCCTCTCACCCTCACCCGCCGCCGCCGGGCTCCGCCGCCGCCTACAGGTGGAGAAGTCACCAGTGGGTAGGATGGCAGCGGAAGCTGCTGAGGTTGCGCCTCGCCCCCGAGACTCCTAACGCCGGGAACCCTCGCCGCCGGGGCCCTCTCGCACCAGCTCTGGCCTCACCCTGCACCCTCACCATTCGGAACTGACCGAACCGAGTCCAAATTGAGATGGACGGTTGGGGTGGCGGTGTTCCAAGGCGAGGCTCACAGTGCCGCGGTAGCTAAGGGGCCGACTCCCCCAGACGAGGACCAAAGGAAACTGGAGTTCCCCTTCGCTTCCTGGCCCGTTTCTCCGTGGCATCTGCCAGTGGAACCAGACAGGAGGGGAACGGGGGACTGAAAATTCAGAATTTGGGGGAGGGTTGTGGGAAGGACAGGAAAAGGATCCTTTCCCAGGACAGCAGGTCCGACCCCCGTCTTTCCTGGGGGGGGGTGCCATCCCATCTCTGGGGTGGACTGAGTCCGAAGAGAGGCCGCTGGCAGGGGAGGGGGCACTGTGACCGGGGCCAGTCTTCTTGATTGGGAGAGCGCATCTCCTTCCCCACACCCCGCAGGGTCTCCCATCTCCTCCTTCCACTCCAGTCTGGCTGGGGAGAGCCCTAAGGAAACCCAGACGGCCCTTCCCCCTCTGGAAATGGCTTCCCCCAAAGTGGCCTGTAAACTGATTATGAAACATACGCTGTTAATTCGGAGCTGCGTTTCCCAGCTGGGCCCTCGCGCGCTCCCCGGGGCCTGGCCCCCACCCCGCCCTGCCTCCCGCGTCCTGCCCCCACCCACCCGGCGCGGCCACCCCGCCTCCTCCCCAGCCGCCGGCGCGCTCCGCTCGCCTCCGCGCCGCTCGCCCATGGAATTAATTCCCGCTCCACTTGTTGCTCGGCCCAGGTCGGGGAGAGGACGAGGGTGGCGGCGGGTTCCTGAGTGAATTCCCGAGGAGGAACGAGCCCGGCGCGACCTGGAGGGGCGCGAGGGGGTGCGGGACGCCAAGGAGCACGAAGGCGGCCGCGCCTGGCACCGGCGCTTTGACTCGAGAGCACTGAGACATGTTTGTAATCGCTGGCGTGCCCCGCGCGCAGGATCCCAGCGAAATCAGATTTCCTGGTGAGGTTGCGTGGGTGGATTAACTTGGAAAAAGAAACTGCTTGTATCTTGCCATCAAAAAACTCACGGAGGAGAAGCGCAATCAACAGAGAGACCCCGGATGCTTCCGTTGTTTGAACTTGTGTGCTTGAAAAGTATCTAAGAGGCAATAAACATCTGCTCCTTTCTTCCCTCTCCAGAAGTCGATTGGAATATTAAGCCCAGGAGCTGCTTTGCGGACGGCTGGAAGTGCGATGTCTCCCAAGTTCTGCCTAATGGCCTTGGCCGTATTTTACTCCTTCGCCCAGGTTGTCATAGAAGCCAATTCTTGGTGGTGAGTTGATTTTTATATGCATATTCTTTTTTTTTAAGATTCATTTGTATGATGTTGCAGTATTTAAAAGCTGAACCGTGAGTTTGGGTGCTTTGATTTAATGCATATACGTTTGTTATGTTTTATTTATATACGTGACTTTAAACTGGAATTCCCTTTAATTTGCTAATACGGCCAAGCTTATCTTTAGCTCCTTAGGGAATCAGGACCTATAAATCGAGACCTTTTTCTATGAGGCCCTTGTTCAGAGGTGTGTTTGTAATACATCATATAATAAAAGAGAATCGAACTTCACTTCTCTAATAATTGTCAGCCTATCTATAAAATTTACTTTTTGCCACCTCTTGGTAGTAAAAGTGAGTTCCAACTTTCATTTTCTGCCACCTGAGGTTATTAACCTTCAGGGTCTAAAGTAGGCAGAGTTCTAGGAAGACAGCTAAACTCCAAGTGAGGAAGTAGGTGGGCTTGAAATTTGATCAAAAGGGTAACCTTGAAGTAGTCAAATGTCCCTAAACACGGGTTTCTTTCTGGCGGGGGCCTAGTAGGTAGACTGCTGTCCATCTCGAGGATTATTTTTGATGGCCTTCTGGATATTTTTTCCCTGTAAATGAACAGCATTTTTCTGGCTGTCAAACATGACTTCTGTTCACTGGACACCCTGTCTTGGATCTTTCACAATTACATAAGGAGCCCTTTTCAGGTGTCCAGGACATGGTGACTGCTTTTCAGTCTGTATGCTTGTCTCACTGTTCTTCTGTCCACCAAAACACACTACCATCTCCTACCTGCGTCTAATTGTGGCTACGATTGGCATGCAAACGTTTTCAAGCAGATCAATCCAGTTTGTGGGACAAAGTGAGTCACTGTCTCTCATGCCAGGGGCCCGTCCCCCAAACCACCATTTCCCCCTTTTCTGAGTGGATTTCGGAAATACTGGTTCAGGTATATGGCAACCAGGGCAGGGAAGGGAGTGGAAACTCTAACTGAAGAGCCAGTGGCAGGATGGGGACTGCACAATACCTCCGTTTTCTGAGTGCAGTTTGAACAGAGGAGTTTTATGAAGCCCTTCTCCTACTTTGTCATGAGGACAAGCAGGAGAGAAAAAGCATCTGTGTGCTTAGAACTATGTATTACTGCCATGCGTTCTGTGGGGTCGGGGGGAGCCCACTTAAAGAGTTCACGTAAATCTTGAATGCACTTCTCCCCCCCTTTTCAGGTCGCTAGGTATGAATAACCCTGTTCAGATGTCAGAAGTATATATCATAGGAGCACAGCCTCTGTGCAGCCAACTGGCAGGACTTTCTCAAGGACAGAAGAAACTCTGCCACTTGTATCAGGACCACATGCAGTATATCGGGGAAGGCGCGAAAACAGGCATCAAGGAGTGTCAGTACCAGTTCCGACACCGCAGATGGAACTGCAGCACCGTGGATAACACCTCTGTCTTTGGCAGGGTCATGCAGATAGGTAGGAAACCGTTTCACGTATTTCTAAATATGTATAACCTCTCCTCCTAGGAAAAGTCCTTAGTGTTTGTTAAAAGCTTGATGAGAAGGGACTCTTCCAGCAGGGTGATGGCCTGGGGATTTTTGTCATTTTTGCTACTGTGGGCCTGTCCCCACACCTGATCGTTATTGTGCGTTTTGGATTTCTTTAACCAAATCAGGAGGGGAAGCATCCAAGACCCCTTTGGTTTTTCGAACACTTCATGTTTCTAAAAAGCATTTTGTCTATACTAGAAGCAGAACACTTATTTAGGTTTCTCAAAAGTAGATGAGAGCGGAGTCATTTATATGACTTTCAAGCCTCAACACTCCTCAACTGTTAGGAGCTTCCTAAGTGAAGCCACGATTTAAAAGGCCTGGGCAAAATTGCCATCTTTTCGTATGCTGGATATGTTGGAAGCGACTGAGGTTTTCATTTTCCTAATACAGATGTGTCCTGAGGCTTTAGAGCTCTAGCTGTTAAAACCTTTATTTTGGGTCCTAGAAAGAATTTTAACGAGAGGTGATCCAATTGACATTTGCAATTTTGGCAATTGACATACGAGCACGTGCTGCCTATCTCAACCTAGAAACTTAAAATTAATATGTTTTCTTAATGTGTTGTTCACAGTCTGATTCTTTAAGTGTGTAGCTGAATTTCTTACTCCATTCAGGGAGGAGGTGAGCTACCCTGAAAACTGGATAAAAGGCAAAGAATTTGGAAAATTCAATTTGCCTCTCATGTGGCCTGATGGTATGGGCTATTGTCCGACAGATGTGGTCCTCTGCGTTTTCTAGTGTGAATATTTTAGATCCATTTACTTTTATGCAAACAAGCTCTTATAATTAATATGACTGCAGTGACTCCTAAAATAAGAAGCAATTTATCAAAGCAATTAACTGTTTATGCTGACTGAAGATAAAAAGTTGGCTTAATATCCGTCATGGATGGATAAAATGCTTTTTTAAAAACCCTGAAAAGTGCATTCATTGAGAACAAAAAGGAGTTGTGAGAGGACGTTTCAGCCAAGCGGCTTCATAAACTAAAATAATACAGGACTGGAAGCCATTCCTCTAATTGAATGGGAAAATGGTCGGCAGCCTCTGCCTGCAGAGTTTCCTAGGGGTTTGTCCTTCCTGTTAATGATTAAAATGTGCTGATGTATATACGGGGGTCCAAATCTAGGAGTTCAGCTTCAGAAACAGTTCTCCCTGAATGTGGGCTGCCTTCCATAGGTAACTGCAGCTTTGGTGGAGATCTGGTTCTCCTGCATTTTGATAGAGTGAGCGAGCTACATGCTTACTTTTTAGCCGTGTCTGAACGGTCAGTTGTCAGCTTTCTCCCTCTCTCCTTTGCCTCATATGTTCCCCCTAAACTGCCTTCATCACACACTGTAGGAGCACTTTTTCCCATGTATGAGTTAGCAAACATCAGACACGGCTGATAGGAACCAGGAGGGAAACCGCTACTGCTTTTTCTGTATAGTCACTGGAACACAGCTTTGATTTAAGAGCCTCCTCTTGTCTTCATCTGTAGCCTGTTTGGGGCCAAAATGTTCAGAATAAGCTATCATTTGATAAGTGGATTTGAGTTCTGCTGGAGATTTATTTAAAATGTGGTCCAAGATTCAAAGAGGCTGCTTCCTCAGGGAACAGGCAGAACCCTTGGTACAAAGGCCTATATTTAATCGTCCCTCGCAAGTCCACTCTCTAGTCCTCAGCTGGGTGGTATTCCTGTCTGCTGGATGGGAAGTGCTGGGAGTGGAGCCTCCTGACGGCCTCCTAGATTCTACCAGCTCATGTCCTGGAAGACGACAGTCCTTGCCAACAGGTCCCAGGTGCCAGGGTCTCAGAGCAGGAAGCTGCTGCTGGGTGGTGTGTGGTGGAACACTGCCAGAGCCTTCTCTCTCTCTTTTATTTGAAATTGCGATGGAGAGGGGAAAAGCCAGCATAGATTTTGGCAGAAGAGGAACATGGACCCAGTCCCAAGAGGAGCAGAGTTCCTTAGTTTCACTTTGCCCCTGGAGGTGGGTTGAGAGAGTGAGCTAAGGGGACACTGCACATCTTCGCTGCTGAAAGGAGTGTGCGCACCGACTCCAAAGCCCTTAGTGCCCCAGGGATGTGGAAAGCGCATCTCGTCAGTGGTCAGTGACTCTGACCCTGCACGGGGGCCAGCGTCTGGAACAGGCCACCACCTCCATCCCTCTTCGACTCATTTTTCTAGAGGGCCAGCTGCCTTGGAGGCACCTTACACAATCGCCTGGTGAAGGGCCACTCTTCATTCTGGAAACTCTCTCATTGTTCGTCAGGCTCTCCTCCCCTCCAGCTTTTGTCTCCTCTCCTCTTTGTTTCCATGCTGTGAAAAGATAGATGAAAAAAGCACCATTTTTAAGGGGTGTGAGGCTCTGAGGAGGTGGAGATTCCCAGGGAGATTCCTAACTCCGGCAGCTGAGTCCACCCATGACTGCAGCCACAGGCTATTAGCCAAAAGAGCCCTTTTTCAAGCTGACGTTTTCCCTGCAGGGACCATTTAGCCTAGAGATTTCTACCAGGTTTGCACTGTGGGGCAGAAAAGGAAATGCTCAGGATAGACTTCAGAAGAAAGCAGCATTATTGTGTTTCGTATAAAGCCCTTTTATGCTCTGTATCAACACAGGACAGTGTCTCATTTTCCTCTATCTCCTAAGGACCATTTAATCTGTATTCCTCCGGCTACATCCTTATCCTACAGATCTCCCACCCGGAGCCCCAGCATTTTCTGTGTTATCGGTGTTAATCCTCAAATACCTCCCTACAGTCTGCCTGTCCTCCCCATTTCTCTCCGCTCCCCCAACATTGTCTGCCTCTCTGATTCGAGCTAGATAGATGTGACCCCCCACACACAGGAACTTTCTGGATCTTCCTGCCAGCCACCAGCATGCTCCTCCAGTTATTGGTTTTTTAAAACGTGGGAGGGAAAGTCTGTGGTAAATGGGACCCATTGCTATTCCTGAAAAGGGGGGGTGGCAAATGGCTGTGGGTTGAAGGGCACAGAAGTCCAAGAAAAGGGTGGCTTGCTGGATCCTGGAGGTCACATACCCTTCTTCCTGCAGTCCCACCCTTCTGGCTGGAGCTGAGTCCTCTTGTCAGCTGTTCTAGGACCACCTACATCCCCACCCCCACAAAAAAGAAGATTGTTAGCAAGCTCTGTGAGTGTAGGAGAAATCGATTCTGGTACAGGGATCTCAGCTCCAGAAGGGGCCTTTTCCCCCTAGGCGTCCAGTTCAATACCCTTATTTTGCAGTGGAGGAAAGTGAGGCCCCCCCTTGCCCACTCCCCAGGCCCCACTTCAGCTGGCCTGGCTTTAACCCTTTCCATCTCAGAGCACAGCATTTTTATTAATGGCCTCTTGTTAGTCTGGAAATAGCTCCACGGATAAGGGGAAGGGTTCTTCCCCCTCCCAACTAGGGTTCCCCTGTAACTGTTTCACAAGGAGACCCTCCTGACAAGTTTGGGAAGGGGGGAGAAAGCCTTTGGTTCTGTTCCCCTTAGGTGGCGCTTTTTCCTTCTTGCTCTTACCCTAACATGTTGAGGCAGAGGCTGTCGGGAGTTGTAGAAGTGTCATTAAGGAGGGGCAGGCTGTTTTCAAAGTAGACAATGATCATCTGGAATGAGAAGTAAGAGGCAGGTTCCATGCATAACCCTCCCGAACCAGGTTTAGAAATGCCCGCTGGGGCCATGCAGCCCTTGTCCGGAGACAGGCTGGGGACGCCAGGCCAGACCTGCTGTGGCCACGGGGAGTGCAGCCGCTGCAGGGTCGGGCTGCCATTCCAGGCCCTGGACCTCAAGAGACCCTCAGCCTAGTAGCAAACGTTGTGCAAGGCAGAATGAAAATGATGGGAAACCTTAAGGTCAGCGTAGGGAAAGCCCCGGATTCGGAGCTTCCCCCGGGCGCAGTCGGGGCTGGCGGGCGGCAGGACCCCCGGGGGCCCCGGCTCTGACGGCGCCCCCGCCCGCAGGCAGCCGCGAGACAGCCTTCACGTACGCGGTGAGCGCCGCGGGGGTGGTCAACGCCATGAGCCGCGCCTGCCGCGAGGGCGAGCTGTCCACCTGCGGCTGCAGCCGCGCCGCGCGCCCCAAGGACCTGCCGCGCGACTGGCTGTGGGGCGGCTGCGGCGACAACATCGACTACGGCTACCGCTTCGCCAAGGAGTTCGTGGACGCGCGCGAGCGGGAGCGCATCCACGCCAAGGGCTCGTACGAGAGCGCGCGCATCCTCATGAACCTGCACAACAACGAGGCCGGCCGCCGGGTGAGTGCCTGCCCGCCCCCCGCCCTCCCGCTCCGGGCCCCTCTTGCAGAGGCGCTCCCCCCCCCCACCCCCCGCAGGGGCTGAGCGGGAGCTGTCTCTCTGCCTTTCTAACTCCCCCCAGGGCGACAGCCAGCCGGCTGAGACCCACAGACGTCCCTGCCGTTCGCCCTCCTCCCTGGACCGTGTTCCTCCTTTGGGAGAGGGACTTATTCCCGCCAGGAGGTGCCCAGCCCAGCAGGCCTCTGCCCCACTTCGGGACTTCCATCCTTCCCCACCCTCCTGTGTCACTAGATAGTAGGCCTGATGCGTGGAGGGCTTTTTGTTTTTTTGTTTTGCAAAGAGCTTTTCTAGGAAAACGACATTTTTAGCTGTATGGAGATGCACAGGTCTGACCACCTGGCCAATCCAGGGTGGCTCTGGAGAGCAGAGAGCGCCGGGCGAGTGCCCAGAGATGCCTGCCGTCCTTAGAGCCCTCACCAGCAGCCTCGTTCTACTCTTGCCTTCTCCTGGTCGGGATATGAAAAGCCGCAATAGTCAAAAAGACCCTTTTTTCCCCTGCGGTTGAACACATGGCACTTTATGGCTGCTTTAAAATGAAGGGGTGAAAACTTTTCTTAACTTTGGCAGCGTCGAAAACCAAGGCCATTATTTTTTCACAGAACCCAAGGTAGGTGCCAGGAACTCTCTGGTCAGAGAGTTGACTCTTCTGTATTTTGGGGTGAGGAAAAGGGAAGATAATCACAGAGTAAACCGTAGAGGACTGGGCGGAGCCTTAGAACCTCTACGTGCACATCCTCATTTTGAAGATGGGGAAACTGAGGCTGCAAGAGCCACTTCATGGCCATGGAAGAAAACTGATCCATTGAGATATGAGCCCAGGGACCTCTTATTAACCTCCTGCATCATAGTGCAGAAGTAAAGGGCTGTCAGTTTGGGAATTAAAGTAATCTTGGTTAAAATCCAGTTCTGGCTGTTGCTTTCTGTTTCTGAGCCTCAGTTTCCCCATGGCCCTGTCTGTTGGCTGGCCACAGCATTAACTGTCACGTGGGATTATGTAAGGACTGACTGGGATCATACAGTAAGTAGGCTGAACCAGATGGAATTACCAATTCGTGAGTGTTTCTGACTTAACAAAACAGTTTCCTGTGGTTCAATGGAAGGTTTGAGGTTAGTGTCAGCCAGTAGTAAATGTTTGGTTAGAAACAACTTCCTTACTAGAGATTATGAAGAAAGGACACAGAGAAGCGGAAGATGATCTAGATAATTCCAGCTAACCTGTTAAGGGGGTGTCAGGCAGGACTAGTTACCGCAGAATTTTGCCTGTAGTGACCTAAGGGCTCAGATAATCTCTCCAGAGCCCGTGTGGTCTCCTGTCACTCTGGTGCCTGACTGGGTGGACTGTCTCTCCCCACGGGAGCCGACCCGAGGCCACATCACGGCCATGGGAGCCCCCTCCCCCTCTCTGGGAGCCCATGAGACCACCTCTTCTCAGCAGGGACACATACCATGTGCTCAGTGCCTCGGGCCAGAAATGCCTCCAGGACAGAGATGTGGTTCACTCTGCTGGGCCCCACTGTACCCATATTTGGTGCTTTCATCCATCTTTGGGGATTTCTTAGGTTTCTTGCATGTATAGAAATCACCAGAGGCTTAGTAACCAAGGGGAGAGGGTCAAGGGGTGTCCAAGTAGATAGGGGATTTTGAGAGTTGGAAAAAAAGCACCTTTGATATCATTTCATTTACCATCTGTACTTTAAAATAGTGAGTTCTTTTTCTAAATTTTATAACTTGAGCCGTGAGCTGAGCTTGGATCCTGGTGGATGAGGTTACATGGAAGAGTTTTTTTCCAGGATAGTGGAGATGGGGCTACGGAAGGTGGACACCGGGCCGGGAAATCATATTATAATCTCCTGGGGACATTAGCTTTTTATTTTCCTCAAAGGGGAGCAAAGGTTAAACACATTTGCAAAACCCTTCCTCAGACTAGCTGTGTGTCTGAAACTCTTTATGCCAAGGGAAGACGGTTAGCCGCCTTTATCAGAATGCACCTTAGGCATCCCTGAGGAAGAAAGGTGTGGTGCTGGGTGGCAACAGGCATCTTGCTCCCTCCAGCCTCCTGACAGGCCCTCTGCAGTGTGCCAACACCATCCCACTCTGGAGGGTCACTGGTACAGGAATTGTGGGCAGTGGGGACTATAAATAGGCAGCCGTCACCCCCAGACTGTTGGGCGCAGTGTGGTGGGGCCAGACCCATGGGCACTGTTTCTGGGAGGTCACGGTGATGGGGCCGGCGCCCAGGACCAGCACCCAGTCGCCAATCCCTCGTCACCCTGGAGGAAGACCAGATCTACTGATCGCGTCCTGCATGTGGAGCAGTTCCCACGCATCCCTGATTTTATCCTTACACAATGCTGTGAGGTTGGTACCAGCACAGTCCCCTTCACAGATGGACAACCGAGCCTCAGAGAGGTGAAGCCAGTTGCCTGAAGCAGGGGCAGAGTCAGGAGGGAACCCAGTCTGCCTGGGCCCAGGGTTGGTGACTGAGGGGGAGCAGGAGTGAGCATCCCCAAGATCCAGGCCCAGGTCCCACACTCTGGCCTGGGCCACACTTTGAGGCTGTCGGGAGGAGTAAGTCATAGAGGGTGAGGGCTTTTCTGGCAGGGCCTGGCCCACAGCAGTAAGAGCAGTAATGGTGAGTCCAGGTCCCAGCCCTGCTCTTCCATTGGTGCCTTGGGAACCCAGCTGCCCGGGCTAGAGTCCTGGCACCCCTCCTGCCAGGGGCCGGGTAGGAAGCTCCTCTCTGGGCCTCCCTTTCCTTCTCTGTGAACCGGGGATGATGACAGCACTTACCTTATAGGCTGGCTGTGGGGACAAGCGGGGCAGTCTCTGCGCTGAGTGTTCCAGACGGATTAGCCGCTGCTGATTCCCTGCAAACAGAAGCAGCAACTGGCGTGATGATTTTTTCCTGTTCCCTTTCAAAACCTGGTCGTTCATTCTGATGACGTGTTTATAATGAGGGGCTAAGAACATTAAAGGAGGCAGCAGTCGCCTAGCCCCTCCCTCGCGCAGCGGGTGGACACGGCGCCTCCTCCACTGTCTATACGCTCACTCTCCCTGTCTCCCCACAGACGGTGTACAACCTGGCCGACGTGGCCTGCAAGTGCCACGGAGTGTCCGGCTCGTGCAGCCTCAAGACGTGCTGGCTGCAGCTGGCCGACTTCCGCAAGGTGGGCGACGCCCTGAAGGAGAAGTATGACAGCGCTGCGGCCATGCGGCTCAACAGCAGGGGCAAGCTGGTGCAGGTCAACAGCCGCTTCAACTCGCCCACCACGCAGGACCTGGTCTACATCGACCCCAGCCCCGACTACTGCGTGCGCAATGAGAGCACTGGCTCGCTGGGCACGCAAGGCCGCCTGTGCAACAAGACATCCGAGGGCATGGACGGCTGCGAGCTCATGTGTTGTGGCCGCGGCTACGACCAGTTCAAGACCGTGCAGACCGAGCGCTGCCACTGCAAGTTCCACTGGTGCTGCTACGTCAAGTGCAGGAAGTGCACAGCAGTTGTGGACCAGTTCGTGTGCAAATAGCGGGCGCCTGCCTGCCACCCAGCCCCACTCCCAGGACCCACTTATTTATAGAAAGTACAGTGATTCTGGTTTATTTGTTTTTTTAAATATTTTGGTTTTTCCCAAGAATTGCAACCCGAACCATTTTCCCCCCGAGTCCCGTCTAAGAACTCTGTGGTTTATTATTAATAATATAATTATTATTTGGCAAGAAAGGGGGTTGGGAACCAAGAAAGATATTTATTTTGTGGATCTTTGAAAAGGTAAGACATGATGACTTTTGATGGTAGAGGAGGAGAGGGAATAGCATACTCTAACTTGGTTGTGTGCACATCTAGGAAGTAAAGGAAATGTGTTTTCTTTTTCTCAACTGTGGGGTCATAGGGACAGGTAGCATCCAGCTGGAAGAAGGTAGTACAAATCTGTGTGTGATTCAGCGTCTGGGACCAAAATGAATTAATTGTAAATGGTCTGGTGGAAACAAGAAAAATGACACCCTGCCTCCCCAGCCTTTCCCAGGGGCTGCCAGCCTGAAACATTTTCAGACTGGTAGTTTAGAATGTAAGAGCAAAAATCTCCTATTCCTCAAAGAAAAAGCTACATCATTTGAGTCTTCTCAAACATTCCACCTACAGATGGTTGTATTCTAATAGCTCCTAAAACTTGGGGGAACAGAACCCCAGAAAGGAAAAATCTTCCCAACTCCTGTATGAGGATATTGATTTGCAGCTGTTATATGAATTAGGTTTCAGATTGGAAAAGGTCCCCCAGTGACTCTGGGTCCTAGACTTTTTAGCTGGAGAGGGAGATTGGCTTGACTATACAGGAAAACATCCTGTCATTTTCTTGGTTACTAAATGATAATAGAGGGTTTCCATTCAGAGATCCTCAGCCCAGAAGCAAGGTAGTCGCTGCAATTCAGCACTGCCCCAGAGCAGAAAACCACCTATTCGAGGGGAAAACATTAACCCCCCGCCCTCCCACCTGACCCCAGGCCCTCTCTGATCCCTGTGGTGCTGCGATGCGATGCTGGCCCCCTTGGCCCAAAGGCAGCCAACCCCACTGCGTCCTCTTTAAATTGTAGAACAGGAACTGAAACATTAGGAGCTCCATTTGGAAAGCAGTTTACTACTTAGGGATTTTTTTTTTCTAAGACTTTTTTTGAGGAGCAGTTTTATATGTTTTAATGACAGTGCCTGGAGTTCAGAGGTGCTGCGGTTTCACTGTTCTGATCCTGTGTTGAGGCTACCCACTCGAGCTGTTCCTTTGCACCGCAGGTGTACCCTAAAACTGTTCCAAGTGTATTCGGACAGTTGCATTTATAAGGTAAGGGGGGAGGGTAATCTGGTTTAATGGTGCCTGATCTCTCAAAGTCTTTTTGTACATAACATATATATATATATATACATATACATATATATATATATAAATTATATCTCAGTGCAGCCAGTGATTTAGATTTACAGTTTACTGTGGGGTTATTTCTCCAACTTGAGCGTCATTATGGTTTATCAAAGTCTAGTCGGGATTTTTCCAGAAGGTTTCTGAGTTGAGCTTGGGCTATGGCCCTTATGTGGGCACACCTTGAGCATCCCTAAGCAGCCTTATTTCCAAGGAATCTGGAAGGTCTTGCTCACTGATAACATGTTGGTTTGAAGATTCCTTTTATCTTCCCTGCCCTACCCCCTTTTCTCCAGCTTCCATTTCTGTACGGAGAGGGCATTACTTGTTCGTCATAGACGTGGATATGAAGAGAGATTCAAAACTCAGAGGTATTGTCAGAATTTCTCATTCTTCAGTTCATTTCCAATGCCTGTTTGAGCAGATAGTACCTATTTCAATCCCTAAGGGAAATCCAGCTCACAACACACATATTTTAAATTTCATTTTTAACAAGGACACCTTTTTTTCAGAAAGCGCCATCAAATGTATTCTTCTCTTAGACTTCCATTGTTTTGAAATTTGGAAAGTGCATGTCTCCTGTAACCCTTCGTGTCACCTCAGCCATCCGTGGCTCTTAATTTATTGCACAAAGAATATTCACTTCCCCTCAGTTACAGCGAGTTGCAGAGCAAAAGATCTTGAAATTAAAAAGCACTAATTAGTTTAAAATGTCACTTTTTTGGTTTTTATTATACAAAAACCATGAAGTAATTTTTTATTTGCTAAACCAGATTTTTGTTCCTTTTTAGCGATTCATGTTTATGAAGAGAGTTGAGTTTAACAATCCTAGTTTTTAAAAGAAACTATTTAATGTAAAATATTCTACTTGTCATTCAGATATTATGTATATCTTCTATGGCTTTTGTTCTGTACTTTTAATGTACATATTTCTGTCCTGTGTGATTTGTATATTTCACTGGTTTTAAAAAGCAAACATTGAAAGGCTTATGCCAAATGGAAGATAGAATATAAAATAAAATGTTACTTGTATATTGGTAAGTGGTTTCAATTGTCCTTCGGATACTTCATGTGGAAGTTTTTGAGGATTTTACCTAAACCCAACTATTTGGAAGTTTCAAAAGATTTCTATATGTAATGGAACAACAAGGAATTCTCTTTTCCTATATATGTTCCTCAAAAAAAGAACACATCAAGCAGATGGCTTAAAGCTGGTTATAGGATTGCTCACATGCTTTTAGCATTATGCATGTACCTTAATTGTTTTAGAGCATGTAATATTTTAAGAGACAAACTGAAAAGGCACATGCTGTTATCCAAGACCCGGATTTCAGCCCCCCAAAAAGTGTGTTTGTGTTTACCACCGCCACTGTTGCACCTATTTGAAGTTACTGTGGACTGTGTGTCTCCTGACCCTTTGAAAGCAGTTTCATGAAAAGCCAGCCTCAGCCTGCAGAGAATGAAAACTCATTCGAAACTAAAGGTTCGTTGTGTTAAGTGCAATTAATATGAGTTCTTGTGCTTTCCGAAAATGTGCCCTGAAATCTGGCCTGCGCAGCCGAGGTTGATATGTTAGTCCTTCGCGTTTTTTTTCTTTCCGGATAACCTTGTAACATATCGAAACCTTTTAAGGATGCCAAGAATGCATTATTCCACAGAAAAACAGTAGACCAACATATAGAGTGTTTAAAATAGCATTTCTGGGCAAATTCAAACGCTTGTGGTTACTAGGACTCACATCTGTTTCAGTTTTTCCTCCGTTGTATATTGACCAGTGTTCTTTATTGCAAAAACATATACTCAATTTGGAAGCGTCAGCATATTTTTTTATCCCTCATCCTGGAGTGCATTCAAGATCTTCCCAATACAGGAAAATTAACAAAAAATTTATATGTAGGCAGCAGCAAACAGAGCCGTGTTCAAAATAGCAGCTATGGGTTCAAGTAAAAGGAAGCTTCAAGTCCAGTTTATCCTTTCAGTTCTTGCAGCTGCTGACCTCCTGTGACTGGCTCTGTATGTTTTAGTAGCCTACCTGAACCCTTTTCTCATATGATTTTGCCAGTACTAATTTCCAATTTGTTTTTGCAAAACATTCTTCAAGCCACTGAAATGACCAACTACAACCCTCTAGAGGATAAGTACACCAAGTAAGAGGTGGGTACCGGGCAGCTCCAGGAGACTGTTAGCAAAAACAGTCCCCAAAGGCTGAGTGGTCCACAAGGGAGAGACAGAAAAGGTACTTAAACCTTGAAGCATATATGTAACGCAAACGTGCACAGGCCTAAGATACTACATTATCACTGTAAAGCATACTTTTAGAATACTTATTTTTTGAAGTATTTTTTAGTCTCCCCTCTCTCAGTGGAACAGGAAACACCACCAAACAGATGCCACGTTTTGAAAGTAAGATGATGAAATGAGTGTTGAATACAGGGAACACTTGGCAAAGTAGGAATTAAAACTTAGAGAAGGAATCTTCTAATTTACCTGTTCGCACAGACTTTACACCTAAACCTGATGACTGGATAATAGTTTAGTGAAACGCCATCTTGTCAGTCAACTTTAAAAACTGGATGTAGAATGGCAAAAGGTCAGTACATGGTATTTTTTAAACAAATATGTATCAATTGGAATTTAGAAGATTTAATTAAAACACTGTCTTAGTATTTTCAAGAGCAAAAAAGGATGGAGGAAATTTGCATCTTAGGCCAGTTTTATATGCAGTGT
Organism: Smutsia gigantea; assembly: GCA_032199065.1. Classification (NCBI taxonomy): domain Eukaryota; kingdom Metazoa; phylum Chordata; class Mammalia; order Pholidota; family Manidae; genus Smutsia; species Smutsia gigantea. Next base: position 279,671 of record JAVSCE010008820.1, on the reverse strand, counting down.
ACAACTTGCTGGACTAGAAATGAGATAAAGATTATTTATTTTTGTTCATACCCTGTACTTTTCTATTAAAATTGTTTTTTTATGAAATCGGCGCAGTTACGTGTGTGTTTAGCCAAAACGGTGTTCATGGCAATGCAAGTTCGATGTGGGCACAGGGTACGACTTTAGCTTTAAGGTATCCAGAAAAACACATTCATGTTTCAGGCATGTAGATGATATTGTGGTTGAATATCAAGGATTTAATTTGTATTTGAATGCTCATTTTTTCTCTTGGCTGTTGCTAATCTTTCCATTTCTTATTTCTGCTGCTGCTGTTCATGTGTAAGAGTTACTTTATAAGATTATTATTCAGTGTAGGCGGTGAGCACAGTGACATGGGATAATGTTGAAATTCCAGGGCAAGAGAAGAAGGCCAGTGATTTGAGGAGAGAAATAATGTTCTAGATAAAGAGAATGAATCACCTGGAATATTGTGCTGGTTGCTTTTTGCAGGTTGCCGCGGTCATCAGCCAAGTGTTTAGATCAGGGTTTCTGACCCTCGCTCGTGGCATTTGGGGTTGGATGATCTGTGCTGTGGGAGTGTATCCTGTGTGACTGATGTCGAGCAGCGTCCCCCATTCTCCCATTCATGACAACCAGAAACGTCTCCAGACATTGCATGGGACCCCAGGGGCAGAAATCACTCACAGCTGAGAACCATGGCTTTAGACGGAGGGGCTGAGGCTCTGGGCATTTGGAGGCAACAGGCTCACCACAGCCGGGGACTGTTCCTTGCCCGGGCTTACTGATGAGTCAGTAATGGTGTAGAGGATGGGATGCAGCATCTTTACTGGGCAGCCTGGGTTAGCAAGGAAGAACCACAGGCTCTGGAGCCAGGCTGCTTGGGTTCCAATCCCAGAGCCGCCATTTGCTATCTCAACTTGGGGAACTGTACATCAGCTCTGTGCCTCTGAGCCCTTGTCTTTTAAGAGGAGAGAGGACCACACCTACTACTTAGAGTGATTGTAAAGATGATATGAGTTGACACGTTCGCAGAGCTTAGAGCATGTTCTATGCATAGTAAGTGCTTGCTGAATGTTAGCTAGGAAGTCTAGAGTGTGAAGACTAAACCCAGGAAGTGTGGGCCAGTGATGTTTAGCACACCCAGTGGCAGCTAGCTCAATATGAGGAAGGCACCCTTAGGGTTTGGGGAGGTTGCAAACATTTCCAGATGTGTTTTGTTTGGCGAAACGTTAAAAAAAAATTCGTTGTCAACATTTAAAAGATGAGAGTGTTTTCACATTCTAATTTGGGTTTCTGGCTTGAAAAATGAGAAAAGCTGGCCACCTGGCTACATGATAGCCTGGGTCCCCTGTGGCAACAGTCAGCTGGATCCAAGGAGCACTGAGCCAGGGTAGGGTGTGTCCAGTTAGCCGGCCATTTGTGTCACCTAACTGACCCCTGCAGGCTCACACACTTGTGAGGGTTTTTTGAAGTGCGAGCCAGGCTTTCTTAACCTCACCATTACTGACATTTGGGGCAGATGGTTTTTTGCTGTGCGGGGCTCCTGTGTTCAGTATGGGTAGGACGTTCAGCGGTATCTAGGCCGCTACCCACCAGATGCCAACAAAACCCTCCCATTTTTAACAACCAGATAATGTCTCCAAGCATTTGCTTTCCTTTTGGGGGCAGAGTCAGCCTGGTAGAAACCTATTGGTCTAAACCATAATGATCTGTATTTATAAATTAGTCAAAGACATTAAAGAAATGAAACAAAAAGGATCAGTCCTTTGCTGTAAAGAAATGGCTGGCCCATCAGAGGAATTCAGTACATTTTGAATGAGGGAATGGAAACCACATCCATTCCCAGGTTTCAGCCTTACCACCATTCTTGAATCTCTCTGATCTCTAAGTCCTCAAATGGACATGGGGACAAAAGCAGTTAAATATGATATTTCAGTGACATAATATAACCTGCAAAAGGCCACCTCCAAAGCATAAAGATAGTAGCAACTTAAGAGGGGGAATTAGTATTAAAAACAAAGACAATAAATTATGTTTATAGTATTACAGGTCTACCTCAAGAAACAAAAACCTTCTAACCCCGTATCTAAAGGAAGTAGAAAAAGGAACAAAGCCATAAGTTAGTAGAAGGAAGGAAATCGGGAAGGAATAAAGATCAAAGGAGAAGTAAATGAAACAGAGACTAAAAACACTACAAAAGGCCAATGAAACCACAAGCTGGTTCTCTGAAAAGGTAAACGAAATTGATAAACCTTTTGCTGACTCATCAAGAAAAGAGAACACAAAATCAGAAATGAAAGAAGTCACAATTGACACCACAGAAATACAATTTTTAGAGATTATTATGAAAAATTATATGACAACAAATAGGATAACCTAAAAGAAATGGAGAAAGTTCTGAAAACATGGAATCTCCCATGACTGAACCAGGAGAAAATAGAAAATCTGAAGAGGCCGCTTGTAACAAAACTGAGGCATTAGTTTTAAAAACTCCCAACAAATTAAAGTCTGGGACCGATGACTTTACAGGAGAATTGTACCAATTTTTCAGAGAGGTAACCCCTCTCCTTAAACTATTCTAAAGAAAATGAAGAGGAAGGAAAGTTTCCAAATTCATTCTATGAGACCAACATAATCCTGGTACCAAAACCTGATAAAGACTACAAAAAATATTACAGACCATTATCCTTGATGAATAAAGAGGCAAAAATCCCCAATGAAGTATTAGCAAACCAAATTCAAAAATACATTAAAAGGATCACTCACCACAAACAAGTGGAACTTATTCTAGAGAGGCGAGAATTGTCCAATATCTGCAAAGCAATGTGATATGCATTAACAAAAGGAAGGATGAAAAACATGATCAGCTCGATAGATGCTGAAAAAGCATCAACAAAAATTCATCCATTCATGACAAAAATTCTCACAAAAGTGGGTAGAGAGGGAAATACCTCAACATAATAAAGGCCATAGATGACAAACCCACAGCTAACATCAAACTCAATGACAATAGCTGAAAATTCTTCCTCTCAGATAAGGAACCAGACAAGGATGCCCACTCTGCAGTTTTATTCAAAATAGTACTAGAAGTCCTAAACACAGCAATCAGGCCTCTCCCCTCCCCCCAAAAAAGGCATCCAAATTGGTAAGAAGTAGTAAAATTGTCATTTGCAGATGACATACTATATACAGAAAACCCTATAGACTCCACAAAAAAACTATTAGAATTAACAAATGAATTTAGTAAAGTCAAAGCATACAAAGTCAAGGTACAGAAATCTGTTGTGTTTCTGAACAGAAAAATTAAAAAATGAGTCCCATTTATACATGCATCCAAAAGAATAAAATGCCTAGGAATAAATCTAACCAAGGAGGCGGAACCCTGTACTTTGAAAAATACAAAACACTGATGATCAAAATAAATGGAAAAATATCTCGTGCTCATGGATAAGAAAAATGAATAGTTATAATGCCCATACAACCCAGAACATTCAGATTCAATTTGATCCCCATCTAAATACCAATGATTTTTTTTCAAAGCTAGAGAATATAATTGTAAAATTTGTATAAAATTACAAAAAATCCCAGATAAATACAAAGCAATCCTGAGAAAGGAGAACAAGCTGTGGGTATCAAGCTCCCTAACTTCAATACATACTATAAAGCTACAGTAATCAAAACAATATGGCACTGGCTGAAGAACGGACAATATGGACAGTATTTAGCACCCAGAAATAAACCCATGCATAAGGAGGCAAGAATATACAATGGAGAAAAGACAGTTTCTTCAATAAATGGTGCTGGGAAAACTGAACAGCTAGCTGCATGTAAAACAATGAAACTGGTTCACTCTTACACCATATACAAAAGTAAGCTTAAAATGGATTAAAGACCTAAATGTGAGGCCTGACACCATGAAACTCCTAGAAGAAAACAGGTAGTACACTGGTGAATGTCACCGTGAGTGATTTTTTTCTGGATATATCTTCCAGGCAAGAGAAACAAAAGGAAAAATAAACAAGTGGGACTACAGCAAACTAAAAAGATTCTGCACAGCGAAGGAAACCATGAGCAAAGCAAAAAGACAACCTAGAGTATGGGAGAATATATTTGCAAATGAGGTAGCCCATAAAGAGCTAATATCCTAAATATGTTTAAAAAAAGAAAAACCCATACAATTGAACACCAAAAGAAAAAAGTAACCCAGTGAAAAATTGGGTAGTGGATCTGAGTAGATATTTTTCTTAAAAAGACATCCAGATAGCCAACAGGCACGTACAAAAAGATTCTGAACATCGGTCATTATCAGGAAAATGCAAATCAAAACCACAGTGAGACATCACCTCACAACTGTCAGGGTGGCTAGTATTTTAAAAAGTGAAGAAATAACAAGTGTTGGTGAGGATGTGGAGAAAAGGGAGCCCTCCTATGCTGTTGGTCAGAATGTAAATTGGTGCAGCCACTATGGAAAGCAGTATGAGGTAGAAATATACAGTATGACCCGGGAATTCCACTTTTGGGATTCTACCCAAAGAAAACAAAATCACTAAATCAAAAAGATATATGTGTGCCTGTTTAATGCAACACTGTTCAGAATATCCAAGATACGGAAACAGCCTAAGTGTCCATCAATAGATGCACGGATAAAGAAGATGTGGAATATATATGCTATGGAACATTTCTCAGCCATAAAAATAGAATGAATCTTGCCACTTGCAACAACGCAGATGTACCTAGAGGGCATTACACTAAGTGAAATAAGTCAGAGAAAGACCATATAATGTTATGTTACTTATATATGAAGTCTGAAGGAAAACAAAACAAATAAGATAAAACAAATCAACTCAGAAAACAAGCTGATGGTTGCAGCAGGGGAGGGAGGAGGAGTATAATAGGTGTAGAGGGAAAAATAAATTAGTGAGACTGGTATCTTGATCTGTGATGATTATATGTATGTATACACGTCACAGTGCATTTGGACTATACACTAAGATTTGTGCATCACATTGTATGTACGTCAAAAGAAATGTCAAGCAACAAAAATGAATAAAAAAAAAGAACAAAGAAACAAATAGACGTATAAACACAGAACATCTGGGGTGGGGAATGGGTGAAATAGGGGAAGGAGAAAAATTAGTGAGAATGGTTGATATTTTGATCTAGTGATGGATACATGAGTGTATACACGTCTAATTCATGAAGCTAGACACGAAGACTTGTGCAGCTTAGTATATGTACCTCAATATGAAAGAACTTTAAAAACTACAGAATGAAAAAAAACCCAAAGGCAATTATCGTCTGAATTTTCCTAGCCAACCCGTCCCCATGTAGCTAAGTAACTATACGCTCTGTTCTTTGATTTTTGTCGTTGAGCTGAAATTTCTAAAGAGCCGCCATTGCTCATACACCCAGGAGATGCTCACTAGAAAGTGTTTCACAGCCAAGAGTTTGGGAAACTAGAAATGCTGGGTGGTGCCCTGGAGAGCTCTGTGGTGTTCGTTTGCATATTGGCAGCACAAAAATCAAAGAGCGGTAGGAAAGAAGCCTGCTCAGCTGAGAGTTTGCTGCATTTTTTACTTCTGTTCTGGAACACCCTTACTCTGCTCTGGGCAAGGTGGGCAGCACTGGCGTTGAGTGCCCTCTCTCTGGCAGGGGTTGTAAGGATGCATTCTTTTGAGGTCCACAGCTGTCTGTTGGTGGCTGCAGAGGGGACCGAGTGCTGTCTGATGACACATGTGGAGAGCTGGCATGTGTTTCTCTTGCTGGTAGGGGCTGGCCCCGCAGCAGCTCAGCCACTTTGCAGCCTGGGTGACCGGGATGGGGATGGGTGAGCTCAGGGTGGCCAGGAGGGGAGTGTGGAGACACACAGACCACAGAGGTGAAGAAGAGGAAGGAAGGGTGGGAACAGCGACGGATACAGAACGGGAAAAGGGAAGGTGTAAAAAGCAAAGGCAGCAAATGAAGGCAAGAGAAAGTCCTCGTGGGCTCTGACTGGCACCCTCAGACTGATCTCATTCCTAATACTTAAAAGTTAAGTCAGGTAGGGAAATAGTATTTGACAAGATTGATTCTGTACCTAGTAGTTGCTAAGGGTTTTGTCTTTCACCCATTTAAGTATGATTTCCAAGAATCTTCTGAGAGCATACCCTTTCACCTGGACCACTCCATCCCCAGAGAAGCTCAGACATACCCTGACTCATCCATGTTCATTATCAACGAGGGCTCCCCCTCCACCAACTGCAGAAGCTCCCAGCCATCCAGGAAGATAGGCCTCATTAGGCATCCGGGCCTCTTTCTGCCTCTGAATGACTCGTGTAATCTGGGGCAAGCTCCCTTCCCCCACTGGGCCTCTGATTTCCTTCCCCTCGATTTTCACTGAGGACCCATCAACTCATTGTCAATTTATCACTTATACGGTAGGAAGGGGCTTTTAAGCAACATCTGCTGTGTGCTGGGCACAGTTTTTGGTGATGGGGTTACAGAGGCCGGCAGAGCAAACGTGGTCCGGCTCTCCCTAAGTGGGGAGGATCAGGGAGCAATAGGGTGCCATGGGGGCCCAGAAAGATGAGCCAAACCCAGACGTGGGGAATAGAGGTGCTCCCCAGAGAAAGTGATGTTTCAGCTGAGCTGTGAAAGATGAGTGGGGTGATCCAGGTTAAATGGGAAAAGGGTGGGGAGGAGCATTCAAGAAAGAGGGTGTGGCTTGTGCAAAGGCCCAGAGGTAGAGGATATGGTCATCTCAGGAACCGTGAAAATCGGGAGGCATGGGAGTATGCAGAAGGGGAACTGGGGCTTGAGGCTGGGCGCCCTGCTCTCCATGCTGCAGTTGGGCCGGGCCTGGACATCCTCCTTCAGGGATGGGAGCCCTGGGAAGGTAGTCAGGACAGGTGGGACATGTTCAGGACTGACCTTTAATGACCCTGAAGAGATATCTACCTCGATTCCTTAGTCCCTGGACCCTGAAGGCCTCCATGATCTTGGGAACACACTGGTGTTGCACTGCCTGGGCTCAAATCCCTGCCATCCTGGGCTTCCAGCCCAACTTAGGATGGCCTCACGTCCCCATACCTGAGACAATTCTAGAGAAATGCCTGCCTGCCTCTGAGCCACCAGTGTCCCTCGCTGTAAGGTCTATGCACACTCTTGTCCAAAGCTGCCTTCTGCATCGCATTCCCCCACCCACTGAAGGGCTTGCCTCATGTCACCGGCCACCGAGGCCAGAACCAGAGCCGCTCCCACTCGGAGTGACCCCTCGATGCTGATGCCGCTAAATGTGCACCAAACTTGGGTTCAGATTCTCAGGCCTCATCTCATTCACTCTTCATGAGAAGCTTATCAGACAGGCACATGAACATTATCCCCACTTTACAAGGTGTGGAAACTGCGGCCAGAAGAAGTTAAGTTGCTCGCATTAGCAGCTGGGTCATGCCGAGAAACACATCATAATGGTCCTAGTGCTCGGTGGCCCACAACAAAAAACACTGTATTTGCTTTTGATCCTGTGGGTCAACAGTTCGGGCTGGGTCAGCTGGGGGTTCTCCAGTCAGATGGGCAGGGGCTGGATGATGCCAGGTAGCCTTGCTCACGAGGTGGGTTGCTTCTGCCCGTCGCCTGGGCCTTCCTCTGCACGCGGCCCCTCACATCTCGGGAGACTGCCTGGCCACCTCGCATGTGGTGCCACATTCCAAGAAGGTGAGAAACGCCCCGCTAACCCGTCACTGCACTCTCCAGGTCGGGGAGTGCCCCGGGACAGCCTGGGCCCAGAGACGTGTGGGCCCAGACTCCGCCGCCCCAGGAGAGGGGCGCACCGTGTTGCTGCAAAGCCGATCTTTGCAGACAGCCTCTCCTGTGAGTGGGACTCCCAGTGTGTGAGAGGGGCTCTGCCTCCCCTCTCTGTGACAGCACCTGCTGGGGGGGGATAGCCTCCTCTCACTCCGAGAAGCCCACGGGGAGCATGTGCAGAGGGCAGGGCAAATAACGTGGGGTCAAGGAAACCTGGCTCCAAGGTTTTTTATTCTCTGTGTGTCCTTTGGCCAGTTACTTACCTCTCTGGGCTCCTGTCCTCATGGGAGACAGGAGCATATGCTAATGTACAGGGTGTGAGTGAGGCCTGGTGCCACGGGGGTGCTGGAGCAGTAGTGGGGATGAGGTGGCGGGGGGGACCCCAGCACAGGAAAAGGCAGTCACATTCCCAGCACCTTCGCTATGACTCAAGAGCCTCCCTGAGCCAGCAGATTGCAGGGCACTCCCTGGGATGCCCTGGGAGGGGGCTCCTGGAGGTGCTCGATCAGGTTCAGGCTGGGGAAGCGGAGGGTGGGGAGATGGTGGATGGGCTTAGCCTCAGCTCAGACATGCCTCGTCCTCCCCCGGCCTTGGGAAACCAGGCGGAATGCTTTCCCATGCCTTTGGAGAGACCTATGACACGAGCAGGGTGGGGACTCACCTCCTCTTTTACAGAGCAGGATTCTGAGGCTGAGAAGGGCAGCCCCAGGCTCCTGCATCTTAGGGACGCCCCCTTCAGCACACCCCATTTCATTCCTGTGGGTAACTAGCTATACCCCCGTGGGAAGCCACTAAGCTGCTCTGGGCCTCCGTTTCCTCATCTATAAAGTGGAAATAAGATCTGAGCAACTCAGAACACAGATTTATTAGCAACTGCTCCTATATTTTAAGCACTTACTTAATGGGCTTTTTTTTTTTAGGCATTTTTACTTATTTTGTTGCTCTCACAGCATTTGACAAAAAGAAGCGATACTCACCATTTCACAGAAGAAAGAGAAGCCTCAGAAAATGAAGTACATTTGCCCAAACTCCAGAGCTGGTAAGAAGCAACGCCAGGCCTCTCTGACTAGAGCACTTGTTTGCATCCACCAGATGCTAGCGCTGCACACTCGCAGGGAAGAGAAAAATGGGAAGCTAGAGATGCATTTCAGTCTTTTGGACACAGGTCACTCGTTCCAGGTTTCAAGTTAAGGCTGCCCAGAGTTCCTCCCCTAAATTCTCCTCCTTGGGTCATCAGAAGGCACTGGTAGGTGTGTCAGGATGGGTTTCCCTCTGCGCCCGACCCAGGGCTGGGAGAATCCTGGACTGGCCCAACAGGACTTTTGCTGTCTGGATTCTGGTCCCCTTTGGTCACATCCCTTCCCTTCCCTGACATCGTGCACAGTGGTTTGGACAGGGTCACATGAGCAACTTTGTTTCGCCATTGAGCAAGATCCGGCCCCAGGAAGGCGATGCTGTGTACAGGTGAGCCCTGTATGTAGGAATAAAAAGAATGCGAATGATATCTGGCCTGTGCTGCTTTGGCCAGCAATTCTGGGACGTAGGGAAAGCTTGTCTTTCGCGTGTCCCCCTTCTGTACTCACCCACAGCCCCCCTCACATCTGGAGCAGGTGCCCTATCACCATGGGGGCGGGGGCAGGAAAACTATGAGCTTTGGAATCAGAAACACCTGTACAATCTTGGGCATATTTCTTGACCTTTCTGCGCTTTCATTCCTTCATCTGCAAAAGGGGCAAACCATACCCACCGTGCAGGGGTTTTGTGAGGATTACAGTGCCAGGCACACTGTAACTACTCAATAAATGGAAGCTGTTATGTTATTATCTTAGTTGGCCAGCCCTCCTATCTGCTCGCCCCCCCTTCTGTCCTGGAGAGAAGCCTGAGACATTATTTAGTAGCGGGTAATTCATTTGTCAATCCAAAGTGCCCTTCGGTGTGCTGTCTCATGTGTTTTCTGAGAGAAGAAACAGGGAGGCAATTCTTACGGCCCCGTCTCACCCCCAGTGGTTTTTATGGAGGGATTTCTGCCATGATTGAGGTGGATTTCCTTTCCCAGGGCCTCCTGACTGTCATGATTCAGGCTGTACACGGGGACTGTTGGCTTGTATTCGTTCCTCCTGCTTTTCCCAAACGCCTCTGAGTGCCAGGCCTATTTTTTGAGGTGCATTAATGAGAAAGCGCCTCTCGCGCCATGAGGAGCTCCATGTCTACACCCAGGTCTGCCCTGAGGTGCGATCTCGGGGTGAACCAGAGAAGTTGATGCAGCCATGAATGCCCAGGGGAGCCTCCGCAAGCTGGCGGACAAACCACGCTCTCGAGCACGTTTTCAACAAGCCGTTCAAACCACTTGAATTCGGGTCTTGAAAACCGAGAAACCAGTCCTAAGTGTTTTCACCTCTCCCACTGCTTCCTCCTAAATTTCATTAGGGCTGACAATTTGTATATCCACTTACAGGATAATGTGATTTAAATGGCTGACCGTAACGGTTAGCAATGGGAGTTTTCCCTGGGCACAGAGCACAGGAGGCAGCTGGGGACGCTGCCCAGGCCGGAATGTGACTCATCAGACGTGGTGTCCACCCCAGGAGATGGGGTTGTGGGGGGGGCAGCGTCCTGGCCCCCTGCCCTCTTCACCCCACAATCACTTCTGTTCCTGGAGGCCCAGCTCTTGGAGTTTTCGGCATGCAATAAAACACACCCGACCACAAGGCCCCACTTGAGCCAGGACGACGAGGGGAGAAAGCCAAGCCTGTTGGCCGGACCATCTACACGGTTAGGCAGAATTGATAGTGTGTCCTGCTGTGTGGCTTTCCTTTCTGTTTTGGCTCTGTAACTGAAACAGAACTGATGCCTCAGAGAGGGGAGGTTCAGTTTCTTTGATCCCCTCAGTGTTTTACACACACTGTGTGCGCGTGCATGGGTTGGGGAAGGAGGGCAAGCAGTTACTGTATCATGGATTGAATTGGGGTTGAATCCTCACTCTGTCTCACTCGGTGACCTCAAGCATGTCATTTTTGCTCTCCGAGTACCAATTTCCTCCTGTGTAAAACTCAGCTGGTGTTTCCTGCCTTGCAGAGTTGATACTGCCTAAGACAACCACTCTTAGCCACCTAAGGCAATTTAAATTTAAATTAAGTAAAACCACATAAAGCACCCAGTTCCTCAACCAATATGATAGCATAGCTATAGGACTTTCCGTCACCAAGGAAAGGTCTAGAAGCACTGGCCTAGAACCTCCCCTGTACCTCCTGGGTGCTCCGCAACCATCGGCCAGCACAAGCACCTCGGGCAACAGAGGGTTCAGTTAGATCAAACATCTCACAGAGGGCAGTTTGTCCCAGAACTCAGAATGTGTGACTCACAGGTCAGCTGTCCGTGGACCCCTTTTTGTTGTATGCAAAACATGCAAGTGCCGGAAAAGAGGCCAGAGAGCGGCAGATTCAACACCAGGAGAGAGAAGATGCAAAAGGCGCACCGGCCGCCAGCACGGAGGTGTAAGGAGTGCCGAAGGCCCCACCCCCGGCAGGTAAGGCTCTGCTCGCCGCCATCACAGATACCAGCCCCTCGGGTCAGAATGTCGGGGGTGTGCCCCTTGCTGAGTTTCCAGTTTGCCACAGCGCCAGAATCCACTTGGATATTCCCAAAATACCACCTCCAGCGCCCTGCCTGGGCTATCCAGGTCTCCTCTGTTCCCCCAGCCTGCAGGTGCAGCGAAGGCCCGGGAAGCACGTGCTCCCACCTATTGGCACTTCCGGGATCTGCCAGGCAGAACATAGGCTCTGATTGGCCCACCTGTCTACCCATCGTCCAATCAGCATAGGTGGGGCGGGGACCGGTGTTGTCTCACTGCGGAAGCTGGACTCCCGCGTCTAAATTTCTAGAGCTGCTATATGATAGAACAATCCATCCCACTTTGGGGTGTTTGTGGGAAATAATTGAAATCAAAATCTCAAGGAGACACCTGGTCCCCCATGTTCCTTGCAGCATTATTCGCAGCAGTCAAGACATGGAAACAACCGAAACGCCCAATCAGCAGAGGACTGGATAAAGAAATGTGGTGTATTCACACAATGGAATATGATTCAGCCTTAAAAATAAAAGGAAATTCTGCCATATACAACAACACGGATGAACGTGGAGGACATTACGTCGAGTGAAGTAAGCCTGTCACAGGACAAACGCTGCTTGAATCCGCTTGCTCGTGGTGTGTGAACTATCCCACCTCCGAGAGACAGAGAACAGGATGGTGAGTGCCCGGGGCGGGGGTGGGAAACGGGGGTACCTAGTTTCAGTCGTACCTGGCAAATGAACTCTGGAGATCTGCTGCGCAACATTGCTCCTGTACTTAACGATACACTGTCCTGTACACTTACAACTTTGTGAAGAGGGTATATCTATTCGTTAAGTGCTCTTACCACAATTTAGAAACAAAGAAGAGGAGAGAATTTTGATGGGGTGTTTCGAGTGCAAACTCATCTCCAGGGAGGGCGGTGCTATTTCCAGTGCTTCAGTTTGTCATTTCTTGGGGCGAGTGGCTGTTGATCCTGCAGCCTGGGTAACTCATCCAAAGGGGTAGGTTTTCTCCTCTTTGGAGGGGGAACCACTTGAAAGTTTCTCCTGTTATTTACTGTCCTGCTGACTTTGCAACTTTTCCGTGAGAAGCTTATAATCTTGGGAACGTGTGGTTTGTAATGGAGCTTCAAGCGCTTGGCTTGGTGTTATTTGAGGGTCTTCATCCCCTTTGTGCCTGCAGACTGTTCTATTTCATAATGGCAATGCATGGGTAAAATGATCTGTGTGTGTTTGAAAAACCAGTCTGAGCAGTAGCGCCCCAAAGTATTCATGGTAATTATCTCTAAGTGGCAGAATCAGATTTTAATTTTATTCATCTTATGTTGTAGTTTCTCTATGAGGAATATGGATTTTTTTTTTTGGCAAGAGGTAAAGGGCATTTTTTTTTTCTTCATCACCTGGACCTCTTTTATTTAAAATAATTACGAAATATTTACTTTCAAGCTTCAAATAGCATTTTTTCTATTATTTATATACAATTACACGTGCAACATTATGGTTACGAGACTTCCCCTATTATCAAGTCCCCACCACATACCCCATTGCAGTCACTGTCCATCAGCGTAGTAAGATGCTGTAGAATCACTACTTCTCTTCTCTCTGTTATACTGCCTTCCCCATGTCCCCCCCTCACCCCTGCTACATTATGTGTGCTAATTGTAATAGCCCTTTTTCCCCCTTATCCCTCCCTTCCCACCCATCTTCCCCAGTCCCTTTCCCTTTGGTAACTATTAGTCCGTTCTTGGGTTCTGTGAGTCTGCTGCTGTTTTGTTCCTTCAGTTTTTCCTTTGTTCTTATACTCCACAGATGAGTGAAATCACCGACACCTGTCCCTCTCCGCCTGGCCCACCTCACTGAGCACAACACCCTCCAGCTATATCCATGCTGCCGCAAATGGTAGGATTTGTTTTCCTCTTATGGCTGAATAATATTCCGTTGTGTATATATACCACATCTTCTTTATCCATTCATCTACTGATGGACACTTAGGTTGCTTCCATTTCTTGGCTATTGTAAATAGTGCTGCGATAAACAAAGGGGTGCATATGTCTTTTTCAAACTGGGCTGCTGCAGTCTTAGGGTAAATTCCTAGAAGTGGGATTCCTGGGTCAAATGGTATTTCTATTTTGAGTATTTTGAGGAACCTCCATACTGCTCTCCACAATGGTTGAACTAATTTACATTCCCACCAGCAGTGTAGGAGGGTTCCCTTTTCTCCACATCCTCACCAACATTTGTTGTTTGTCTTTTGGATGGCGGCCATCCTAACTGGTAAGGTCATTTTTAAATACAAAAATGGGTAAGTGAGATCATGAGTGACATGTCTGTAATGCCCTCTTGTGAAACCTGTGGGGACGGAGCTTTGTTCTTATGGGATTGACCAGATAATTGGAAAAACAGACCAAAAATAAAATCTCACCAATAAACGTGAAATTGCAACTGGTAATTCACATGAGCGATTCATGGTGAAGAGCTTGACCCTATCTGGGGAACTAGGAGTATAGCTAAGCTCCCAATCTAGGGTATTCTTGAAAGGGATATGGCTTACTAAAGCTCATTTTATCAAGAGCAGAAAAATAGATATGAACTTTTTTTCTTGATCGGTTTTTCAAAATAGTTGATGAAAGTATTAATGTTGGTGCCAGCAGTCTTCTGTTCCATTCTTCACTCAGCGCCTTGCTCTGAATTACCAAGCCCCTCTTCACAGTACTAGAATCAACGTTTTCTCTCTTCTGAGAGTAATTTCAAAAGATAGGAGTAAACTCAGATTTGCAATACCAAATTATCTCTGAAAAGTGACATCTTATTTTCTGTGAGCCAGGATTTTCTGTGCTTTGGCATCTTGTAAATCATGTCTATGCCCTGTAGCAACCAGGGATTTCATAAACCACTTCCATTCCTACAGTATGGACTCTGTGTTTTTAAATCTGTGAATGGAATACCTTAATGACACAGATCCCTTCTCTGTTGGACTTTTTCTTTTTTTAAATTTAACCTGCACATACATTTTTAGGACTACAATACAGACAAATACCTAAGGCGATTTGGGACTCAGTGCCGCTGTCAGTGGATGATCTTTAAATGACTTTAGATGAGGTTTTTCCCTTCTGTTCTATGGGGAAATGTTTGCCAAAGTATCTAGTTTAAAAAAAAAAGCAGACTGTATGGATATTTTATCCTATATAAAAGCTGGCCTTCAGACTAAGCACCTTTATGTCCATCGGCTAGTTGCTCTGCATCCTGCGGAAGAGGGTGGATCATGGACACTGGAACAAACAGATTTGGGTTTGAATCCTGGCTGCACGGGATTGAGTCATCTGGCTCACTCACGAGCCCTCTCTGAGTTTTCCTCTTCTTGTCTGTAAAACTAGACATAACATTATTTTATAGGATTTAAGATTTAATATGGCATTGCATGTTCAGAACAGGTTACTTGGGGCCACAGAATAAATATTGTTACTTGCCTCTCCCTTTTGCTTATCTGTTCTGTAAAGCTGGATTATTTATTTTGCTGGCCACAAGTTAGAACCACAAACTGCAGTTAGACTTTATACTACTACATTCCTTGAGCACAAATGTCTAATTCCAGTGGGTGTCAAGTTCAGTAGAATAGTTCTCCTACTGCTGTTTTCCTGGAGCCAGGTTATTGAGGCCTGTGCCAATGATTTCTCACTGGTATTTGAGGGAATGCGTGAAGCCGCAACATGATACATTATGAAAATATTGAAAAGTGATAATACTCAATGCTGGTGAGCACATGGTGAGATAGGTGCTCTCATGCATATGCCACTCGTGTGAGTCATGAGTCATAAAACGGCTCATGCAGTCTATCTCAGTAATCCTGCCTTTAGGAATCCATCATAAAGAAACAGGTCGGCGAATAAAAGTTTATGTACCACCATGTTCACGGTGGCATTACTTACGGTAGTGTGCTATTAGAAACCGAGATATCTAACAATAGGGAGATGGGTAAATGAATTATGGGACAAGCAGATGATGAAATGTTATTCTCACCTTAAAATGCGGTTCCCAGAGAAATCTTAATGACAAGAGAAAATAGTTCTGATACAATATTGGAAGGAAAAGGCTGGTCATGGGAGATTATCTATAACCTGAGCTCAGCTATAGAAGAATCTTCAAGAAGTTCTCTCTCTTCATAGAGGCCTCAAGCCTCTATGAAGGGAGGCTAGGATAGGGGGACAGGGAAGGATGGCCAGGGCATGTGTCACCCTCCAGGACCCTGGCCTAACCAGCCTGGGTGTTCAGTATCAATAGCCACTGTTTACTGAGCTCTTGGTGGCCTAAAACAGCTCATGTTTACTCTCTTAGGCTAAAAGCAGGGTGATGGCAGGGCTGTGTTCCCTCAGAGGAGTCTCCAGGGAAAGGCCTTCTGCTCCTGTTTCCCGTTCTAGCTGCAGCTGCATTCTGTGCTCACCTCCACCTTCCTGCAGTACCTCGCTTCCCCACCCGCCTCCTGTGCATCACATCTCTGGGACTCTCACCCTGTTATAACCCTGTGGTAAGTCCATCCCTTGCCCCATTTAATCCCCCCAACAGCACTGAGAGAATTGCTGCCATTTTACACATGAGAAAACTGAGGCACACAGATATTAAGGAGCTCGCACAGTCACAGCCCATGTAGACGGTAAAGCTGGGATTCAAACCTTGGCCCGTCTGTGCGCTTCTTACAACGCTAAGCAGCATGGACATTTAGAAATCGGGTTTCAGAGATGCTGAGCCCCTCTGTCACCCTGGGCCTCCATTTCTTCACCTGTAGTAACATGGGTGTATTCAATATCACATCAGTTGCTGCGAGGCTTCAGCATTGCAGGGGGAAGGCATGGGGAGTATCGAGGACTGCCGACAATGGGGCTCCCCAGGAGAGAAGCAACTAGTGAGAATGTTTGATAGCTTGATCTGGGCGACGGTGACACGAGTGTGTACCTGGGTCAGAATTCATCAGGCCGCACACTAATATTTGTGCATTTTTTTTTATTGTATGTACCTCAATAAAAACAAATGAACAAAAGAAAATACCCTCAGAAAAAAAAAGAAAACAAAATCACCCAAGCATGAACATGGGTGAGCTGGTTGGAAGGGGAGCCTTGTGGGGGTGTTTCTGTCTTGGGCAGAGCCTGGATGTAGAGGAAGGGCAGGCAGGGTGATGGTTGCAAGCAAGGAGCTGGCGGGGAGAGGTCGGGGGAGCAGGGACCGTCCAGCCCCAGCTGCTGTGCGTGGTGTCAGGGCCTGACAGGTGTGATGCACAGGGTGAAGGCTGGGATTGCTGAGCCCAATCCTGCTGGGCCGTAGCAGACACCCGGGTGGGTGGAACCGGGCAGCAGCAGCTCCAGACGGAGGGCAAGTCCGGGCCCATGCCCCCTGCACCCTGGGAGCCAGAAGCTCATTAAAGAGGAGGAGAAAGAGCAATTATGTGCAAACTTCTGAAGGGAAAAGGCCAGGAGGAATGGGGAGCAGGAGTGGGGTGCTCGCTACCTGGGGCCTTGGCAGCAGGCCAGGAAGGCAGATGGGAAGAAAGAGGCTGGGGACAGCTTCCAGGGTCCCAGAGGTCAGGATAGGGCCGGTGAATCACCCAGGGCTGCCTGCAAGGCTGGGCAAGAGGCTTAGGGTCAAGGTGACCTGCAATGCGGAGCCCCGGTGAGCACTGAAGTTTCCAAGGGGATGAGGTGTGGCTGGCGACTGAGCTGAAGGCGCTCCAGGGGCAACAAGGAACATCAGGTGTGGCTGTGTCTGGGGCCTGGATCCTGGGGGTGACCCTGCTCTCCACCCAGGGCAGTGCCATCCAACAGAAATAGAATGCCAGCCCCCTGTGCAATTTAACATGATCTAATAGCCAATTAAAGACCGCAAAAAGGAAAGGGGTGAATTTAACTTGGGTAATATATTTAACCCAATATAGCAAAAATATTTACCATTTCAGCAGGAAGTCATTATGAACATTACTCCTGAGATAATTCAATTCACATTTTTCTTGGGCTGAGAGTTGGAGATCCAGAGTGTATTTCACACAGGACATCGCCACTCAAACCGGCCCAGGTTCCATAGGCACTGGTGGCGCGTGGCATCTGTAGGAGAGAGCTCCGGTCTAGGCCTAGACCTAGAAGTTTCCGTGGAGTTGAGTGGAAGTGTGTCCCTGACCCAGGTTTCCATTTTGTCTCTTTTTCAACCGCCACTGTAGGGTTGCGCAGGCCGGAGGGCTGTGCTGTTTGCCGGTGAGCCATGAGCAGGGGATGCGTCCCTGGCGGGCCTCCCTTCTCTCTGCTCCCAGGAGCCTGTGCCCTGGGCTGGTGTCCACTGCATGCCCAAAGTTAACCATTAACCCTGGATTTCTCAGGGGTAGTCCAACTGATAAAAGTTGTTTTTAGAAAATTAGCTTCTTTCTATTCTGAAATGCTCCCATCTTCTGAGGGGTAGGGTGGGGTGGGCTGAGGAAGTGGGCCTTGGAGTCCACTGCAGCTGATCACGTTGCCTTAAGTCATGTGGATAGTGTTGGAAATGTAATTTGGAAACTAGGTGTTTTTTTTTATTACTGAGGTATAGTTGATATACAATATTATATTAGTTTCAGGTGTACAACATAGTGACTTGACAATTATTTACATGATGAAATGCTCACCACAAGCATAGTTACTGTCACCATACAGAGATATCAGAGCATTGTTGTTTCTGATTCGTATTGATGGCTGCGTGAGTGTACACACACGTCGCATTCATCAAGCCACACACTAAGAGTTGTGCAGTTCATTGTATATACCGCAATATAAAGAATTTTAAAAGCTTTATCTATGACATAAAACATTGACTACATTCCCTATGCTGTGATTTTCATCCCCATGGCTTATTTACTTTATACTGGAAGATCATACTTCTTTATCCCCTTTACCTATATATGATTTGAAGGTCTCTTCAGGGGATAAGATGAGAGAATACGTGTGAAGCCCTTTACCTGGGACACGAGGGCTCAGTAGATGGGGGTTAATTTAGGGGTCACGGATCCTGCCATTACCATTATTCATGGAGCAGGGCCTCCGTGGAGTCTGTGGCCCGGGTCAGCGGAGGCAGTAGGAGAAGCATGGGGGTACGCCGAGGGAGTCTCCTTGCCAAGGCAAGTCTGAAAGAGGGAGGTCTCTGAGGGATGAAGGAGAGCCAGAGGCCTCCACTTGGGAGGGGAGTTCCAGGAGGGGAGGCCCTGGGCCTCATCCAGGGACAGCCGGAGCCGTGACCTCTGTCTGGGGGGTCATGTTCTTCCCTGCCCATTTCCAGCTCCCCGTCCCAGGTCCAGAGTTACCCAAACATTTTCCAAACCAGTTCTGACGCCTTCATTTTCCAAACCAGTCTGACGCCTTTCTAATGGGCCACAGATGCATTGCATTTGCCAGAAATTGGTAAAATGCCAAGCCAAGTGGGGAGTTGCACGTTGGCAGTACCACATTGGGCCCCAGATTTTGCCCAGCGGGTGCCCTGTTCTGGGGGAGGGGTGGCCTCTGTTCCTTCCACAGTCCCTCCCCAAGCGTGGCATGTAAAGCTTCCTTTGGTGTGGCGGTGTTTGACTCAGGCGTGCACGCTGACCCTCAGGCCCATCCGTTGGGCTTTGGTTTGCTCTTATTCTCACTATTCACTGAGCATTTACTATGATTTGCTTTGTATTTTCTTTTTTAAAAATGGAAGCATAATTGACACACAACATCTTATTTTTAGGGATATTGTATTTTTTTTAACGGTTAATGATTTATAGAAGTAGTTTTGATCTCGTGGACTCCCTGAAGGGTCTTGGGTGCCTCGCAGGGGCCCAGGGCTCACACTTTGGAAATGAATTCTTTAAAGGAAAAGTACCGAGGGCTCTGAGAGCCTAAAATAGGCAACCTGTTCTAGGCTAGGGGACTGACACCAGAGCGTGTTTAAGACATGCTGGGCCTCTGGCCACATTGTCTTAGCATTGGCAGCTGGCCTCGGGGTTTACCTGATCTAAAGTCCCATGTGACTGCGGTGGTCTGTGGGGTCTCTGCCCATGTGTGCACCTGAGCAAGCGGCTATCCGGGCTCTGCTCGTGCATGCCCTGCAACAGTGCCGTCAGAGCGGAGACTGCTGCCCAATAGAGACCTTGGTGAGGAAGCCAGAAGGGATCCCAAGTCAGAGAAGCACACACCTCCCATTTGCAGCCCTCTCTCCACACTAGGGAAATGCAGAGCAGTGTGTTTCCACAAAAAAGGGAAGGGCCCCCTTCCCCAGTTCCCCACCGCACCTGGAGGAGCGGCCCTGAGCCAGTCAGCAGTGAGGAAGAACAGCCTAGAATAAGCCAGCCCTGGGGAGGGGAGCCACCAGAGAGAGGGGGCATGATGGTAGACAAGCGTGATTGTCCCATGGCTTCAGAGGACAGCTGCCACTCAGGATGGGGAGGCAGGCCTCTTGGTACTGCCCACCACTGGGCTGAGGGCCAGGCACTGCCCTTCAATCCAGTAAACCTTGCTGAGCACAGAGCAGCCAGGGGCCTCCAGTCACGGTGCTGGCATGGCAGGTGAACCTGCTCTGTGAAGCCCTCCTGACCCAGACACCTTTGAGCATGGAGGAGAGTGGGTGCCAGATTCGGCCTCCCCGGGATCAGGTCCCGGCCCTGCCTCTTTGCTGTGTATGTGACCCCGCTGGGCAGCTTGCCTCCTCTCTCTAAACCTCAGTTTCCTCATCTGTTAAAATGGGCAACAAAATGCCTTGCACGTGGGCCTGCTGGGTGAAACGGGCCATCCGTATAATGTGTTACCCTGAGCACACTGAGTGGGGCATGTAAACCGTGGCCACGGCTTTGATCTTGGTGTCCAGACCACCTTGAGCAAGGACCCTACTCCGATCTCGTCCTCTTGTGAGCAGGCATCTGTCTCCCACTGTCTGGATCCCCTGTGCATCCACAGCACCTGGCAATGCTCATCAGATGCCTCTGAAATAGGGAGCAGGCACCTTCCCTTTGCAAACGGTCTGTCCGAGGCCCAGGAAGGGGACACTCTGAGCCCAAACTGCCAGCTGGTATAGGAAGCGGTTCAGAATGTGAGCTGCGAGCCAGTGGGGTTTCTGTGCAGTGCCCGAAACTGAGACTATTGTCAAGCCAGTCACTGGAAGGTTTTACAGATACTTGGAATGTCTTCCCTGGGTGCTATGGATGGGGTCCCCCTGGTGCCTTTGGGTCGTGCTCTGGACCTGGGGTGCTGGTAAACACTTCTCTGAAACTGATTTTGGCAGTCCTCACAGCCTAAAAGCATGCAGAGGGGATCTCTGGGATACAGATTGGGTAATTTTACGCTGGCATCTTCACAGGACGGGGCTTGGCAAGGAGAGGCCCGAGAGGTGGCCTTACTAACATTTTTTCAGTGATCTAACCGAGTCAAACGCTCGCAGAAGTCCTCAGAGCCCTCTTGTCTACCTAACTGAGCTGGTATTTCCACGCCGAGCTCTCCTGCTGGAAGCAGGAGGTGGCTTTGCACAGGCCCAGAGTTGCTTTGGGCCTAGCAGGAAACATTTCTCACGAGCCCTGCATAATGAGGTGTGGTGACCTCTCGTCACGAAAGCTTGTCCTCCCTTGAGGAACCCTGCTGCCTGCCTGGGTACAGTGGGCAGTGACTGACATGTGTGACCTGAGGAGATAATGGGACTCAAAAGATGCTCATCCATGTGTGACAGATGGCCAGATGGATGTGCATGGCATTCCTGTGGCTGCAAGTGGCCGGGCATTCATAGCACGCTGGCGTGTGTGCAGCCAAGGACACCCCGTGGCCTGCAGGCAGGGAGGCGGCCCACTCACAGTAGAATGTTCAGGATGGGTGCTTCTGAACACACAGCCTTCCAGGGTGGGCTGGTCCTCTCTGCATCCCCAACCTCCCTGTGAACTAGACAGGTCGACATCTTTCCTTGGGCGTCTAAAGACATTTCTCCCCCACCTCCTGTGCAACCTGTGACCCCCCATCTCCCAGTCTCAGCAGTGGTACCACCAGATGCCCAGTTTAAGCCAGACATCCAGCCTCTCCCCACCACTCTTCCCTTTCCCCCCATGCAGTCCATCCCTAGGCTTTATGGGCTCCTCCTCCAAAATGTTTTTTGGCTCTACCCAGAATGCACATTTTTACACCACCCACCGGGGCTGAGCCACCGTTTCTCTCCTGGGCCTTGGAGCAGTGGGGCGTCTGTTCCACTGGAGCGGGCAGGCCCTGCCAACCTCTCCCCTTCTGGTTAGCCTCCCTGCCTCCCATCCCCACTGACCCCAGCACACTGCTGGTTTTCTGTATCTTCATGCTTCAGGGGCTCTGCACCTGCTCTTTCTACTGCCTGAAAAATTTCCCCAAGGCCCTTCACAAATGTGTTTTTGTCCTCCAGGGATCTCAGTTCCGATTATCCCTCCAGGAAGCTTTCCCGGAGCCCTTGCATCTCACCTACCCTAATGATGCCTGATGTCCTCTAGGGCATCTCCCTTAGTCTGTAATCATCTTATTTCCTTGGTTCGCCTGCCTTCTAGAACAACAAACCTTTTCAGCAAAGGACCAGATAGGAAATATCTTCGCTCTGTGGCCATACTGTCTGTGCCACAGTGATTCCGCTCTGCCATTTCTGACTGTTTAGGGGAAAAAACAGTCAGAAAGTATGTGAGTACGTGCATGTGGCTGTGCTCCAACATGCCATTTGTAGACAGGACACGGGACTTTGAAATTCATATAACTTTTATGTGTGACAAAGTACCCTCTGTTTGGTTCAAAAACAATCTTTAAAAATATAAAAACCATTCTTAGCTCTTGGACCTTACAGAAATACGCAATGGGACAGATCCGGCAGGATGTAGTTTGCCAGCCCCTGTTCTAGAATATAAGCCCCATGAGGCCAGGGCCTGCCTTACTCATCCATCCTTGTATCCCAACCACGTAGCGGTTCTTGGCATATAGAAGATTCTCACTGGATATTTGAGGAGCGAAAACAGGCAGAGGAACTGATGGGACAATCTCAAACATGGGATCCCATGTGTTTGAAAACAAGGAACCCAGAAAAGATGGTCATAGAGACAGGCATCTGGGAACCTGCCAACAGGAATGTCTGCCCATCAAGTCCACCCTCAGGCCTCTAACCAGGACAGCATTTGGCCACCTGTGATCTGCATTTTCTAGGCTCAGACGTTCTTCCAAGTCAAGCAAGAAGCCCTCTCCTTGTGTACACCTTCCAAACCGGCCCATGGGCCATGCTGTCAGAACTGTAACCCGTGGGAAGGTCGTGGACTGTTTGTCCTGGCACAGGGAGTGAACATCTGAATAAATTCATATTCACTTGCTTTTATGAGCAAAGTTATCCTTGATCTTTGACAATGTGACTCAACTTCTCAGTCCCGCCCGATGCTCGTATCATTTGTATGTTTTAGTCTTTCCTCCACAACTGCTTCGGAATGCACAGTTCTCTGATTTGGTTTTCTAATGGCATTTGTACCCCTGCTGTAGCTATGAGACAACATACTTTTCTGGATAATACTCTCAGAGGGACGATATTTGGCTTTCTCCTCCATAATTTTTGATGGAACCTGTTTATTGCCTTGTAGTCACTCCCTTGATGGTCATTTGATGCTCTGGACCGCCGAATGAGGCCCCGGTTGGATTGTGTCACTGGACACCCGTACAAACTCTTGGGAGATTTAAAGAAAACTCAGGCAAGTGGTTGAATATGGGGGAAAATGTAACTAGATTCTACCTCTCACCTCATATCAAAATCCTGGATGAGTTACAAGATTGAAACAAGGAGAAATGATAAACATGTGAAACACCTCATTTTAAGACCCTGTTACTGAAGGCAGAGTTATGAATACAATGTTATATAAGAAGTAAGAAAATCTTCAGCCTAGTCCAAAAAGAAATCTCTTGAAGAAAATCTTGAGAAACCACACTGTATAAGTATTTGCTGACAAAGGGTTAATTGAATTTTAAAAATGTATTTACCCTTTTTTTTTTTGGTGAGAGCCTTTAAATTCTACTTTCTCAGCGTATTTCAACTATGTGATACTGTGTTATCAACTGTCGTCACCGCTAGATCTTTAGACCTTATTCATTTTATAACTGAAAGTTTGTATCCTTCTACCAACCTCTGCTTATTTCTTCTGGCGCCTGGCAACCACTCCTCTCTGTTTCTATGGGTTTGACTTTTGTTTTTAGATTTCACGTATAAATGAAACCATGTAGTATTTGTCTTTCTGTGGCTATTCACTTAATATGATGCCTTCCAGTTTTACCCATGTCACAAATGACAGGATTTCTTCGTTTTTTAAGGCTGAATAATATTCTGTTGTGTGTGTGACCATATACCTGTACATTTACATTGTTTCCATACCTTAGCTATGGTGAATAATGCTTCAGTGAACATGGGGGTACAGCTGCGTTGTCAAGATATTATTTTGTTTCTTTTGGATAAATACCCAGAAGTGGGATTGCTGGATCATATGGTAGTTCTCTTTTAAATTTGAGGACTCTCCATACTATTTTCTGTAATGGCTGCACCAGTTTACATTCCCACCAACAGTGCCCAAGGGTTCCCTTTTCTCCACATCCTTGCCAGCATTTATTTCTTGTCTTCATGTTACTAGCCATACTAACAGGCGGGAGGTGATATCTCATTGTGGTTTTTGATTTGCATTTCCTTGGCGATAAGTGATGTTCAATAGGTTTAGTTTCTTTAATGCATAAAATGATCTAATCGTTGAGGGGGGAAGAAAAGCCAGTTGCAAAGTTTGTACAGAATATGTAGAGTTGTTTATAGAAGGGTGATAATAGAAAAATGAGTAAGGGACGTAAGGAGATGACTCACAAACTAAGTTTGACTAGTCAACAAGTACTTGAAAACAATGTTCAATCTTATTAGTAATAACAAACTCCAAAAGGCAATCCTGAGTTACCATATTATGCCTGTTAATGACCAAAAGGAATGCCGATCAAGCGTGTGGTTGACTGTTGGCGACGCAAGCATGAGTGTCTGAAGTCCCAAACTCAGTGGTTCTACCTCCAGAAATTGAGATTTGCCCAGAATGTGGAGCATTTCCTTGATTTTTATCACCATTAGGAGGGGACCTTGTCGGACTTAGTTGCCATTTGTGGGCTTCTAATAGGGGCTTGATAAGAACACGCTGATCTATATGAGGGATGTTTCAGTATTTCAAGCAGCAAAATGTGGGGACATTGTCCACATTCATCAGAGATGTGTTGATTGAACTTATCAGTGATCCAGACTGCCAAATGACCTGTAGTTTAATGAATTCCCTACCAGTTGGTTGACTAAATTGACCGTAAGTCAGTCAAAATGATGCCTTGAGGAGTGACGTGGGCAGAGTTTCCACTGCCCTGGGTACTGAAGCCAGGCACACTGTTGTTCCTTCTGTGTCGAACTGGGGTCTAAGCATGTGAAACACTTCCCGTATTCAAGGGTTAAATACATTTATGACCACCAGCCGCTGGATTTTTAAAGGCCTAAGACACCGAGTGTAAAGGTGCCTTTCTTCTAGCCTCCTCTGGAATCCAGGTTTTGCAGAAAACTCTTGCAGTCGTCCCATACCATATGCAAGTTAGACTGCGGTCCTGGAGTGGACACTGGTGTCAAACACGTTGGAGAATAACATTCCTGCTGAGGCAATCTAATAAAACTTCTCTTGTCAACTTGAAGTGGCCCCCAATGGACAGATCAAACCTATTTTTAGGTTGCAAGTGTTATAAGAAGAAATATTTAATTAGAATGGGGAATGTTTAAAATAGCTTTCTCTTTAATATGGCTGCCTGCTGGCTTGTTTTCCCCGATGTCATTAATCACCAGCGAAGGGACGGCGGCATTCAGTCCAGTCTAGCTCCCGTCAAAATCTGCCTTCTGTGTGTAGTTTGCCATGTCACTCCAAATGCCAAGTCTCTCTAGATTCTGGCTCTTCCCTGCAAGCCAAGAGCACTGAGAGCTTTAGATGATTGAATTTAGAGCGTTTCTTCTGGATGAGAGCCTGAGATGGGGTATTTCTCCCAGGGAGCTCCGTGGTTCTTCGCGCAAAGATGGTTGTGTTCAGACTGAAGCGAATGGAGAATGTTCTGTGGTCAGGGGACCAAGAAGGGCTTGAGGTTGCCTTGGGATGTACGTGAAGAACTGGGCTGTGTAGAAAGTGATAGAAGGGAAATCAAAACTCAAGCTCCCTTAGGGTTCAAATCCAATTCTTGACATTCCTTTGTGTTTTGGGGGGGGGATCAGCAAGTTAAAGTCTTCTTTGGACATTGGAGAACTCGATTGATTTGGCTTTATCTCATAGCTGTGCTATAGAAAGTGATATAGATTTAGGCTTTACTTTTAAAAATCACATGGGTACTTCATACATGCAGGCATTGTTCTAAGGGCTTTCTGTGTTTTCGCTCATCAGGTTACCACCTAAGTCCTTTGAAGTGGATATTATTATTTGCATGTCACCAATGAGGAAGCGGAGGTGCAGACAGGATGCAGAGCTGTCCCCAAGTCACTCTCTAGGGAGTGGCAGAGCCAGGATTAAAACACAATCAGTCTAGCCACATCTTCCATTTATTGCTTTATGATCACTGAAGAGCCTTTTTTCTATATTCCTGGTAGATTTTAAGTAGTACATGCTTCCTAGAGCTTCACCTTCAGACTTCCTAAAAATAATCACCCTTCTCCCGAACTCACAAGCTGTGAGAAAGACATTATTTGTGAGAGGAAAAGGTACTTTTATACCGCACTAAGTGGGAATATAAATTAAATCTGTATGACCCTTTAATCCAGTGTTTCTACTTCTAGAAATGTATTCTACAGAAATAATCTAAGATGTCTATACAGAAATCTATCTAAAGTGAGCAGAGACCCTTGTCTATCTTGTTTCTAGTGTCATCAGAACCTAGGATAGTTTCTGGCACATAGTGGACATTCAGCAAAGAATTATTAAATGAACAAGCTGTGACACACGCACACACACACAAACACACATACACACACACACAAAACCAAAGATGCACACAAAGCCTCAATGTCCACCCAGAGGATGAAATCATTTATATCCATATGCCATACATACATTAGAAATGTTTGTAGAAGAAATTTTATTAACAATACCTTTTTAAAAATCTACTAAGTCGATAAATCAAGCACCAAAAGATTAGGGACATTATTTTCTTGGTGCCTATCATACAAAAACAATAACCTCTATCAGCAAAATGGTGTTTATAGTTTTAAATAATCTAGAAGGATTCATTTTAAAACATCACTAGTGGCTTTCTGAGGTTGGTTAATTGTGGATGATTTTTATCTTATCCTTTGGATTTGGAATGCTTCTCCCTTTTTGTGCAATAAATATGTGTACTTTTGTAATCAGAATAAACATTTAAAATTGTCTCTTCCCTGGGGCCACAAAAGGAAGGAGTAGAGATAGAAAGAAAAGAAAAAAATGTTCATAGGAAAAATTCCAAGAAGTTCATAGTGGTTATATCTACCTGGTGGGATTAAGATTAGAATTTCACTTCTTTTAATTTATGTGTGTTTTCCAATTTTTAAATAATGGAACTATATTATTTAAACAAATATCTTTTTTTTCCCATGGAAAAAGTAGAGAGTGGGTGGGGGCGTTTAAAAATTGGCTACAGCACCTGCCACTGGCCAGGAGTTTCACTCTGGTCCCCACCTGTGCCACTTGCCTCTTCTGCCCCCTCCTCTATATATCCTGCCCATTTTGCTCACCAGTTGGGGACCCCCATGTCCCAAGTACCCAGCATAGTACATAGTAGGCTTTCATATGTTTGTTTAATGACTAAATAGCTGGGGACTCAATTGCTCATTTAGTATTTAAAAATCTGTTATGTTTGCTTTGTAAGGCTCAGTTTTCTTACTGTGTCCCTCACGTCTAATACAGTTGTTTGAAGGGCCAGACATCCCCTTCCTGGTGAATTTCAGGTCGTGTGGTAGTTGATGGCCTCTGGTGGCCCCGAGGGTGTAGGGAGCACCAGCAATCCCTGATCAGAGAGGAGCTTTTGAACCACCTGGAGGAGAAAGCAGCTGCCTGGAAGATGTCATGTGTAGGCTCAGATCCCTACCTTCTGATGGTTTCTAGCCATTTATACTGGACTTTTTTGGTGGTGGTTTAGGGGTGACATTTAAGGCTTGAGAAGAGTCACAAGGCTCAGAATGGCCACTGGGGGTCAGTCTTATGCATGGGAGGTGTGCTGGTTCCCAGGACCCCTCCTCCCCCCCGTATCTTCCCCACCTGCAAACTGGTCACAGACGTTCTGCCACGAAAGATGTATCTTTTTAGTTTAAGATTTCAGACAGGACTAATATTTAAATATTGTCACTGTGACTGAGGGTTCTGAAAACATGTTAGGCTTGAGGAAGGCTGTCGCCTACTCCTTATCAGGTTTCACATCTATTCAAGTATCATTGGTCTTCAGGTGTTGGCCTCTCCCCCATGAAGTGGTCATCACAGCTGCATCTGAACTCTTACCTGGAGATTGTGAGACCTCCTGGGGAGACATTATCACAAGAAGAGACACTTTGACACTCATTATCCAGGGCGATGGCCCATGAGCTGCTGACTGGACTAAACCAGGTGGCAGCTCCCAGGGCCCCTTTTGAGAAAGTCCAAAGCCCCACAGACACCTCTGTTCTTTCTTTCTTTTTTTTTAAATTGAAGTATCATTGAATCATTGATATACAGTCTTATGAGGGTTTCACACGAACAATGTTGTGGTTTCAACATTCACCCATATTATCAAGTCCTCACCCCCCCATTGCGGTCACTGTCCATCAGCATAGTGAGATCCTCTAGAGTCAGTGTCTTCTCCCTGCTGTACTGCCTTTCCCATGACCTACCTATGTTGTTTGTGCCAATCATAATGCCCCTCAATGCCCTTCTCCCTCCCCACCTGCCCTCCCCCACCCCTCCCCTTTGGTAACCGCTAGTCCCCTCTTGGAGTCTGTGAGTCTGCTGCTATTTTTTTCCTTCAGTTTTGCTTTGTTGTTATACTCCACATATGAGGGAAATCATTTGGTACTTGTCTTTCTTCACCTGGCTTATTTCACTGAGCATAACACCCTCTAGCTCCATCCATGTTGTTACAAATGGTAGGATTTGTTTTCTGTTCATGGCTGAATAATATGCCATTGTGTATATGTACCACCTCTTCTTTATCCATTCATCTACTGGTGGACACTTAGGTTGCTTCCATATCTTGACTATTGTAAATAGTGCTGCAATAAACATAGGGGTGCATATGTCTTTTTTAATCAGGGATCTTGTTTTCTTCAGGTAAATTCCTAGGAGTGGAATTCCTGGGTCAAATGGTGTTTCTGTTTTTAGAAACATATTGCTTTCCACAATGGTTGAACTAATTTACATTCCCACCAACAATGTAGGAGGGTTCCCCTTTCTCCACATCCTTGCCAGCATTTGTTTATTTGTTTTTCCTTGTCTGTTGGATGCTGGCCATCCTAACTGGTGTGAGGTGATATCTCATTGTGGTTTTAATTTGCATTTCTCTGATGATTAGTGAGGTGGAGCATCTTTTCATGTGCCTGCTGGCCATCTGAATTTCTTCTTTGGAGAAGTGTCTGTTCAAGTCCTCTGCCCATTTTTGAATTGGGTTATTTGTTTTTTGGGATGTTGAGGCGTGTGAGTTCTTTATGTATTTTGGATGTTAACCCCTTATTGGATAAGTTGTTTATGAATATATTCCTCCCACATACTTTAGGATGCCTTTTTGTTCTGCTTATGGTGTCCTTTGCTGTACAGAAGCTTTTGAGTTTGATGTAGTCCCACTTGTTCATTTCTGATTTTGTTTCCCTTCCTCAAGGAGATCTGTCCAGGAAAAAAATTGCTCATGCTTATGTTCAAGAGATTTTTGCCTATGTTTTCTTCTATGAGTTTTATGGTTTCAAGACTTACATTCAGGTCTTTAATCCATTTCGAGTTTACTTTTGTGTATGGAGTTAGACAATAATCCAGTTTTCCTCTCTTACATGTAGTTGTCCTGTTTTTCCAACACCATTTGTCGAAGAGGCTGTTGTTTTCCCACTGTATATCCATGACTCCTTTATCATATATTAATTGGCCGTTGTGTGGGTTTATATCTGGACTCTCTATTCTGTTCCATTGGTCTATGAGTCTGTTCTTGTGCCAGTACCAAATTGTTTTGATTACTGTGGCTTTGTAGTAGAGCTTCAAGTTGGGGAGTGTAATCCTTCCAGCTTTGTTCTTCCTTCTCAGGATTGCTTTGGCTATTTGGGGTCTTTTGTGGTTCCATATGAATTTTAGAATTATTTGTTCTAGTTCATTGAAGAATGCTGTTGATATTTTGATAGGGATTGCATTGAATCTGTAGATTGCTTTAGGCAGGATGGCCATTTTGACAATATTAATTCTTCCTATCCATGAGCATAGGATGCATTTCCATTTATTGGTATCTTCTTTAATTTCTCTCATGAGCATCTTGTAGTCTTCAGGATATAGGTCTTTCATCTCCTTGGTTAGGTTAATTCCTAGGTATTTTAGTCTTTGTGATGCAATTGTAAATAGACCTCTGTTCTTTCTTGGTGGCTACCTTTATGGTCACCTCTAAGCCTGAGCGCCTCTCTCTTTTGAATTTATTTTTTTTTAATGTATTGTCTCCCTGTCCTGTGTTTTCTTAGTACCACATTCTACTCTAGGTCACACCAGGTGTGGAGTTCACCCACTTCCTTGATGTCCACCGAAAAGCAAAAGAAAACAGAATTCTAGGCTCCAGGAAAATGGCAGTGGGTGCATCTCTTTTAATCTCTCCAAAGTCCTACATACAAAAACCACAGCTGGATAGCAAAGCCATATACAAGTGGTCAACATTTCCCAACCAAATATCCCGCCCCTGTTCCCCCAAACCACAGTATTCCTACAAACTCCTGAATGGAAAGAGTGAGGATGAACCACTGAGACTACAAGATGCACGTGGCTTCAGTGTCCAGGGAACAGAAAGCCGAGAAGAACAATAGCACATCTGAGAGGCTTACTAACAGGAGAGCCCAAAAACATCCCAGGTGTGTACTAGGCAACCAATTCAGGAATAGTATCTGCCAGCAGGGAGCTGGAGGGGCCGCAAGAAGGCAAAAGGGGCAGGAGCAGCGGGGCCACTGTGAACTCTAGAAAATGATCTGCTCGAAAACTTCAATGGCCCCCTATTGTTTAGAGTGTTCATTCTAGAGTATGTTTTTTTTTTTAGCTTGACATTCAAAACCTTTCATAGTTTCACCCTAACATACCTTTCTGGTATAATTTGCGATCACATCTTTCAGTCTGCATTTTATGCCAGCTGCACTCTTCTGAGCGGTTCCATTTGCATTTGGTAATTCGGGTTTCTCGCATTTCACGCAGCCTTTATGGTCTGGTTTGGGTGAATTCTGGACAGCATGACTGAGCGATGTGGACTCAAGACACACTTGATGGCTCTCAGTTAACTTCTGGCACACGATTTTTACAAAGACAGATTCCTTCTGGAAGAAAAACTGCATCTGCCAGCCAAAGCTCTCTTAGTTCCACAAAGAACAACAGGACTCCCACTGCTAGAATTCTTGCTTCAATACATGAGCCTCCCTTCACTTTCAACTAACTTAAAATAATTCGTGTTTTTATTAAAACATCCACCCTACATTTGGAAAAGGACTCAATGACATTTGCTTGATTTTTGAAACAATGGTAGAGCATTTCCTTTTGCCCAAAGAGGGCCAGCCAAGGCCAAGGTCCACATAAGGTGCAATGGAGACATCATGGTAATGCTAAGGCTCCGGTGCTCACCAGTGTCAAAGACTCCTTGGGGGGATGAATGCCCATACAGGAAGCTCTAGACAGTAATGTAAGGGGTCCTCCTTGGGACTCCAGCTGTGCTCTGTCCTATACCACCCTGGACTGTAAACAAGACTACCCCTTTCAGAGAGGGCATGGATGCAATATTTTCCTTTCCTCCCACTGAGTTGGAGCATGTTGATGTTGCGATGGGAGGAAGATTTTGACAGGCAGAATCCCACCACGTCCTCAGTCAGGGAAACAGATGTAGCATATGATTTTGAGTGTGGCACCCAGGATTTGGGTCTAGTTCAAGTACACATCTCATAAAAGCCCAGACAATGAAAAGTGAAGATGCAAAAGATAAAAGGGTGGCTTTCAGATGCCATAAAATACTGTTTAAAGCCATGCTTAACCATAGTGTTCCAACCTTTGCATTTCCATTTTTATGCATAGAAAAAAGGACTGTTCAGTATACTAACCAAGCCTTAGGAAATGAACATCGTCTGGCCATTGAAAGCAGGTTCTACTAGTTCTGTTAAGGCATCTGACCTATTCTGAGATGCTAGATCTGGCATCATACATTGGAATGTGTTCATTTCCTTGGGCTCAGGACGCCGCTAAGGCATTAATTCCTGGAGGTAAATCCTGTGGCCACAGTGGTAACGCATCCAAGACATCTATGATTGGAGGACTTCGCTGTGACTGATGCAAGAGAGCAGCAATTGTAGAGACCCCTGGAACATAACCATGGTTGGACTTGAACCTCTAAACATTTAGCTAGTGCTGTTTTCCATGTATCATATAAAAGCAAAATGCTCATGATAAAAATAATACCTTACATTTATTAAACATTTTCAAGGGATTAATTCCTGTGCTTTTTAAATCTTCCCAATATGTTGGGGGCAAGTACTGATAGGCAGCTCCACTTTCTAGGTAAGGAAAGAGAGACTTAGAGGTGAAAATACCTAGCCCCAGGTCAAACAGTGCCAGAATTTTATTCCAAATCTGTCTGGCCTGAAAGCATAATTAAAAAAAATCACTTTCAAGGTACTGTATTTTGCCCACTTCAAATTTTTCTAAAATGTGAGTAAAGTGTCTTAAAACCAGAAACTGTGTTTAAAATGTAAAGCAGCCCCCCTTTCGATGTTGATGTTGGAGGACCACCTTGTTCCATCTGTAAAGGCAGTAGAGTTACAGTAAGTATTGCAGTTTGCCCGGGTTTTAGTTTTCTCATTTGCCAAAGGAAAAAATGGAGCTTAACTCCCCATGGAGCCTTTCCCTTCTGACATTCATTCGTTAGTCTAATGAACAAAGGCTGGTCTGAATTTCTACTCTAAGGAAAGCACTTGGTGATCTAATCATCATAATGAAATAATGAGGTGTTATCCCTGATTGTAAAGAGCTCACAGTCTTATAGAAGAGACCAATTCACCAACTAACCATCAGAATCCAATGTCGTCTGTACCATAAAAGATGTGTGTGTGTGCACGTGTGTCCATATATATATATATATATATATATATACACAACCAGACACATACATACCTATACACATACACAACCGTGCACACACACTTGTGGGAAGAGAACAGAGGCAAGGACGTAGAAGTTGGAGGGTTTCACGCAAGAGCGATGGTAAGCTCCCTGAGGAGGAGGGGCTGAATCTGTCTTTGATCCCCATTGCATCCTGAGCCTGGCAGGCCCGTACATATTTGCTGAATGTCGGCACACATGAAAATGAGACGTAATCTGGATTGTAAAGGATTCATTGGGGTACACCAGATGGAGAAGAGGGACCAGGACATTTATTCCAGGAAGCAGGAGCAGCATGTGCAAAGGTAAAGAGCACAGACAGTTCCACAGTGGGCTGAGGAAGGCATTGGAAGCTTGGACACAATGCAGGAGGAGGGGCACGTGGGCTGGTAGTAGGAGACAAGGTTCCAGGAGGTAGATTTTGGCCAGGATCACAGTGGGCCCAAAGCCACGGGGTTTGGGGGGTGTGTGACTCTGCAGGGTTCTTTCTGTAGAGGTTTTGGACTTGGAGGAACCTGTAGTTTGACTTGTTTGCTAGAGCTCTGCATGGCTTAGTCACAGCTAGGAACCTCCCACCCCAAAATTTAATATTAATATTTAACAACAAAAAAAGGGTAACAATGGAAACTGTGCTGGAAAGAGATATTGGGGTGGGTCCCCATTGTAAGGAAAAAAAAGTAGCCAACCTACATTAGAGGAGAATTCAGAATTATGGACATGAAATAAGAGATAGTCAGATTGAACTTGAATATGGGGACCAGTTTGATGAAGGAAATTCTTTGGCCTGTGATGGTCTGTGAGTTTGCTAGGAGAACTGAGAGTAAGTGTAAATGTGAGGCCTCTGTGGAAATGCGATGTTTCAGCCTTGCGCACTAGGATGTAGGAGTCCGTTTCCCCACCCCTTGAATCTGGGCTGGCCTTAAGGTTTGTATGGGAATAGGACTGATGGGTGCCAATTCTGAGCGGAGGTCCGCAGAGGCCTTGCTTGCTTACATTCGCTCTCTTGTAACACTACCAGCACCATGTGAGCAAGCCCAGGCTAGCTGAATGACTGTCACCCCAAACTGAAACCCAGCCAAGCTCTAGACACATGACTGAGGCCATTCTAGATCAGCCAGTCCCCAGCCTAGTGGAGCCCAGCCCAGGTCAGCAGAACTGTCCAGGCAACTGTAAGACTCATGAGCAAGAAGAGATTGTAGTAGCTTAAAGTCAAAAAGGAAGGAAGGAAGGAAGGAAGGGAGAATGGGAGAGCAGGCAAATGTGTTAGGAAATGGTGATGATGAATTACCTAACACCCAGCTCTTACTATGAGTTAGGTCCTGGGCTACCCAATTTACACAGTATTTCACTTACTTAGTTCTTGGTTCTATCAAATCAGTTCATCAGTGTATCAAATGCCTCCTCAAAGGAAAGTTTGATTCCAGAGATTTCCAACTTGCTTTGCCAAGCTGCAGGCCAGAGGATTTTATTCAAAGGCTTTGGAATCAGACAAATCCAGGTTTGAGTTACAAATTCACCGCTTACCATCTCCATAACCTTGGGTAATGTATGTAACACAAACCCAAATGCCAATTTCTGCAGCTGAAAAGTGGGGTTAAATAATATCTGCACCTTAGAATACTATTTAGCCATAAATAAAGGGAAATCCTGCCATTTATTACAGTTTGAATGGACCTTGAGGGTATGTTAAGTGAAGGAAGTTGGACAGGGAAAGACAAATACTGTATCATTTCACTTATATGTGGAGTCTAGAAACACAGCAAAACAAAAAAAACATACCCCCAAACTCATAGAATAAAAAGGTCAGATTTTACTAGAGAAAGGTTTTTTGTTTTTGTTTTTTTTTAAACTCAGAGAGATTTTACTGGGAGGTGGGAGGTGAGGAAATTGGCTGAAAGCCATCAAAAGTCACAAACTTCCAGTTATACAACAGGGATGTGTACAGCCTGATGACTCTAATTAACACTGCTGTATGATATATTACAAAGATGCTAAGAGATCAGATCCTGAAGTTCTCATTGCAAAGGAAAAAAAAAACATTTTCTTTCTTTTTTCTGTATCTATGTGAGATGATGGGTACCGATGAACCTTACTGTGGTAATCATTTCACAATATATGTAAGTCAAGTCCTTACCTGGTTTATCTGAAACTTATACGGTGCTGCTGTATGTCAGTTATATCTCAATAAAACTGAAAGAAGAAAAATGAACACTGACACCTCTCAGTGTAGTGAGGATAAATGAGCTAAGTTCATCCTAGGACCTGTCACAGCACCTGCGTGCCTCAGTGCCCAGCAGTGACACCTGCGGTTAACATTGTCACCCGTGCATTTCAGCAAGGTATGAACTGAGGACAAGAATTTTTCAGCAGAGGTTCTCAACCTGCTATCACGGTACCTGCCCTCTGATGACCTTGTGTGTGGCACAGCCACTCCAGCAGCATCCCCAGGCTCATGGTTCATTTCTTGTACATCATCTCATCTCTCTGGTAAGGAACCTACCAGAGAGTGAAAAGATCATGGGCACAACCTTCAAACCACTCTCAATTATAAATAAAGACAAAATTCAATAGTTTATTTTCTGCAGTTACTGGCAGCAACCTGATGTCTTGCAGGCCCGAGCAGGATGTTGTATCTGATTGCCTCTGTCGGGTTAATCAACCACCTGCCGTCCTCTCTGCTCTCCGGACGGTGAGTCCTGATGGGGCAAAGGCTGTGCCGGGTTCTTCTGCCTTTTCGACATGTTAACTCATTGTCTGGCTCATCAATCGTAACTGATAAGTATTTGGGGAATAACCCCACCCCACCCCGAGGGAGTGAGTGAGTGAAGGTTTCTCCACCCCTAGTCAATCAGGGAGCCCCCTTGGAAGGGAGGAACTGAACAGAATGTCAGGATTTGAAGGATAAACAGCAGCTTCCTGTCAGCAGCTTGACTATTGTTAACCTCAAAAGTAGAAAGGTGATTTTTACCAGCAAAAACGGGTTTGTTTGGAAACAGCAGAGCATTGCAACCTGGCACAAGCCAGCTATGGCAAAACCATACAGGTATGTCTGGAGGATAAAGAAGATCGGAGCAGATGGGCAGATTGGCGAGGGCTGTTCTAAACAAAAACCGTTGCAGGAACCTGGGAGTCGCGCGTGCCACGGCCTCTCACGGGCTGCGTTGTACCGGTCTCTCATTGGCTGGCCGCAGCGTGGAGGCGGTACCCACCTGCTGGGAGGAAAGTAGCTCAAACTGGGTGCACCTGCAGGGGCTTGAGATCCACGAGGAGCCGAGGGATGAGTGTCCTTCCCTACGCGGCCGCCGCCATATCAGGGAGGTTTCCCTTCCTTGATTTTCACACTACCCTGGCTTTCTCCACCCAACAAGGGTGGAAAGAAAGGGGTGCAGTTCCCCCTCTCAAGGAAGACTGGGGTTAAGGTCTTATCAAGTTGTTGTCTAAACTACCTCCTGAATTTCGAGTCCCACAGCTGGCTTTCCTGGGTGAAAAGCTCCTGGTCTGAAGAAGCAGGACGCCAAGCTAGAAGGTGAGCTGATAAATACATAGACTATTACATGGTGGTGAATATTAAGCCAGAGAGCAGGGAGCAGGGGTTGGGAACATGGGGGGAGTGCAATTCTGCACAACTGTGCGAAGAGCAGAGGTGGGTGAGGGGTGAGCCAAGGGCTGGCCACCGCAGAGGGCCCCAGGCAGAGGAACCCTAGGGCCCTGGGGTGGGGCAGTGTCATGGAAGCGGTTGTTGGAGAGGATGTTAGGGGTCGTCAGCCGAGGAGGGGTTCTCCTCCCAGGAGTGCTAAAGTCTGACCTGGGGTTTGACGGTAGCACTCTGCCTGTTCTATTGACAACACATTGAAGGCAGACAGAGGTTCAGGTGGACAGACCTGTTAGGAGGTCACCAGGACAGGGTGATGGTGACTTGGAAAATGCTGAAGAGCTGTTAAGATTCCAGATAGACTTTGGAAGTAGAGTTGAGGGCTTTGCTGATGTGGGGCAGGAAAGAGACACCCCCAGCCCCCACCCCGTAGAGCTCCCTCCTCAAGGTTAGGCCTGTTGTATGTCGACGGGAGTGGTCATGATATCATCGGAGGTGTGAATAGACGCCTACCCATTTTAATAGGAACTTTACTCAGTTTTCCTCTTTGAAACTCTTTCCAAGTTGAGGACTATTTGCACATTTCCTCGAGTGTGCATCCCAGGAACAGCCAAGTCACAGATGGTCGGCTGGGAAGGAACTTTGAGATCAAATAAGCCAGTGTGTCCGACAGCATGAGGGAGGTCCCTGGTGCTTAGCCAAGGGATTTCAGCTGATACATAGTAATGGGTGTTACTCCATCCCATTTTGAGAAAGTAATATCCTTTTCAATCCTGTTTTCACTATATATCAAGAAGCAATGTTAGCTTGGCGGTAAATTTTAAGTGCCTCTTGAACACTTCCTTACTTACCTTTTTAACCAAGAGAGATCAGCCTTGGGCTCCGAGCTGTAGCACTCGACAGGATCTCACTAGAATGTAATAACCTGGTTTTGAGTTCAGTGAGTGTATTTATTTTTTCCAAAAGTGTATTTATTTGTGGACTCCCATTTATTTAATTTTTGGACTCCTATTAGTGGAGCACACCAAATGACTCTAACATTTGATTCAAATACTTCCTAAAAACATTGGGATGATTGCAGATATTCTCTTGTGTGTTTGATTTTTTAAAAAAACCTTATTTACAATGTAGACATTCATATAGAAAAGTGCGCAAGTATACAACTTGGTGATTTGTCAGAAACTGAGCATGTTTACCATTCAGTCTGAACCACTCAGATCAAGACGTAAATTATTAGAAAGTATCTCAGAAGTCCTTCTCTGCAACTTTCTCCACCAATCCCCAAGAAAGGGGACCACCAGCTTGACTTCTAATACCTTAGATAAGCTTTGCCAGCTTTGAAATTTATGGAACTGAGATTATTTAGTATAAATAATTTTGGGCCATGCTGTATTTCAGTTTCATTTATGTAACACTAATTCATTCTCTTTCATTACTGTGAGTTAGTCTATTGTATTAATCCAGCACCATTTATTTACCTATTTACCCAGTTTTGGTTAATAGTTACAGGTGGCTATGGACATTCTTTTGAATATCTGTGCATTTCTGTTAGGTACACAGTTTTCAGCCATCCTTGTAGGGGTACAGTTGTATAATTGTGGTTTAGATTTGCACATTTGAATTTCTTTGGTGATTAATGGGATGAAGTACCCCTTTTTCTGTCTATCGGTCATTTGGATATTTTCTTTACCTGGTGGAGGCTTTCGCCCATGTTTCTATTGGGGTGTCAGTCTTTTTAAAAAATTAACTTCCGAAAGTTATTTATTCTGCATACCAGCTCTTTTCTAAGTAATTGCCTTGTGAATTTATTTTCCTTTCATTCGGTGGCTTGCTTATGGATGTTGTGGTTCAGTTTATCAATATTTTTCTTTATGTTCTTGTTTTCAGTCTTATTTAAGAAATCCTTGCCTACCCTAAAGTCATAAAGATATTCTCTTATGTTATCTTCTAGAATAAGCTTTATTGTTTTACCTTACAGGTTCATGTTTATAATCTGTCTGGAATTGATTTTAACATACAGTGTAAAATAAGGGTCAATATGTGTTTCCCCATTGAATGCACGATTACAGATCAGCAAATGCCGGGAGGAAAGCCGTGCTTTCAATATTGGACTGATTTCAATGTGCTCTCCTCTGTCGGCTCTTGGCTCTTCGGGACGTGCTTGCTGCCTTAGTATCTCCCCAGTGTTGTCAAACAGAAGTTCTTTGTTTTCCTTTTCACATGATGTATATGTTATCCAGATTTCTAAGTTGTTCTTGGCAGAGGGGTTGGGCTGAAGCGAGGTCTGCCCATGGCTAAAAAGCAGGAGTCCATTGTACTTATTTTTGTCCTTACCTTCTATTTTAAGACCAGGGATTCTAGCTTGCCTTTTATATTAGTGCAGTCATTCCCTTTCCAAGGACAGGTATTTATAATGAGAAAAGTACAAGTTATAGTAAGATGTAACAAAGAGTGTGTCACCATACTCCAATCCAGATGAGTCAATTCAAATGAAAATAAATACATAGCACTACAGGAGCTTGAAGATGATCAGCACGGTGGTGT
This sequence comes from Smutsia gigantea, assembly GCA_032199065.1. NCBI lineage: Eukaryota > Metazoa > Chordata > Mammalia > Pholidota > Manidae > Smutsia > Smutsia gigantea. The sequence goes on along the minus strand of JAVSCE010008820.1, from coordinate 240,843 downwards.
TTTATACGTAGAGAAATGGAAACCCACAAAATCATTTTCTTGCCTGAAGTCACACAGACTGTGTGTGGTAGAGCTGATATGATGATCTGGGGCTTTTGGTTCCAGATTTAATCCTTGATCTGCTTTAACAGAGCTCTCTGTTTCTCGGATCCCATCATCCTCCCTGTCCGGCTCTCAGATAGATTTCATTTCTGTAGTTTATTTTCCATTTTGGCCTGAATTCTTCCATGTATATCCTAAGTCTTTTTTTTAATAATTGTCTTTTAGTTATTGGATTGTGAAACAAAGAGAGTATGTCTAGGCTTCACCCACGAGTGTATTTGCGTGTGTGTGTGTGTGTGTGTGTTTCAAATCTCCATCAGTTTTTACCAGCAGTTTCTATGTCCTGTTTGAGCCCGTGAGATTCAAGGGGATGGATCCTTCTAAATGCTCGGCTCCTTTTAAAACGGCCCACAAGAGAATGGCCAGTTCTGTGGAATTTATTGTTACTAAATCTCCTCTCCATTTGCTTAATTGTATTATTTGCCTGGGGGATGCTGTTTAAGTGTGGGGCCAACTCAGCTAAATGAAACATGATCCCGGTGCAAGAAAATAATGATGTGTCTCCTTTGCTAAATAACAGCCTCCCCCCACCCCCATCCCACCCCCCACCCCGTCAACTCCAGATGCTTGGAACCACACCCTCATTTTTCGGGAGGCAAAGGAGGGTGGTGCCCAGCTTGGTCTTGGCCGTGGAAGGCATGGACCAGAGAGTAGGCAGGCCCTCTGAGCTCAGGCTGGGGAGTGAGCAGTCACCGGGGACAGTGTGAGGGGCTGCCGAGGGGACCACCTGCCTTCCTCTGCCCCTGGATGGAGAGCACATCCCATCACCGGCCTAACCAGGCAGCAGGAGACTAAAGCGCAGGTTAGCCACTTAGTTGAGAAAACTGTCAAGGGTGGAGGGAACTTCAAGGGCATTCTCTGCCTCGTTCTTATCTTAAAAGCTCTCTGGGCCTTCGTACTTAAAGTTTCTAGCTTATTATTATTTTTTTTTTTCAGCCAGGCCATTATACAACCCTCCGCAGACCACCTTCCTCGTCTCTCTGACCTTCCCTCCGGGGGGTCCTTTGAGGTCAAACGAGAGCATGGGGCGCAGCCAAGCACACTGTCCTGAGGCCTGACGCGTGCCCACGGTGTGCCTGCCAGGGCTCTGGGCTTGGGCTGGTCCCCCTCCCCCAGGGCCAGCACCCTCAGCCGGCTCACCCCAGTTTTGCCAAGGCTAGGTGCACCCGTGGTGAAGATGTCCTCAAGAAAAGTTTCAGGGCCAACTTCTGGGTCTCAGCCCTTTTGAAAGGCTGACTCCCTGAATTAGAAGGGACCTCAGGGATCACGCAGTTGCCCAGGCGTCATGGGGCCATGAGCGCAGCAAAGAGGCTGTCCTTATGGAGCTGGCGTTTGGGGAAGGGGGGGCGGGATAAGAAAAGACAAATAAGTAAAATACATGGAGAGCATCATGAATGGAAACAGTCGTGGGACAAAATAGGATGGTGAGGGAGATAGGGAGGGCTGGGTGGGGGTAGAGCTGCTGTGTCCAATAGGGTGGTCAGGGAAGGCTTCGCGGAGGAGGGGGCGGAATGAACCTGTGGTTTGGGGTGCAGGGAGAGGTCGTCAGTGCCTGCCAACCTGGTGGGCTCGAACGCTAGTGGGTGTCAGCCCTGTGGTGGTAACACAGCCACCCCCAGAGGTTCTGACTCATTAGGCCTGAGGAAGGGCCTGGCCATCTGCCTTCTTAGAAAGCGTCCTAGGCATTCTGAGGGGAGAGTCCAAACCAACACTTTAGAAAAATATGTTACTTTGAACGTTCTGTACTTTGAAAGCCTAAAAAAAGAATTACTCCAAGGACAAGCCATTCTCATGTTCCAGAGAGAAAGGATTTTCCTAGGGGCTGCCATTTCGTGGGCACACGCAGCCCCCAGTGTGTGGAGGGTGGTGGCCAGTCACTGAGTGCCTGCTGTGTGCACCCCCATTTGCTGTCTGACCTGGTCATCCTGACTTTCTGGGGCTAAGAGTCAGGTAGGCATGGCGAGGCCCAGAGGCCAGGGGCCTCACTGCTCTAAAGGGGTAGACTCTCCATCCGGTGCTCAGCCCGCTGCCCTGGGAGCTTTTGAAGTGTGTGCGTAGGTGTTCGGTCTCCCCTTTTGCCAGGGCCCCTCACCCACCTGACCTCAGTTTTTGCTAAGGCTACCTGGACTCACAGTGAAAATCCCTCTCAAGAAAAGTTTCTGGAACAATTCCCGGGGGTCAGGCTTTTTGAAAAACTGCTGACTTTCTGAATTAGAAGGGATCCCAGAGGTGGCGTAGCTGCCCAGGAGTAGGAACGATGCGTGGTGCCCGCCGCCTCTGTGCCGCCGGGAGCTCTGGCCACTGATGGGGACGTCCCTTCTTGAAGAATCCACAGGCCACCTCAGAACCCTCTTCCGCTCACTGTGCCCATGAGCAGCTACTGATTTCTTGAATGGGGCTCACAGAGAAGAAACCCATTTGCCATCGATTATCTGGACACTGCCGTCTGAACACTTCAGGAGCCCAGGGCTCAGTGGGTCCTGGTTTATCAGTGATGCGCAGTGAGTACCAGAGCAAGATCTCACTCCAGACCATTGCTTTTTTTGTTGTTTACTAGCCCCTTTCATGGTGAGGCATCTCCTTCCTCATGGTACGTGAGAGGTGTTGCTATAAACAGCCGTCAACCCCACTCAGCTTCCGAATCAAGCCCTTTCTGCCCGTGGCAGGAACATAACATCAGCTTGTCCCGTGGGACTGTGCAGGATTCCGGAACAAAGCAGAGGACCACACCCGGGCCGTCCCACGTGGTCCGTCTTTAGTCATGTCCCTGTGTTGCCATTTACCCACCTGTGCTTCCCCATCCTCTGGCTTCAAGGTCACCCTGTGCCGGTGCTCAGCCTGGGATGGGGCAGAGAACAGGGCAGGTCCCCTTTCTAACAATGCACCGGTAGTCATGTATCCGTGTATCCACATTCAGGCTGGTCCCCACCCCCAGCCACCCACCTGCTCAGGTAGAGAGCTTGACCGCTGTGGGTCCATCACCTCCGCTTCCACAGCTGCTGTGAAACGGGACTCCTGTCCCATCTCCTACAGTGGGGACGGCTAAAGGCAGATCTTCAGACTTCAAAAGCTTGGGAAGAGACCCTTGTCTGTTTCTGTGTGACTTGCCTTGAGACAGTGTCCCCAGCGTGGCCTGCTTTGGCTGAAGACAGCACTGGCAGAACGGTGGGGAGGAAAGGAAAAGAAAAATCCTCGATTTCAAAACATGAACCGGGCCCATCAGTTGCCTCAGAAGTCTTGATGTCATAACTTGTCTAATTACTTTGACGTGGGCGAACTACTACAGCCCGCGGGCCAAAGCCGGCCTGGTGCCTGTTTTTATATGGCCCGCAGATGAAGAATGGTTTTTATATTTCGAGTGGTTAAATTAAAAATGGTTGTGAGGTGACTGTATCTCATCCTTTATTTGCTTTATGGCCCATAAATTCTAAGACACTAATTATCCTACCTTGTGAGGAAAAGTTTGCTGACTGGGGTTATTACCGTGAGTGGCAGGGGAGGTACTTCTCTCTCAGCTCTTGTGCTCCTGGAGGAAGGATCCAATTCCTGCTTTGCTCATCCACATTCCAACTCTCAGCATATCATCGCTTTGTCCTCCCTGTCTGGTCTTAGTTCCAGATCAGTCGGCAAGGATAACACTTCAGCGAAGCTGATGAGGGAGAATCTTGCTAATAAAAATCCCCTTTGGCATTGCTGTTGCCCTTAGTGATCCCTGGGCGCAGACGTCGCCTCTTTGGGGAGCTGCTTACAGTTAGCAGTGCAGGCGGACTGTCCTCCATGGATATGAAGCTCCCTGCCTGGAAGCTTGCGTGCTGCCATTGCCCCACGGATGACGTGGGTAAATGAATGTCATTCTTACAGTTCAGTTCCCCGACAGGAAAACAGGCCACTTGAGTCAATGAGTAATATATGTGGCTCTACATTTTTCATGGAAAAATCATTTCTATGTATTTGGAAGACTTAATCCTTCTTTTGTGGGCTCCTTTTGAAACCATTCCAATTCTGTGTATTACTCTACACAGGCAAATGAGCCGTTGTATTTTTCTGCTGCAGTCTAAAAGCCGAACAACTTAATGTTTCACCCAAATTAGCTTCTTTCCGTTCACATTTGCACTATCATTAACCTTCCCTACTTCAGCCTGCTGTAAAGTGACATCACGATCACATTCAAGGAAAGGTTTTGTGTACTCTGGGCCTAACACATATTTATTACAGGGGTTGAGGGGCAGGAGTCGGATTTATTTGGATAATTTCATAATTTATGCTGAGAATATTTTAGACTCTGAAGCACACAGGCGCTCGCTCTCGCGTCAGCCTGTTGCCATGGTGACGGGCACATCAGCTACCCCCTGTGAGGCTGGTTTGCTGACATCTGTAAACTGAGATCTCTGAGCAGATCTTCTCAGCACGGCCAATTTTGTTAGGAACTGGGAAAATACATCTTCATTTTTGTTAAGCCACTGGCCATACCCGTGTGATTATTTCTTGTTGTGGAGCTTGTAGTGGTGATATAATGGAGATTATGTCCTTTATGCACAGTCAAGCCTTTGCATATATGCTCTCTTGATCCTTGGACATGCTGCGGACTAAACACGAGCATCATTTCCATTTAGGAGGAGGGTGACACCAAGAGCCAGAGGCGGCCGTGGGTCGGTGGAGGCCGCTCAGCTAGGCAGAGGCCGGTCCCTCTGCCTCCCAGCTGTAACCGCCCTTTGTAGCTCATGCCGTCTCCCCGGTTTGTTTGACGGTCCGGCATCTGAGAGGTCCTGACGAACGCCGTTGGGGTGGGACAGCCTGGGTGCATTTAAGGTGTCTGCGAGCAGAGCGTTTATGGAGTTTAGAATGGGTTTAGGCATCTTTGGTTCTGAATTTAGAGGCAGTTTTACTTTTTTTTCTGAGGTTTTGGTCAAACCACTCGAGGCAAATAGAATTCCTTTGTTCAAAGGAAATAGACTTTTTTAAAGTCTTATAAAATAGACCCATAATGCTTTTTGGGATTCAAATAACTGGCTCAGATGTCTTAATAAATTAAATGTAAGTGGATTAGAAACAGACAGATTGTCTTTCCATGAAATTCACCCAAGCCAGACCCAGAAGAAATACTCAGAGAAACGTGTTTGGAGTTTCCATGGGCCCTGACCCTCACGTTGTGGCCTCACTTCTCTTTCTGAGAACAGCATGGAGATGAAATCTGGTCTTATTCCTGAAACTGTTTCTTTGTGTCTTCCTGGTGTGTGTCATGAAGGCGGCTGTGCTGAATCCTTACCACGTTGAACAGCATTACCTCTGCCTTCAGTGGGCAGCTGTTTAGTGAGGCGTGCTGGGGGGATGGCGGTTCCCTTGACCGGGCTCAGTATCTGCATTCTAAGCTTAAAGGCTGCGCAGATAACATCAGTAACGGGACAGTGATGGCGGGGGTTGGGGGGTTGGGTGGGTCATGAGTCCAGTGGCAGAGAGGGCGGCATTCACAGTCGGATTGGTGTGGCTCCCAACCCTCCTGCGCACCTGTGTTCTGTAAGTAAGCAGTGTAATCCTTCCAACCTCTGTTCCTCGGTGGTGAGATGAGAATCACCATAGAGCCTCCCAGTTCTCATTAAATGGGGCACTCTGTGTCAAGTGCATCTTTACCCGGGCACATATCACAGAGCGGGCGCCCTGTAGCTGTGCCGTGTCTTCACCGTGGTGGACGTTGGTTGCTCTCCGCAACTCCGCATTCCTTTCTTTTACTGACAGCACCTGATTTCCCTTTGGAGAGCGTGTGGTGGTCTTAGAAGAATTGTGGAATGCTGCTGGGGTTGTCAGGGTGACCTTTCTGCAGCAGAGGGCATGTATTCACACACATGGGTAAGCAGACAGCAGCCATGAAGTAGCTTTTTTTTAAGTTTTAAAAGGAATGGCCAAAACAAAACAAAACAAAGACCATATTCTGCTGAGCAGTCATGGCTGGAGTTTCTGAAGCAGAGTGTTGACGTGTGCAGCCCCCCCCCAGGCTAGGCTTGGAGATGTGGAAATCTCTATCTAAACCGTAGACTCAGGACCACTAGCCTCAGGGTCCTCGGGGGCCGTCACCAGGACGAGGCGCGCGTGCTGAGTGGTCCATGCCAGCAGGGGACCGTCAGCCCACAGGACCGGCCATCCTGTCCCACTCCATCCCTTTGTTAAAGGGCTTCTTCAGTCCCATGCACGACCTCAGGGCACCTTTACAGAGAGCGCTTACTCCGTTTTATCAAATGTCTCTTTGGCTGTATTTAAAAAGACAGTTATGTGGTGGAGGAGGCTACAATCTTTTAGCACTTGGCCCATGGATTTAACCTGCTTCTCATGCAGACCTTGCGAAAGTGAGGGAGATCACATCAGAGCAGCGGCCATTCTCATCGGTTGTCATAGCTGTAGCCCTTTCATAGAGATGATTTTAAAATCAGCCTAAACCTCTACAATTGTGAAAGTATTTTAAAAGATAATTTCGCCTAAGCGATAAAAATGACTGTGGCATCATTCTCAGCAATCATAAACTACTTAGAGGAAAAGCATTCAGCGAGACACAGGGACCACGGCTCCTCAAGACGCCCCGCAGCCCACGTTCGTGGGGAGGCTGTGGTGTGCAAGCCAGTGCGGGCACTGATTGCAAGCACCTCGAGGCAGGCTGCCAGGGTGTGGATCCTGGCTCGGCTGCTTGCTGACCTGGGGACCGCACACAAGGGACTTCATGTCCTTCAAGCCCTGGTTTTCTCATGTGTAAAGTGGAGCTCATAGAGGGGCTGGCTCATGAGTGAAGATGAACTATTATGCAAAGGACTTATAAGCTGTAAGCACTCTAACAAAGTCACCTGTTTATTAGCATGGACGTTACTGGAGTGGAGGTGTTGATTAATGCTGTAAAGGATGTGGGATCTATAACAGCCGCTTATGGTCGAAGGTCACTCTGATCTTTTCAGTTTGTGTGATAAAGTATTCCTGTTGCTAAATATCATTCTCCAGGTTCCAGAAGCTCATTTTTATCAGCTTCACCTGTCAAGCGAATGCTTTCCGAGACCACCTATGTATAAGGAGCTGAGCTAGGCTCCTCTGTGAGGGTCTTGGGGGACCCTTGCATGCTTCTGGCGTCACTGGGGATGACACGTGAGTCTTCTGGTGAGTCACTATGGGGCAGTGGCTCCAATAGTCAGGGCTGGGCAGCCCAGAGGAGGGAGCAGTGGCCGGGGCAGATGGTCAGGAGAGACTTTGCCGAGAGACGAATCTTGGTCTTGAAGGATATTTAGGTTCTGCACAGGTGAGGGGGGATAATGAAGGCACCCCAAATGGGAACCTAGCCAGTGGAGGTGGGCACAGTCAAGATTTGGGTGAGGGCAAGAGGTAAAGCTAATGGCATGTGTGAATGGGTTCCATGGGGTGGGTGGCTGCAGGCATGGACAGACCTCCAGATCTGAAGATGCCCCTGGGATCCAGTGTCTCTCTCCTGTCTTCATCTTGTCCCCTGTTCTTGGACAGAGGTCAGTTCTCCCACAGGATTGCTTCTCCTTGTGGCAAAATAGCTGCAGAGGTGCTGCCTTCATCCTCTTTGGTCCAGCGGAGTGGGGAAAAGACTTCTGAGTCACAGAAGCTCTCAGCAGAGCGCAAACTGGGCTCCCAAACCATTCAACCCTGAGTCCAGCGCTTCTCTGCCAGCTTCCTGCTGTCTGGCCACAGGGCTACCTCCATGGAGCAGTCTGCCAGTTTACACCCAGGAGCGGCTTCTGTGTATGAATTCCTTGCCCTTGAAAGCTGCGCTTCACTTAGAAGCCGAGAGTCTGTGAATTATCTGCAGAGACATTCGGCTGTTCAGGGTGTCACTGGGAGAAGCGGCCTGGGAGAGGCCCTTGCTCCAGTGTCAGTCGGCAGGGTCTGCTAATCAGGCTGCATGTGAGCCAGGAGGAAAGCTCTCGTACAATATGTATTCTCTTGCAAAAAAACAAAACAAAACACATTATTTTTGAAATCAATTCACTGTGGCATAAATCAGAGTTAGACCAGTTTTCTTGAGCAGTATTTCTTAGTGTGGACGTGCAGTGGTCTGTCTGTCCACTGGTTCTGTTGCGGATGCATAGCACAGCTGCTTCTAGGGTTTGACTTCTTTGAATGAAGCCCCTTGGCAAATCTGCTTACAAACCTTTCTGTGGACATGTTTCCCCTTCCCTTGGGCAGCTCTCTGCGAGTGGGATTTCTGGGTCTCAGGGTAAATGGATGCCTAACCTTTACACACAGATACCACAGTTCTGCATCCTTAAGTACTGCCATACTTTTGAATCTCAGTTCAAAATTATATCTCAGTGTGGTTTTGATTCACATTTATATAGTTACTAATTGAGACTGATCAACTTCTAACATGTATGTGGTCTGTTTATTTCCTCCTTATTAAAGGCCCATTGATGATTTTTTCCTATTGAGTTATGACTTTTAATCGCTGATTTATAGGAATCCCTTATCCTTGATACTAATCTTTCTTTGGTTGTATGTTACAAAAATCTTCTCCCAGTTTGCTGTTTTTCATGAAAAAGTCCTCTAAAAATTGTCAAAATGTTCAATGTTTTTCCTTTATGGTTTATACTTATTATGTCTTACTTTCAAAAATGTTTTCCTTACTGAAGTAATAAAATTATTCTATATTGATTTCTAAAAATATTGATAGATGGAATACTTTCAACTTTTATCATTGAGAATCTTATTTGTAGTTTTGTTATAGATCCATTTGATTGAGTTGAATTTTATGGAAACCCTTTTATGCATTTACTAAGATAATATGGAATATTTTTCTAATATGATGAATTGGATTTATTTAATTTCTATATTCAATCAAGGTTACATTTCTTGACCAAATTCACAATAGTAATGGTATCTTACTATTTTTATGTTTGATTTAATTTTGTAAATCAATTTGATCTGCAAATATTTACATTTTTGAATTTGATTTGCAGATATTTTATTTACATTTTTACATTTATGCTCATGAGTGAAATTGGCCTGCTTTACTATCCCTGTCTTTTTTGGAATCAAGGTTAGCTTGGCCCAATAAAAATAATTCCCTGAAAGAGTCTGTGCAAATTTGGAATTATCTGTTCCTATCTGTTGGGTAAAACATGCCTTTAAAGCCATCTGGGTCCAGCATTTTCTTTTTGGAATATTTTAAGCTTTTGATACAATTTTTTAAACAGTAACAGGGTTATTCCTATTTTTCTCAAGTCAATTTTGGTAGGTATTTTTCTAGCAGTTTAGCCATTCTATCAAAATTTATAAGTTGATTAGCATAAAGTTGTCCATAATAACCTGTTAACTGTTAGCCTCTGCAACATCTGTAGTCATGTCTTTTTCTTTCATTCCTAATTTTCTTTGTTTACATTTTATCTCTTTTTATTGATTACTATTGACAACAATTTTCTATTTGTCTGCCCTTTTGAAAAAACAACTTCTGGGATTGTTATCTTCACTCTTGTGTCTTTTTTTTTTTCATCTCATTAATTTTTTATTTTATCTTTATTACTGTTTTCCTTTTATTTTTTTTCTTTTTATCCTGATAGTCTCCCTGCCTAAATCTGTCCGTTGGATACTTAGCTCAGTAGCCTGGAGCCTTTCTGATTTTAGAATGGAGCAATGAAAGTGTTAGTTCCTTGTAAGACTGCTTTCGCTGCCTCCCACCTTTGATTTTAAGTATTTTCTGACTTCCATTATTATTTCTTCTGTGTGACACATCAGTGTTGCTTTAGAAAATTTCCAGTTGTATGCAGTTTTTCTGTTTGTGCCCCTACATTTCTCACTTGCATGCACATTGATCAGAGAATATAGCACAGATGACACCAAGTTGCTGGGCTTTCTAAGGCTGGCTTCATGACATATAATACGTGGCCAGCTTTGGTGCATGCAAAGAGTGTGTGTATTGTCTTAATTGCTAGGTTCAGTGGTCTGTGTCACCCATTAAATCAGGATTTTTAAATTGTCTTTTTCACTTTTTAATGATTTCTTGGTCTGTTTGATGTGAGAGAGAGGTGTGTTACGACACTTTGTTACATGGGTAGATTTACCCAGTCTGTTCATTTTTGTGTTTTATACACAGCATGCAATTGAACTTTTAGCTCTGCTTGGCAGTTTTTGTGTCATATCTATAGATACTCACCCACTTACTCATTTTCTGAATGCTGATGTATTTTAACTCCTGTCTTGTTAATGTGTTTGTCCTAATTCCTCTGATTCTTTCTTCTCTCTCTTTTTTTTTTCACCTGCTTTTGGGTTTGTTTTTTTTTCCTTACTCCATTTTTCTCCACTGCTTTTTGGTGGATGGATGGCCCAGGATTCTTCTTTTAGTAGTTACCCTAACAGTTTTAATAAGCATACTTACCTTAACAAATTCCAAATTAAATGAACATACTTCCTGTCTTCCTGAACAATCCACAGAGTTTAGGATCATTTTAAGATTGCTTCCTTTTCTTTGTTTTTTTGGCAGTTTCGTTATGCTGCATCTGTCCTAAATCCTAAATCTGAAAACTGGTAACAATAGCCCCTTGATGGTACTTCACCCCTTATTTTATCTTTTATCACCTCCCAGAATTTGGATTTAATTTGGGTTAAAACCCCTCACCCCACCTTCCCTGTGTCATAACCTCTTGCGTTTATCACCCATCTTTGTATCCTTGGACTACGTTCGGAATACTTTCCTGTCTTACAGTTAATCTTCCGCTTGGAGGCTCTGGCTCAAATGTGGTCACTGGCCACCGTGAGTTGTTGAGTTATGTGTCTGGACTGGGAGAAATCATAGGTCTTGACCACCTAAAGCCCTGTCATCCTCCGTGAAGATGAGGTCTTTGTAGTTTTAGATCCAGAGACAGTAGATGTACTGAGAAAAACAGACACTGCTTGGTAACACAATTAATTACAGTTGCAATGGATCACATGCCATACCACTTCATGCTTATCCTACTGTCCTAGCAGACACCAAGTACTTCCCGCCAGCTCCTTGGTTGGTAATGCCAGCAGCCCAGCTGAGCTCCCAATACATGTATCTGTAATTGGCCACATCCGAGGATGAAATTAACAATTACAGGCTTCACGCTTGCAGCAAAGAATATAATTTTATCATAATATTGATAACAGTTCCACACGCTACCCAATTTGACCACCGAAAAATGATTTTCCCCCATGGGGAGGAGACGAGCCTGTCTGGCCCCATGAGCACGTTAGTCTCTATTCCTTCTTCCTATCCACCTTTGTCAGATGCTGGAGGACTTCTTCGGGCTGTTCCCTTTGGCCCAGTACCCTTTGGGTGTTAAAAGGTATTAATCAGAACCCACTCACAGGAGTGGTTTATGCTGCCACAAATTTGTGAACCAGATCGATTAACTAGATGATTGGCAGGCTGGTTTTGTAGCAGCCAGAGGAGATGGTAAAGCAGCAGTAACGTTCTGCAGACCCTTGTGCCACTTTCCTTCTTTGGCAGAGTTTGGTGGAGCATTTGGTCACTCACGGAAAAGCTGTCTTGTAGTGGACCTTCTGAAGCAACTTTTGAAGGCATCCACAGAGAAAACATTCTGCAGTGGGTGGGATGTTGGCGGTCTTCAGAGAGGGCAGATGCCTGCTCAGGGCCGTCACTCATCAAGTCAGGGCCAGTTGTTACTCCTGGTGCAGACTTCTGTTATTCCTCAGGATCAAGCCTTCATTGAATGGGGAGCACTGACTTTGCTCTTAAACGGACACTGTGTTGTGGCTGGCACCATCCACCCTCCTTTTCCAGTTAGCCCCTCTAACAGCACTGATGTGGCCCTAGCCAAGTAGAGAAAGATGTAGGTAGATGCTGAAGAGGCCATCTTGCCACCATGAAAGTAAAGTCTTTGTGCAAATGGAGCCAACACAGAGGGAGTAGGGCAGGTAAATTGAGAGACAAGAGATCCTGAGCACCTGGATCTAGCCATGCCTGAAGTCATTCCTCCTCTGGTGCTTTCATTTTCATGACTCAGTTAAGCCGTGACTTAGAAAGTCCTGATGTGTTTTGATCAAACGATCTCCAAATTCTCATCAAGGGACCCCATAACCCCAGTTTTTAGGAATTTTGCCAGGGATTGCCGTGGCAGTGAATTTTGTGTGTCAACTTAACCCCGGCGAAGGAATGCCCAGATAGCCATAAAACATTATTTCCGGGTGTGTTTCTGAGGGTGTTTTCTGGAAGAGATTAGCTTTTGGCGTGGTAGACCGAATAAAGATCACCCTTACCAATGCAGGTGGGCATCATTCAGTACGTCGAGGGTCTGAGTAGAACAAAAAGGTAGACCAAAGAAAAATGTGTTCCTTTTATTTGACCAGGAAAATCCATTCTGCCTGCACTTGGACCTGTGTGCTCCTGCTTCTCTGGCCTTCAAACTCAGACTGGTACTTAGACCATCAGTTCCCTGACTCTTGGGCCTTTGGACTTGGGCTGAGTCACGCTGTCGGCTCTCCTGGTTCTCTGGCGGCAGACAGCAGATCTTGAGACTGCTCAACTTCCATCAACACCTGAGTCAATTCCTATAACATATGTCCTCTTGTCTGTCTGTCTGTCTCTTGGTGGTTCTGTTTCTCTGAAGAGCCCTGATGATAGAATTGCTTAACTTTTATCTAATAATAGTTTGCGCCTTAGGATGACCCACAGATGTGATGGGTCTTCTCAAATATTGTTCCTGGTTGGGAGATGGTCCCTTGGCCTATTTTGAGCGTATCACATGCTTGTATATTAATTGGAGAAAACGGTTCAAACACATGAAAAACGAAGGGTACGTTTTCAGTAACAAGAGGCAGTTTATGTTCCCTAAGTGCTGTTATTCTGGGTTGGTATTAAAATACTCTTTTCTGGCAGAAAGTCAGAAGGCTTGGGGGTGGGTGCAAACCATGATAGCCCTATGGATGCACTCATCCCAGCAAAGACTCTAATTTTGCCTTAAATAAGAGAAAAAAGAAAGCTAGTAGTTACTTGGAAGGTTTGTTCTTAATAAATAGTGTGGAAATGATACGGGTCTCAGCGTGGATGGAGAACGCCAGAGCTCTGGGAACAAAGTGAACATTCACTTGTTGGCAGGAGCAGGGCTGTAAGCTGAGCCCAGCGAGGAGTTTGCCGGGGGGAGGCTCCGAGCCTGACCTGTGGATAGGTGGCGTGGCTGTCTAACTCAGCCTCTCTGCGTCAGCACTGATGGTGCTGGACATCGGATTGTCCCCTGCCCTGTGCGTTGTAAGGTGTTCAGTACTAGTTTCTAGATGCCAGGAGCATTCCCTGCCTTAGCTGTCATGAACAAAAGAGTCCCCCAGTTGAGAACCACTGCCCCATTCTCCTGCCTCGGCCCTCCGTCTGAAGCGGGACTGCCAACCAGGTCTGTGCTGGCAGCTCCTCATGGCCCCTGGCAGGTAGCAGGCACAGCTGTGTCATGCATCAGAGAGAACACAGGCCTGAGACAGAGGCAGCCCTGAGTTTGAATCCTGCATATTCCCAGCTGGGGCTGGAGTGATGGGCGGTTGGTCACCTTCACTGCCTTAGTGTTTCCTCGTGTGTACATAGGAATGACAATCCCCTAACCGAAATGGTAGTTTGGACTGATGTAGGAGCTGTTACGTATTTACACGGTTAAGCATTTTGATTTGTTCGTAGTTGTTAGCACGCATGTGTGTGTTTGTGTGACCATCTGCGTGTGTCACTGTCACATCCCCATGGTGCCGAGCGTGGTCCTACCTGATCCATCTCTTGATGAACAGATGCCTCCCACGGGGCTTGGTTAAAGAATCTACGTGTCCTTATTGCTGGAGTGAGGACCAGGGGGGATGCACAGGACAGGAGGAATATCGCCAGGTGAAGGTTGTGTTTTCACAGCCCGATGTCTGCCTGGTGGTGGACAGGTGCCGATGTGCGGGGTTTATATTCTCCCCGGAGACGTAGCTGCCCGATCAAAGTCAACACTGGTCAAGCAAGTCCCTTCACCCCAGTGAAGTCATAGAATAAGGATGAAGTCATAAAATGGAGGGTTTTATTCCTGGGACTTCCAGGGGGACTGATCTTGGGAAAGACCTTCGGAGACGGGGAGCACCTACAGCTTCCAGGCAGGGCGACGCGTGTATGTATGATCGTTATACCAATACTACCAACTGTCGTGTCAGCAGCTGACATGTTTAGCACCACTGATATGCTGAGAAGGGCACCGAGGGCTTGGTGGGCCTTAGATGGGCTAGTTCTCTCCGGGGCTTGGTGAGCTTGGTGCTGTCACTGCCCTGGTGCCTGGGGGAGGAGGTGGACGAGGTGGGCGCGGGCCCAGGGTGGCCAAGGTAAGCGGGCTGCGCCTGCCCCACCCGGGTGCTCTGCAGTCCTGTGCCACCCAGGCGCCGGAGCAGCTGCCTGGGGACTGGGCGTAGGCGGGCCGCACAGGCAGGAGGGTGTTTGGGCTCGGCCTCGGGAAATGCTGTGGACTGGCGGAGAGTGTGTGCCGCTGCCTCCCAATAACTGATGACTGGCCTCTCCCTCCAAAACCTGTGGGATTTATGTTTTCCTCCCAGTATCCAGGTGAGCGGGATGCCGGTGCATAAATCTCAGTCTAGTAGGAGGGCTGCTGGCAGGACAGGTCAGCAAAGAAGCCCAAACACACGGAGAGGGCGGCCCGTTCCCATAAGCCCGGCCCAGGACAGCCTGCCAGGGAGGCCGCCCCTAGGCCCAGTGGCCGCTCCCCTGACCTCTCTGGTCAGCCGGCCTCTGGGCCTGACAGAGGTGCCTCTCCAACTGCTGTTAAAAAAATCCCTGTTGCAGCTCACCCACCTGTCGGGGTCCTTCAGTTCTGACTCATTTTCCTGGACAGTTATGGAGTCGATGCCCTAGCAGGGCGGTGCTCGGGCATGCCTCCCACCAGCAGTAGTCCTCAGCGCCTCCTTGCCAAGGCTGACTGCTCTCTACCCTTCACCACCCTAAACACTTAAAAGAAGAACAAACGAAACAGAAAAAAATGCAGCTGAGCTGTCCTGTGTGTAGATGCAGCCCTGAACCCCCGACAAATCCCGGTGATTGGAAACTGGGTAAGTAGCTCAGAAGTTTGAGAGCTTGGGAGACAGTCTGGTCACAGGACCCCTGACTTTGTGCACTGGTCTTTCTTGCCTCCTCCAAGTGAGAGGCCCGTGTCCCATCTCCTGATAGACCCATCTTGACCGCCCATTTGCAGTGGGAAGACTGAGCCCTGATAGCGCTTCACCTGTTTCTTCCCGTGGTCCTTACCATCTTCTGACGTTCCACATACCCCGTTCTCATCTGTTCACTGTTGATAGCCTGTCTTCTGTCTCTAGAAGGTGACCTCCGCGAGTTAGGAGCTGTTTCTGTTTTGTTCATGCATGTCTCCCCGACATCTGGGTCAGTGCCTGACACATGGGGGCCGCTGAAAAATATTCACTGAATGTGTGAAGGAACGAATGAGTGAACAAATAAGTGGGTAAGCGATGCTTGCTGAACAGGGTAGATCAGAATGTAGATTCCGTCAGAGCTCTCCCCTCGGTCCTGGAAACGTTTAGTCACTGGAGAATTTTGAATAGCAGAGCTGGCAGATTTGAAATATTTCTGGAAGATGGCAAGCAACTCCAGACAAGGGATGCTCACATGGCAAGGAGGATGGAGAGCAAGTCCAAGCCCCAGATGCCCAGGGGGCCTCCAGGCGCCCAAGACTTTTGGTGCATTAGCTGATGCTCTCCCCAGGTCCAGAGAGGAGATGGCACCCAGATGTCCTCTCAGCCAGGCCACGGCAAGTTTGGCCCAGTGGTGGGCCTGGAAGCTCTTGTCCCAAGAGGCATAACACTGAAGAGTTGGAGGAACACACCAGTAAAGGTATGACTTCGTCTTATTCTCTTAGTTGCAAGTAGAAGAACGTCCACCTCGGACCAGTGTGAGCAAAAAAGGAAGCTTTACTTGGAAGCACCGTGTCCAGGAGTGTGTGACTTAGGTATGATCTGATCCAGCGGCTTAAATGACATCACCAGGAATTAGCTTCTTCCACCATTCTGCTTTGCCTCCTGCCGTACGGGTGCCTTTCTCAGTCTCCTCCACGTTTGCCTGGCGACTCTAAGCTCCCACGGTTATAATCGGTCCAGGATGGGGGTCCACTTCCCCACCAACTCAACAAAAGGCAAGAACGTTTTGGCTCCGAGTGACTTGAGATACGACCCCAGAACCAGTCTCTGGGGCAGGTGACTGGAGTAAGCCGACTGGTCCTGAGCTGTACTCGGGATCCAGGGATGGAGTCTGTGTCCCTGGCTGCCAGGACATTCGGAGCAGAGGAGAAGTAGGTCCTCTCATGAACATCAGGTTGTTTAGGGAGGAAGGGAAAACAACAAATGCTTATTCCAATGGTATAAAGGGAAGCCCATGTAGACAGAGACGGAAGGGTCCCCCTTGAACGCCCACTCCAGCCAACTGTTGGGGCTCTCTGGGATGGCAGGCGGGGAAAGAGTCTGGGACTGAGCCCAGGAAAAGAATAATGTCGTGGCTGATTAGAAAGATCTTCCACGAGCTCGGAAAACATTTGGGTGCAGCTCTCTGTCCCTGGTTTAGGCATCAGCCCGTGGAAATGCTTATAAATGGGAACACGCAGGGAGTGTCCGTCATGCCACGTCACCATCAGTTTTGAGGCCTGCAGTGAGTTTATCGGAGTCCTTGCTGCTTTTTCATCCACACTCCTGGTCAGGATAAAGAGTGAGGCTCAACAAACAGGGCCACTGGTCACCATCACGTCAACCTGACGTGCTGAAGCAAGGTGACCCTTATCGTTGTTGCCAGGGCTGTCCACGATGTGGCCCTGACCGGGACTTGCTCACTGGCATTTGGTCAGTAATAACTTGCTCGGTTTGTTTTTTCCTGCCTCGCCTGACATATCTTGATCAGGCCCCTGGTTGTGAGGGGCCCTCTGCTAGGGACTGCATGAGCGATGGCGCGCAAAATGGACCTGGCACCTGTGCCCATTGGGTTATGGCCCCGTGACAGAATCTGAGGACGTCTGTGCTCCCTGTAAGCCCTGCCTCCATCACGATGCCTCTCCAGCATCTCCTGTTGGGTGCACCGCCCAGGGGCAGCTCCCTTCTGAATATCCCAAGGCCTTTGGGACAGTCCCCATGTCCTCTCACTTCTTTTTAGTCAAGATAACTTCTGATGAGTTGTAACAGAATGGGATTTTAATTCTTACATCTTTGGAAGAACTTTTATAAATGAACCAGCCAGGAAAGTTTATTTTGCCACTTTTGGGTCTTTGCTTGAAGGATTCTGTGTGTGTGTGTGTGTGTGTGTGTGTGTGTGTGTGTGTGTGTGTGTGTGTGTGTGTGTGTGTACAGAAGTGTTTCACTGTATTTATGGGACGCTTTGGGATTGAGCTAGGTTTTCATAGGTTTAACAGACTATTGGAAAGTTTTCCTTTTCTAATTCTTCACGGAGGTGTCCTTCTGCCAAGTGGATCGTTCTGGGTCTCTGGAATTGGAGGTGTGGTTATTTCCTGAGTTTTATCATCTCTTCCCAGCTTCTGATCCAAGTATAGCATCCATGGATTTCCTGGGGGCAGCAGCCTTACCTCGGGGTGCTTGAATCCTCATGGACAGTCTGGCTCTGACCGCCAAAGAGTCAGCCCAATGGGTCTGCATCACAAGGATTTAGGAATTTGGGGATGAAATTAAAATTTTGTAAGCATTACATTTCAGAACCGAAAGAATGTAAAAGCCCTGTAGGGAAGAGATTCTCCAGTTCCCTCCCTGACCAGGAATGTCTGGCAGAGGGGATTTTGTGAGTTTGAAGGGGACGCCTGTAAATGAGTCTTCATAGCAGAGTTGGAGATCATTGTCCTGACGCAGCCGTGAGTTGCGAGAGGGGATAGCCCTTTTCTTCTCGATGAGACCATACTTCTCATACCTCTGAGGCCGTGGTGTCACGGAGGGAAAGGCCATCAGATGGGTCCTCGGGGGTCCAGATGCCAAGTGGTTAGTTCCCATCTGGCTTTACCAGGAGAGGACGATGGCTGGAGAGGCGTCTAGGGCGGATCCCTTGATGGGGGTCCTGCCCTTGACCCCCACACACATACTTCACAGAATGGGAAGAGGAGATGTGAGAGGCTTTTCTGGGTGATAAAAATCCAAGTCAAACTGAGCTGAACAAATTGGGGTTTTATGAATGTGAGGGAAGTCACTGAAAAGTCCAAGTTCAAGGGTAGTAAAGCTTTGGATGAACCCGGACCAAGGTGCTCAGAGTCCTTATGAATCTGTGTGTCTCCAGCACGGCCCTGCCTTCCTCCGTCTTACCTTCATGCTCAGGTTGGCACTCCCCACAAGGAAGTAAGAGGCATGTCATCCTCTCCGGGCCTCATTCTACCAACTCAGCCACATCCACAGGCCGAGAAGCCCCTTTCCCAGCAAAAATCTCAAGGCCAACTCTCTTGAACTTGATTTGGGTTTTCTTTTCACTCATGGAAGTGAGGATGGAGTCAGGCTTATTTAATCCACATGGCCTGAGAGTAGGGAAAGAGCAATTTCATAAGTGGAAATTTGGGGTGCCCTTTCCAGAAAGCAGTGGGAAAACAGCTCACACACATGGACTACTGCCATCTTGGAAAAGCAAGAAGACTTGAATAACTTTCAGTTTCACTTTGTTGTTTTATTTGTGTGCTTTTGTTCATGGATTCATTCGGCATCTCCATTGAACACTCCCCATGTAGAAGCGCCATGCTAAAAACCCCGTGGTGGGCAAGAAAAACACAATCCTTGGATATCCCACCTTGGCAGGAAGGACTCGAATATGGTCCTTTATAATTAGTGTGCAAGGTGCCGTTGTCCGAAGTCCATGTGCTAATAAGTGTGCAGTGAAGGACCCGTCTCCATCCTGTGGGAGTGGTTGGGGGGGGTCACTGATAAGGCCTGAAGGTTGAGTAGGACATTGCCAGCCTCCCTTGGGGCTGGGGTGTGGGTGGGAGGTGGGAAACAGACCACTTGCAGCAGAGGGGACGGAATGTGCAAGAGCCTGGGAGCTGGGCAGTTAGGAGCATTGTACGTGCGGGAAACCAAGGGGCCCAGTATGTCCTGGGACTGAAGACATCGCTCCTTTTCCAGGGGAGCTCTACTTTGGCAGGAGGTGATTCAAGAAAGAGAGAACCTGCGGAAATTGGTTTAACTCCTTCATCCATTGGCCCGTCTTGGCTACACTGTGAACTGAGGCCTCTCCTTGCTATTGCAGAACCAGGTAGTAGTGCAGCTCAGACTTCAAATGAGGCACCCTGTCATTAAATAGCTACAGGTATACCATGGCGCAGAGGAGAACTTTGTTGTTGTTTGATTGTGTGCAACCGTTTGTGACAAGAGACTGAGGATGTGAGATAGTACGTGGAGTATAGCCGTGGCTATGTTAAAACAATACAACCACAGAAGCCTTTTGTGTACCGCACAAGACAGGACCACGATGCTCCCGTGTCTTCAGAACTGTCAGGAGGTGCTAAGATTCAGTGTTAATTTTTCATTTTTTATTTTCATCTGTTATCCACATTTGCCATAGATGAATAGGTAGGTATTAAAAGGGGGCAAACCAAGATAAAATACCCTACTAGTTAACCACCAAATGTTTGTCAGCCATGAGGGAAGAGCCTTAAATAAGATCAGCCTAGAGCCCCCCTGTGTCCAGGAGAGCGTTTGAGATTTACACATGCAGTAGCTTTCGGGAAAGAAGCGCTTGAGCACTGATAGGAAGCTGCGGGACAGCTAAGTCAGGAGGATTTTTCTCCACAGTAACTATCTTTTGAGTCAGTTCTGAGAGCAGGTGGGGGGGCTTTGCTGTCAGGCTGTGGGGTGACAGGAGGAGAGATGAGCCTTCTCCAGCAGGGCACTTCTTGTTTTCTGTCCATGCATTTCTGTGTGGGGCTGCTTATTTCTTAGCCTGCACTCTGGGAGACGCCTTCATACCAGAGGGAGGAAGGCCAACCAGGGGACACGTTCAACGGCTCTCCTCATTGGTCCTTGTTCTGGAGACTTCGCATGGCCTCCGTGAAGATGCAGTGGGCAGCTGACAAACCCAAGACTCAGAATGAACGTGACTCCTCAAACGTTCACTGCAAGGGACTGTGCACGCGTGTGTGCACTAGGTCACTCTTGAGGACAGCAAAAAATAATCCGATACATGTGTACGCAATACCGAATGCTTTATAATAGGGGATAGATATCAAGGGCAAAGTAGAGTTTTCAGCATCCTCACGATTTGAGGATTGAAATTAGTAAAATATAATCTGGGGTAAATGTTGGCATCACAGATGTTAAATAGAATCACTCCTTTCCTTAATAGGATCCTTAGGCTCAAATACAAGTGCCCCTGGCAGAACAATAAGGAGTCTGCTTATAGATTGGTAGACCCCAAGGGAGCCAGATGGGGGTGCAAGGTAAGGCTCCAGCCTGGAGAGAATGTCACCGAACGCAAGGTTGTCAGAAGCCAGTGTGTAGCAGTTAATGAATGAGAAAGCAGGGTTTTCCTAATTAGGGTCAAGTTTGCATGCCTTAAAAAGAAATTCCTCCCTTGAGACCTCAGCCGATTTTGAAAATTGTAATATAAAAGCTAAATGTTTCAACTGAGGGAAAAAAAATGGCTGGAGTTTTCCAGCCGCACGTCTGCTCAGCCAGTCCGGGACAGCAGGAGAGAGGGTGGGTGAAAGTACTCATCAGCCGTATTCCTTCTCAGGCCGGGGAGCTACTGGGGCTGGCTGACTGGTTACGTATAATAGATGATTTATCTGTAGTAGCATCGGGCAAGGGGCAGGCTGTTGGGGGCCTTCACCACTCCTTCCCTGGGGAGAATACCGTGTGAAAGGAACACGTCTGAAGTCGGGGTCCAGACGAAACTTGGGGGATGAGATTGTTTCATTTCACTATCTATGAAATGGTCACCAGAAATCCAAACACACGATACTGGAGATTTTTTTTTTTTTTTAAGCTGAAAGAATTGATTCCTGCATGTAGGCTCTCTCTCCTTTCCTAGGGCTTGGGGTCGCTGGCCGGTGCCATCAAAAGCATGATTGATTGCTGCGGTATCATATATTATCATAATAAAAGATGTGTTATTGATACCGTAAGAGCTATTTTTATCTTGTTCTCCCCTTATTTTTCATCTGTATCAGGATGGTTTATGTAAACCTGACACATTTGTGTATGTGAAACAGATGCGGGGGTAAAACACAGTTGTGTCTGTTCAAACCATATTTTTTTAATCAGACATGATTTATGAAATTGTTCTATGCATATGAGTTTCTTCTTTCTCCCTCAAACAAAACACACGGTGATTATACATATAGCATTCCATCTTTCCGGTACCTAGAGCACATGGAGAAGTGAGGTTTTTAATAAGTTGCTCTGCCTAATCTGTCTTCATTAGGTGTTGTAAGAGAAAAGAACCGTCTGTGACTTTTCTGCACCTGCAAATTGGAATTTTGGGAACGAACTCCCTACTCAGATGCGTGCTGTGGGAATGGGCCCTTTCCTATCAAGGCCCATCCCCTAAAATGCTGTCCTCCACTGAGGCCCTAGGTGCTGTTCCCCTGCTGTCTCTTAGTGAACCGTCAAAAGGCAGTTTTGAGTCTTTCCCAATCTCCACCTCCGAAGGAGTGACTCACAAAGGGAATTTCCATGACAGAGATGATTGAATCCAAGTGTTTCCATCCCTCCACATGGCCCATAATCCATCAGATTTCTCAGGCCTGCGACCTGGGAGTCCCTCTCACCCTCATGTCCAGACCCTGGCAAGACCTATGACTGTAAAAAGGGCCACTTCCATGAGCTGTAGCTGTCGGTAGGATGAATGAATGAATGGTGAATGAATAGACCCCTCTCTCTTCACTCCTGTTTCTGTATCCTTCCGGACCTTACACTGACTGAACCCAGCTCAGCTGTAGGCGGCAGAAAGGCCCAGGGGATGAGCTGCGTTGAGGCCACCCTTTAGGGATACGGAGCAGGATGGAGAGGGGCAGAGAGTAGGTCTGGAGGACACTCCCAGAACACTCCACCCACCCGCAGCTCTTCTGCTTCCAGCCGCCCCCAGGGCACCCCGTTGCTCTTAGGCCTGACCCCTACTATCCTGCCTCAAATAGTGAGTAGTGGAAGTGTTAGAGTTAAAAAGAGAATTGTAGCTTTCTTCCTTTGCCCTAGCTATGGTAAGACGCTGATGCCAAGAACTTTTATGAGACGATTTTCTGAGATTAGCACATTGTTCAAATGGATGCTGTTAAGTTCATGTTATTTAAAGAGCTTGGAGGTGGTCTCTACGGTCTTGTTTGTGGAGCTGTTTCTCTCAGCATCCCCACCTCTCCATCCTGGCCTGTGCAAAATGCCGATGTCATCCCGGACCTATAGGAATGATGCAGATTCTGAATTCCTTCCCATCAGCAGAGCTGGCCTATTGGCCGGGCTTCATGCAAAGGCAGACCCGGCTGGTCACTGAACACAGTTAGTGGTTTGTCCTGGCATACCTTCTTACCCTTTGCAAAGAGACGCACGTTTGCAGCACTAGTTCAGAAGTAACATGTGCATCTGCCACGCGAAGGCCGACACCACTTGAAAAGCACACGTTTGAAGACAGTGCTGAGGTCTGCTTCTGTCTTCTGTTTTATGCCATGGCTTTGTTCTTTCTCCCTTTCACCCTCCATTCCTGTCCTCTCTTCTTGCCTCTCTTCCCTTCCCTCTTGTCTTACTTGATAGGTTCTCCCCTTGTCCCCATTTTCTAGAATTTTTCAGCTTTACTTTCTTATTTTCCTCCAAGTAATTTTAAAAAAATACAGACACGGTCAATGAAAACCAGTTACCCATCCTTGCAGCCCTTGAATGAGCTCCTAGTAACATGTAGGGTGTGTGCCTGCAGTCACGTTTGCCACAGCGGGAGGTTAGAAGAGAATGCTTTCTGTCTCATTTAGCAAAGAGCCCCATTGGATCTAATGCCTGCTGTCCTGGGGCCACTACAGACAATGGGCAGAAAGAGCTGAATTTTAATATCATATAATTCTCAGAGACAATGACTATGATTGTCTATGCAGGACATGTAAGCTAGGAAGGTGAGGGTAAGTTGTGCAACCTTTAACCCCTCCTTGGAGGCGGAAAAGGGTTAGAAAATTGAAGAGCTGGGCTGAAGACTTGAAGAAGTGGAGAAGTGGAAATAAGGAAAAGAGGCCTTTGGGGGGGTTTGTGAGCGTGCAGTGGTTCTCATCTTACCCCCACCCCAAATCGCCCAGCTAGCAGTGGGTGGGGCTGCTTCCTCTTAAACCTAAGGCAGTGAGTCAGGATTCAAGCTGACCACCCCAAGGGTTTGCACCGACGGCCTGGAGACTTGGAACGTGGAGGCCCGGGCGACACATGGCTGTAGTGGCCGCTGCTCCAGTAGGTACAGGAAAGGAGATTGCTCTGGGCACAGTCCACACGCCTGACTTTTGTTTCCTTTGGGCCTGACACAGGCCTTACAAGGAGGGTTCCAGTCTGCTGGGGGTGATGGGACTCAAGAAACGAGACTGCATGAGGTGAACCCCACCCGGGACCTGGGGAAAAGTGTGGGACAGCCGGAAGGGTGACCCTGGCCCATGTAAAGGGCCTGGAGAGGACAGATCCTCAGCAGTGGAAGACATCTGCCATGACCAGAGAAAACTGACATCAGACTGCAGTGTGGACCCAGGAGAACCTTGTCTGCCTTTTATCCCCTTACTGCCACCCAGACCTGGAGGGTCCAGAAACACTGTGACTGAGGGCAGGGAGATCTGAGCAGGACAGGGAACTAGAGAAGGCTCTGCATGCTTCTCCCCATTGGAGGTCCAGCCCTAGGCAGCCTAAGCTGGGGGCGTGAGGCCACCAGGGGCATTGTGGCTGTTAGGAGCAACAGGGCATTATTGTCAAAATGACACAGTTTCTGAAATGTGAGTGAGAAGAGGACATTTGTGGTTTCTGATAGACCAGAAAGTTCATCTCTAGACTTGTTTGAAGAGGTGGGAAAGAATTGACCCCCCAAAGAGGGTGGACCCAGCAAATGGGGAAAAGAATAGGGTTGTGAGTTGGTGTCTAACTGAGTTGCAACTCTTTATGAGTACACAGATTTGTAGGTACTTACATGTGTGCATGCCTTTAAAAATACACAAATTATATAGGAATTGCCTACCCCCCCCAAATTAAAGCATTGTACTTAAAGCCAAAGCCCCCTTTGATTCTTGCCCCTGTCTTCAGCACCCCCGGCCTCTGCCATGCGATTGTACCTTAGGTTCCTGTGGGGCATTTAACTAGGTCAAAGTTTCTTTTCTCCTTTTCTCCTGTTGCCTGTGATTTGATCCTCCAGTGCCTTGTACTTACTAGAAAGAGAGTGGAGGGTGAACCTCCTTTTGCAGAGGGGAAGGCTGAGGCTCACAGATGTTGAACGTGTGTCCAGATGCCTCCGTGTGCCTAGTGGCGTCATGTGCTGCTCTTCCGTCCACAGTGCAGTCCCGAAGGTGGATGGGTGAAGTCGTCCATTGCTCAAGGGCCAAGGCTTCTCTGCTCCGTGTGCCCCTCCTCCTCCCTGTAACTCTCCCTCTGGAGAAGAATCTGTTTGCGTCCTTGGTATGCTGACCCCCACTGCCGCCCCTGCATGCCTCTTCTGGTAATGGAAAGGCTGGCATCGCTGCACCTTGGTCGTGCCCAGTTCGTTTTAGCGGACTAGGGCAGCCAACAGCCAAGTGACGTGTACTCAGGCCCAGAGCCGTAGGGCAGGGGCTTTTACGACATCTACAGCAGCAGCCAGTGAGAAGGCTTGTTGAGTTCAAGACCATTGTCTTTTGGCATTGGTGCCCGAGGTCTCTGGGACGCATCCACGGCACTCCCTTGTAAGGTAGAACGACCACCTCCTGGGCAGTGGGGGAGTCCCCCAGACTCAAACGGGGCCGCTTGGTGTCGTTCATTCGGCACTTAAGGCAAGAAGCCACCCCTGGGCTTGTCTCCAGATTGGGAATCTTCCTCCTGTAGCTCAGAGTGGGGAAGCCTTCATTAAACAGTCATCTTGACATGACTCTTTAGAGGAAAAGGCCGTACAATACGTACGGGGAGCTTTAGGGGAAATCCGTTCAGGTTGGCACCCTCCTTTCTTGCCTTTTAAAAGTCAGTGTAAAATTCTAGCCAACTGAGGAAATGTAGAGTTTGCCATTAGGGGACTGCCTCATCAGAAAACAAACCTTCTGAAGCAAACATGTCACCTGGGACTGTCTCAGGGTACCACCAGGTCACGCCAGCTCTGACGCCCCACCCAGCCATCCTCTGGCTGCATTTGTGCACCTCTTCATACACCCAGTTTATTAAAAACAAAATTTGGATTTCCCCTCCACTGAATAATTACGTTATTGAACTGATAGGTTTGTGACTGGGTTATCCTAGGATGTCAGAATGCTATTGTCTTTATTAGCAATGCTTTAGAGTCCGACCTGAGTCTGAATTCTGGCTGTACCACTTTCTGTAAGTGAGACATTGGCCAAGGTGTTAATTACCTTCCCCTAAGAGGCCGTTGAGCGTGATGGTGAAGAGAAGGGGCTCTGGGAAGAGGGCGCCTGGGTGGCGACCCCAGCTCACTAGCTGGCTGACGTAGGCACTTTCCTCACCGTCTCTGTGTTACACTTTTCCCATCTACAAAACGGGGATAGAAACAGCACTTCACTTCAGCAGAGTCGCAGGATACAAAACTCAGTTGCATTTCTAGACATTTACAATGAATGATCCGAAAAGGGAATTCAGAGCACAGAGCATTTATAATAGCATTAAAAAAATAAGATACTTAGGAATAAATTTAATTAAGGAGGCCAAAGAATTATACACTGAAACGATCAAACACTGCTGAAAGAAATGAAGCACAGATCGCTGGAAATGGAGTAGAAGGTGAACTATGGTCGAGATGTCACTACTCCCCAAAGTGACCCACAGGTTCAAAGCCATCCCTATCAAAATCCCAATGATATTTTTGCAGGAATAGAAAAATTGATGCTAACATACATATGGAATCACAAGGGACCCAAATAGCCAAAAAGATGGTGAGAAAGAGGAGTTGAAGGTCTCACACTTTCTGATTGCAAAGTTTACTACAAAACTGCAGTACTTGGAAAAGTTCTGGAGGCGGAGGGTGGGATTGATCACACATCAGTGCCACCGGACTGTGCGCTTAAAAAAGGTTACAAGGATAAACTTGATGGCGTGGCTATCCAACACATACAAGAAATAGCAATTACCTGTAGTGTAGTTCGGAAGATTAACAGATCTGAAGCAAGTCTAAAGCTGACTTTTCCTGTAAAGGGCCAGAGAGTAAATATTTTAGGTTCTGCGGGCTGTACGGTCTCTGTTACAACTCTTCAATTCTGCTGTAGCTGAAAAGCATTCAGACCATACAGAGATGGACGGACAGGACTGAGTGTCAATAAAACTTTATTTATCAGAACAGGTGGTGGACCAGATTTGGTCCACGGGGAGGACTTTGCTGACCCCTGGTCTGAAGCATTTACAACAGTTCCTAGCACAGAGTTAGTGCTTGTGAAATGTGAGATACTGTTATTTCTACCTGGGGCCGCAGCGATGGATCCCACCTGTGAAGCTCTGGTGTTTTCTCTCCATGCACTGCTCCTCCTCTTTATTTAGGGGCACCCGGAACCCATCCCTGGCCGCCGGCAGGCTTCAGTGTGTGACCTGGGGGGCGGGTCTCAGTGTGATAGCCCTGGACCCGCAGCCTGGACATCTCTGGGGAATTTGCCAGAAACGTGCCTTTTCACTGCTCTTCCCCCTGCCTGTACCGAATCAGAAGCCCCTGACGTGAGGCCAGTGTGTTAGAACCAGGTAATTCTAATTCTGCAGAAGTTTGGGAGACCCTCTGCTTGGCATGGTAGAGCTGTGGCTGTCCTCTTGGAGTTGATGACTTGGTGAGGGACAAGCTGCTTTTCACTGCTCTGCCCTGACACCTACCCCTTACCCCCAGCACACGTCCTCAGTGCCCATAAGATGTTAGACACGTGGGTCAAAGGGTGAGCACGTGAAAGAGAAGGTGGTTTAGCTCCCTCTTTGGTGCCTTCACTGTGCTGACATCTGTGTAAGTGACTGGGAGCTCTGACGGGGAAAGGCGACCACGGGAACAATGCTCAGTGGGTGTGGGAAGGTGCGTGGTGACATGCACCTTGAGGGGCCCAGGAAGGTGCCAGAACAAACCTCCAGGTCCACACTCGTGTCTTAAACCTGCCTGTGATGGGAATTAGGTTGAAAGCTCTGGGACCCCCACATGCTGATCATCTTGCCAACCTCTTTGGGGGAGCATCTTGCTCGCTTTGTTCTCTTTCTCCCTGAACTTGGTCTGGGAGTGGGGTTGGCAGGGTCTTCTTGTCAGGAGAGCATTAGCGTGGAGGACCGTGCAGTTGGCACCGTTCTTGATGTGCAGCACACACATCTTCTCTGTCATCCAGCAGCACTCCAGGCTGTGCACACATAGTTTCTGCATGACCACAACCCTCGGCCCCAGCAGGATGGCCCCTCTTGTCATCCTGAGTGCAGGCCGCTCGCTTCCTTTGCAGAGGAGCCTGGAAGCGTCCGCTGAAATTCATGGCACTCTGCCTTGATGGGGCGGGAGCTGGGGCCTCCCAGGCAGCTGCGGGATCTGCAGTCTCTGAGGTAAACTGTGCGAGTGCGGCGGGCTGCATGGGCCACACCGACAGCGCAGAATGTCAGCCTTCCCAGGGTCTGCAGGCCCAGCCAGGTTTATGACTGCAGGCGGCATCCCCCCCCGGTCTGCAGTAAACATGGGATCTCTGCCCCACTCCAGATCAAAACCACGTCGTGAGGAGCAGTGCCTTTCCACTGCAGTCATCCTCTGCTCATCCCAAACACTTCACGTCCTGAAAAGGCAAACGCATGCTCTGAAGACCTTCCCCTGGCCCCGTCTGAGTTCAAAAAGCAGATCAAGGAAAGCAAGGGTCTGGACTCCGACGTTTGACTAGATTTCCCCCAGGAGGGCTATGTCCCCAGGGGACACGGCAGGTCAGACGTGCATGCCTGTTAAGGACCAGGGATGAGATCGAGTTGGTGCTGGTCTCTCCGTGTCCTGTTTTCTTGTATTGGGATTCAGTGGTGATTGTTTGTCATGTATTATCATTGGTCATTTTGTTCCGGGAAGGCAGGGCTAATGGTTATGTTGAGAAGAACACTCACAGAGCAGGTGGTTCATTTATGGCTCTGCTTAGGCAGTCTGCATTTCACTGGAGATTCTGGAATGCAGGAGTGGGAGAGAAGTATGCACATTAAAAAAAAAAATTGGATCCAAATAGTGTGAGCCCCGCACATCTCACACACGAGTGGAGGAGCCCTCGTAGCGCTGCCAGCTGGCAGCCACTTGCTCTTCCACCGTGAGCAAGGCAGTGGTGACGCAGCGGTGGCAGGAGAGTGAGCTCCTGGGATCTCAGTAACAGCCCCGGGTTGCCTAAACACGGTGTGGGGCTCCCGCCCATGTGCAGGACCTTCTGACTCCCCTTATCTCCCTGTCTCCTGCTGCCTGGTGCTCCTCATTGGGAGCGTGATCACTGGGGCAGGATGTGCCTCACTCTTCTACTGGAAAGAGACCTATATGGCAAAGTGTGAACTACCAAGAGCAGATCAATGCGTATTTGACTAACTGGGCATCTTCCCCACAGTGGTCCTGACTAATGAAGAACACGCTGAGCCGTGGAAGCAAGGGGGGAGCTCAGTAGTCCAGGATTTTATCATCACAACTGGGACGTCACCGATTTATCGCTTGCCCCTGGGACTGGTATTAAGTGGTCGCCTCTGTGCTAAGTGTCCCGAGGAGTCAGACTTAAACACGCTGTGGTTGGTTCTTCTCCGTGGGTCCTCTTGGAGGGAGACATTCATAATTAGCTGGCAGGAAGTCCGCACACCGAGGAAGCACGCCGGGCGCCAAGGGCCCATTAGAGACGGGGCCTGAGCCTGAAGGAGAATGGTAAGATCTGATCTGGGCTTTGGAAATGAGAACCAGTGTGCCGTGTGGAGGGCAGGCTGGGGGAGGGAGAGGCCGGCCACTTGGATCACCGTGACTTTACTATTTTAGGCAAACAGGTATAGACAGCTTCGGAGATGGGAGAGGATTGCCCGGCCGATGAGGAGTCACTGTGGGCAGGAGCTTTTGGTGGACGGCTGGACAGGTCGCTCATGGCCAGGCCACAGCTGAGAGTCCCTAGCTGAGCATCTCAACCCGTGATTGGTGAGGAGCAGCTCCTGAGGGCTTCGGAGCCCGAGAAGGCCTTCCCCCTGGCCTCCCCTGCGGGACGTGATGGCTGAGGCGTCCGAGGAGAAGTACCCGAGGGCTGGTACCTTCGCAGGGGAGCAGGACTGGGAATGCTGGGGGTCTAACTTCTGATTCCATCAAGGAGGAGAGTTCTGAGCTGTTCTTGTTTGTATGCGGAGTCCTAGGCTGCTTTGGGAGCTATGTCATGGCCAAGGGGGTGTTGATCGGTATTTAGAGAAGTTCCCTATTTGTTGCACTAGCGAGCATTTGCTACATTGATTGCCACTTCCTAGGCGTAATTTCCTTTAGTCCACACTCTAACGTTTTATCACCAATTTACGGATGGTGAAATTGGGGCTCAAGAGTTTGGGACTTATTTTTTTCTGGTTCTTTTTCTTAGCTTTAATAAAAATGAATCCACTCGTAGTCTACTGTATTAGTATTTGCCGTTCTACTTGGTTCTCTTTGTAACACGAGTTCTCTTTTTCTGACAGCTTTTAGGACTTCCTCTTTATCCCAGTGACCTTTTCTTTGCTCAGTGTTTTGGGCCCTTGGTGAACCCATTCAGGCTGGAAAGTCACGTGCCTCAGTTCTGTCAATGTCCCTTGTTTGGCTGAGTCACGTGTCTTGTTCCCATGGTCCTGCAGGTTTATGGCTCCTTATATCCTTGACTGCTATTTTAGAAGGATTCAGTTGGGCAAGAGGGCCTGGAAATAAATGTGTGTGTACTCAGGCCCTCATGTTGAACAAGAATTCCATTGAGCTCTTTTAAGTATTTTCCTAGAACTATACAGAGTCATTGGTTGTGCGAGCGAATGCCTTAAACTCATTAGGAAGTGTCATCCAGTGCCTTGAACAACACCTGGAGCCTAGTACGTGCTCAGCTAGTACTTGGAGAATACGTCTTACACAGACTTCATGCCTGTTCTTCAATTGCTCTAATCCGTGTGTGTATGTTTGCGGCAGTGAGTATGGTGAGAAAGTGTGACTTACAAGGAAGCCTGGCTGCAAATCTTGACCCTACCACAGGCCAGCAAGTCCTGTGACCTCCCTGAGGTCAGAATAAGAGGGACAGCTGCAGAACTGCTGTGAAGACTGACTCCTGTGAGTCCTTCTGGCCCACCCACTCCAGCACCAGATGCCTCGCTCCGTTCATCCTCCCAGGTCCAGGGCTCCAGCCTCCTTCTCTGTCCTCCCGGTGAGGCCTCGCCCCGTGGCAAATACATTGCCTAGAGCTGCAGGTGGTCAGTCTGTTGGATGTGCCTTCTGTGACCGAGGCAGGAAGACGGATGTTCATCCCTGTCTCTTCAGAGGGGTCCAGAAAAGCAGAGAAGGTTTGATGAATGAATCAGTGAGTGGATAGCTGCTGGGCGCAGGGGCCTTGTGGAGGCTACAGAAATGAGTCCTTGTTTGCCCTCCATGTGTTCCCCTCGTGGTCCTGGTACCCAGGTCCCATGTGACCATCTGTTGTATGGCTGGACCCTCCCTCTATGAGGACAAGGGACTATGTCGGCTTTTTTCTGTTGCAACCATGGTATATGCTCACATAGTAAATGCTCAGTCAGTACTTAATGGTTTTGGCTGACTCTACAAAGTTAATGATACTTTTAAAAGTTACACAAAAAGCACACAAATGCTTATGTGTTGGAAAAAATATTCTCCCATTACACATTATAGGTAAGGTGAAACACCCTCTGGTCAAGCCCTAATCTGAAACACTCCCCTTCTGGCTGAGTGACCACAGCTGTCAGTATGGCATATATCCTTTTAGGTGTTTGTTTTCATATACTTGCAAGTGTACCTATGGAAACAAGTAGTATTGTTTTTATATATATGTTTGTATATCACATACCCAGATACAGTATCATTTGTACTGCTCATCCAGTTTTCTCCAGCAGTTACATCTTATGTATATGCCACAATATCAAAACCAGGCAGCTGGAAACATTTGCGTACATAGTTCTATGCCATTTTATCTCATGTAGATTTGTGTAACCACTACCCCAGTTGAGACCCAGAATGACCCCGTCGATAAATTATCCTGGTCACACCACCGCCTACCTCTTTACAGTCACCCCTCCTGTGCCCTCCACTGTTCCCTAATCCCTGCGCTCCACCAATCTCCCCTCCATCTCTACGATTCTGTCACACTGAGAACGTTATATAAATGGAGTCATATGCTATCGGACCCTGTTCGTGGTGTTTTTTCACTCTGCATAATGCCTTTGAAATTGAGGCTTTTTAAAAACTAAAATGGCACTATGCTGCACCTCTGCCTTTTCACTGGCACTTGCCTGCCGACCTTTGCCCTTCAGGATATTCAGGTGCATCCATTCCATTCTGCGTGCCACACAGCGCTGCACAGAGCAACTTTCATAGTTGCCCTGTTGACCCTGCCAGGGTCTCCGCCCAGTTCCAGGGGTGGCTCTCACAGCTGCTCACGCCTTCCCCAGGCCGCCTTGCACAGAGGCCTCATCCGTGAGCTGTACTTTAGCCACAACCTGGAAAGTGGAAGGAACGGCATTACGGAGAGGGCGCCCCGAGAGCTGGCGGCGAGTCTCCCATCCTTAGGACAGGCGCATGAACAAGTTCTCATGGTTGAACGCCTTTCAGGAAGTGGCTTGCCTTCCCACCACCAAGAAGCGCGAGTGAAGCCAGAGGGGAGAGAAATGGCCGTGGGTCTTTCCAGTTGCCCACTTTTGTCAGTGGTTAACTCCCATGGCAGAGATCCTGCCCCCCAGTGCTCCAGAGAGAACCCCCCACCCCCCCCACCCCAAGGGATGTAGGAGCGGGGGATGCCCAGCTGCCTTCTTCTGCCCTCTTTGTGGGTAACGGGACCATCCTGTGCGCTCAGTGGGGGGATGGTAGGTGTCCCACATGCACGGGATGAGATGCCAACCGGGAAGAGCCCTGGGTGTAAGGTAATGGGTGGAAATGAGGCCCCAGGAGCGCCTCGCATGCCCCACTGAGCCCGTGTGCACCACCAGCTCTCTGCTCCATCCTGAGGGAACCCTGTCATGGTTTTCAGGCCAGAAAGCGTTGGCAAGCCCTGAGCCCCAAACTCTGGCGCCCAGGTGGGCCCGATTTGCAAAGACTCCAGGCCTTGACCTCCCACAAATTCCTTCTCTGCCTCCCACCCTTCTCTTGCCACGCTCTGGGCCTTTTGTACAGAATTTGGGGCCTGTTATCCATGTCTGGGAGGCTCAGGATGTTATTTAGAGTTTTCTTCTTCTGGGAGAATAAAATGGGGCTTATTTTAATAGACTAAACCGGGAATCTAAACTGAAAGCAGAGGCCATGTAAACAAAACCCTTTTATGTGGTGGCTCCGAATGAGTTTACTTTAACAAAAACAGGACAAGTAAATAAGAGAGGTTTACAAATATAAACTGCAAAGTTGCTGAAGTGTGAGATAAATTGTCTAAGGCCTTCTGTTTCTGTCCTACGGCCTGGTATTTCTCCTTTTGAGTTTCTATGAGAGGGAAACCAGGGAGGAAAGCATGTTCTGTACAAGGGAAAAGAATTTCCCATCTTGGGGTCAACCAATGATATGATTAGGGGACCTCCTTCAGGGGTGGGCTGGGTCAGCCCTGCCTCACTCCCGGGGCACAGGGAGACCCCTGGCTGGTGACATCACCTGCATATCTCCCCTCTACGGAAGGGATGTTTAGAAAAACAGCCTGTTCTGCCATGGTGACCCAGAGAGCAACCCAGTGGTGTGTGTAGGGGGGTAGGGAGTGGGCCTGTAGAGCCTTGATGGAAAAGATCCCATCAGATGTCACTGCTACTTGAGGGGAGATTTTTC
Organism: Smutsia gigantea; assembly: GCA_032199065.1. NCBI lineage: Eukaryota > Metazoa > Chordata > Mammalia > Pholidota > Manidae > Smutsia > Smutsia gigantea. The sequence continues at coordinate 207,683 of JAVSCE010008820.1, read as the reverse complement.
CTCCTCTATGCACCGAGAAGCGCAGGGTGTGCCCAGCAGGTGGAATTCATTACGAAGGAGGGTATCCTCACCAGCGGGATTGGTGACTTGACATTCAACCACTCTCCCAGGACAAAAATCTAAACATGGCGTGCAATTTCATCTGGGTGGTTCTGAGGCAGTCAGCAGGATGTGGAGGTGGGGCTGGGATCAAACCAGTGCAAGTGCTGTGGGAAGAAGGCTAAGCGCAAGAGGACTGGCGACATGGCCTGGGCACTGCTGTTTGCGTGCGAACGTTTAACAACAGCGGCTCTTGGGGCTGGCGGGAGAGCGCAGATTTGTGATGTTTCTGGATTTCCATGGTGTAAATGCTCCCATCGTGGGTGCATTCAAGTTATCAACAATGAGCCACTTGGCTCACAAAATTCTTGCAAAATTAACCATTTTTAGCAGCTTTGCCTGGCTGGTAGGAGTGGACGCCAGCCTACCGCTGCCCGCACAGCTCAGGAAACTAGTCTTACAAGGTTAGGGTGGGAGGCGGTAGGGGAACAGTAATGTCTGAACCGTTTTGCCAATGGTTTAGGGTGCCCTGTGTTTCTTTTTCATAATACTCAGCCTTGCTGTTCAATGCCTGCCTGCCCCGTAGACCTGATGGCAGGCCTGCATCTCGCTGGGCTGCCAATGCAGTCTGGTACCTCCCACGATGCCTGGCACATAGAAGGGGCTCAGAACAGGGTCTGCTTGGTCCGAAGGTCTGTATGCTAGAGGAGCACCTACTGTGTGCAAGGCACAGCACTGAGCCCGGGGCAGGAGCGTCTCATCCCATCTTCACAGCAGGTTTCTCAAAACATGACAGGCATGTCTCATGGAGGGCTGAAGACAGACAGGTTTATCTAGGCAGGACCCCGGATCATAACCAGGGATCTTCATTTGAACAAGCTGTGCAGATGGATTCTACACAAACTCAAATTTTAGAATGCCATCCTGCTGGGGCAGATCTTATTACTCCTATTTTCAAGGTGAGAAAACTGAGGCCGGCAAGCATCAACAACTTCCTCAAGATCACACGTTAGGTGCTGGCAGGTTCAGGACAGCAAGCTAGAGATTCCAGATGCCAAAAGTAACCCTTAGGCCGGATGGGCTCCCACAGACTAAAAATGAATGAGCGAATGAATGAATGACAGATCTCTCCACTCAGTGTTCACTGTGGGATTCAGAAGGGGAGAGTGGAGGCAGGGGAAGCCAATAGGAGTCAATTATACTAGTTTTTGGGTGAGGTGACGAGGCCAAGCTTGGAGTGGAGATAGTGGATATAGAAAGTAAGACATTGTGATAACAGTTCAGTGTTCGCTACAGAACGTGTCCTGTGTGAGCTTTACAGCGTAACCCCATTTAACCTGCAGACCAGCTCCACAGGGGAGAGGCTATCAATCACGCTGTACCAAGTGTGGTGCAGAAAGAGTATCTCACTGAGTTCACCACTGGGAAGCAGAGCCGCTGAGCTTCGAGTTCTAGTTCCCTGAACGCCCTGCTCCTTGGCCCCTGACACATCGGGCTCAAACCTATGCACTGTGACTGAAGAGGGTGGTGGGAGACCCCCTGAGGGAGGACGGAAGCAAGCCGTGGGTCGTGGGCTTCCTGCCTGTCCGAGCGAGGGGAGCGTTGGCAGTGCTTGGGAGAAAGTGGAGGGCCCTCGGTTGCCCTACCCACTGAGAACCTGAGCCTGTGTCCGCCTGATTCCTGGAAAATGTCACTATGACTGGGGCTTCCCCACTGTTTGAGTGGACAGATGCAATCTGCCGGGGGAGTGATTTTCTTACCGCCCGTCAGTAGCCTCCTTCCTGCATTTTGTCTTACCCGTGGCCATGTACAGATCAAAGAAAGCTGGGAGCATCTCTTCTCGAACCGAGGCAGTTTCCTTGGAGATCAAAGTCTTCAGTAGTGATTAAAACTTCAGAATAGAAGGGAGGTGGCTTCTGAAGAATGTTCCGAGTGTCATCTCTTCCTCCCTCTTCTTCATCTTCCCCACTCAGAGTTTTGCGCAGAGCTAATGGCAAAGCTGCGGGAATGAGAGTCTTGCTGGCTAGAAGCAGCACTTATTTGCATGGTGGGGAGGACAGAGTCAAAGAGTCTGTGTTCTGCCAGGAAGGCAGCCTTTCTGGAAATCATCCTTCCTGAACCCAAGAGTTTGGAGGCAGCATGACACAATATAATTAACGAGCAGGTCAGTGTCTGCATAGGGGCTTTCTTTAAAGAACATCTGGGATTCTTTAGCAGGGGAAAAGGCAGAACATGGGGTTGAGGGCATCACCTGAGTGACTCTGGTAAGGCTGGGCTTTTCACTGATCTGCTCTCGTGCTGTTCTTCCCTAAAGCGTAGCAGTGGGGGTGGTTGGGCAGTTTTCCTACATCACCATTGGGACTATTAGTATAACCTCTCTGGAGGGCAGGTTGGGAAAATGTCACCAGTTTTCATAGGCACCTGCTGTTGGCTATTGTGAGACCCTGGGGTTTTGGAATTGTTTGTTACTGCAGCATATTTAACCCATCCTGATGAAAACAGTAGGTAATGATTTAGAATTGGGCAAAAGGTATTTGTCGGTGCCCTACCCCAGAACCCTATGCGCTCTAAAATAAGGAGGTATTGCACACGTATTAGTATGGAAGGCTCTCCAAAATATATTTTCAAACAGAAAAGGCGTGGCTCCAGATAGCACACCTGGTGCCATCCAGTTTAGTCCAGCTACACATGTAAACTGAAGGTGGCCACCTGCATGAGGACACTGGGCTGCCTAATGTGCCCCATCCCTCCTGCGGCATCACTATTGGGCGCTGTCCCCCTGCTGACCCAGTCCCTGACTCCCGGGGGAACTGCCTCCTCATTTTAGTTTCTCAGCAGCTCTCATTTGCACACCACCATGAACACTCAGGAGGCCACAGCCTACAAAGGCCTGACCTTTACTCTTGCTCATGACACGCGTCCCACGTGGGGTTCTTGGCACCTTAAGGACCCCGTGGGTACAGAGACGCTTCCGGTTCCTGCCACAGGCCAACTCCTCCAAGTCCCCATGCAGCTCCTGCTCCGTCGGCCATTCATCCCCAAACTGGTGAAAACTTGCCTCAGTCTTGGGTCCCCTCATGGCTTCCTGATGGCCCATGGGACTGGCAGGCGGCTGTTCCACTCTCGTGGCATCACGTAGGCAAAATAGGTGGAGGATCATGTTTGCTTCTGTAGCTGAGCATCTATTTATTAGTAAGTGTCGTTCTCCCTAGCCTTAGGAAGACCTGCGTTAATACAAACTGAACTCTAAAACTGCTACTACTAATAGGAATGGTGTTAGTTATCCATGTGTACTGAGTGTTGGCTGAGCTGGGCCCCACGCTCAGCACTTCACGTGCGTCATCAACTTCGACTCTCGCCATATACATCCTTTTGAAGGACTGTAATGCTAATCTGCCCTTCACAGATGAGGATGCTGGATGGTAGGATTTGAAGTAAATGAGCCAGGGCTACTCGGCTTAGAAAGGCCACCGTTGAACTGCAATTCAGGGTCCCTCCCCAGCAGAAATTCTTCCCTGTCATGCCGCTGACTGGCCAATTACCGGACTTGCCTATTAGCCCCTGGATTCCGGGCAAGCTCTGGTGGTTTCCTCTGCCTGTGTGAACTGATGCAGGAAAACTTTAAAATGAAAGTTCATCTGGTGCAGATTGGTGGGGGAGTAGACAGCCTATTGGGATCTTGGGCTGGATCTTGCTTTTCAGTCATTTTCCAACCCCTGAAATGTATATGTGTATGTACTTCAATAAAGCATTCTCACTTGTCAAAAAAGAGAGAGAGACAGAGAGGGAGATGACAGATTTCATGTCTGTCCTCTTCACAGTGTGTCCCCAGCTGCTTCAGTGACCAGCGAGTGGCCAAGGGCTAGTTGGGCAGCCACACCTCTAACTCAGCCATTGTCAACATGCAGAGACACACGTTTTGCCTCTGAGATCTTATCTCTGCCTCTTCCCTCCTCTGCCTCGACAGCCATGGCAGGAACTCATAAGCTGCTTATCCCCAGCTTGTATTTTCCAGCGTGGAGTTTCCCTCCCCATTCCTGCTGATGAGAACTTGCTTTTCTCTCGGGTTTCCAGTCTGTCTACTCCCAGGATGCTGCCCAGCGCCCACGTCCCCCCTGGGGCCTCTCTCCGGGCCACCTTTCCCGTGTTTACTTGAACACATCACTCTGAACCCGCCTGGCACGTGTTAACGGACACAGTCACGGAACACACCCCGTGCCCGGGACGCAGGCCCAGGCCCCTGATGACGGGCGTGCCACCCCAGAGCCCTCCTGGCTGTCCCTGATCCCTTGGGAAGGCTGACGCAAGGGGGGCATGATGCCACTCCTCCTCTGAGTGTGTCCCTCCCCCGGGCTGCTGCTGTTACCCTAAGGACCGGCTAAGACGTGTTTCTATGAACTCAAATGCTCCGTGGGGGTGGGAAGCAGAGCCAAAGAGCACAGGCTGTGGGGAAGCCATGGGTGTGCTGCCTGTTCCAGCCGTGACCTCAGGGGCTGCTCTCCTGGGGAGTGCCTGCATTTGCCCCATTGTGGGCAGTCTGGAAAGGTCGGTGTGATGAGCGTCCATCCCTCAGCCTGTCTCCGTGCGTCCGTTTCTCTCTCCACCTCTCCTTTCTCTCCCCCTTGCACATGCACGTGTGCACACATACACACGCTTATATTTAAGGATGGGTCCAGCCTCTTAGGGGAGATGTAAAGCATCCCATCCAGCGAGGAGGCTGCATCTGTACAGAGCCCACTGGGCATTCTGTGCTGCACCAGAGAATTAATTGAGTCCAAGTGGACAAATATTTGAGCTTGATTATGGACCGAGGCATTTTGGCAGAGAAGTTTGCAGAGCTCACAGGAGTCTCCTCGGCGGGTGCACGACAGCTGGGTGCGGCCATGTGGGAGCGGGGGCCCCGTCTGGGCACATGTGCTCATTCCCTAGACAGGCTGTTCCCCCAGCATCCATGCTGAGGTCTGGGCCTCACCGAGAGGCCTGCACACGCTCCATCCCAGCAATGAGCACCCAGTCCCACTGACAAGTCTGTGCTTACCCCATCTGCTCATCCTGCGGGTGGCTGGTCTGGGCAGCACAGTGTACCCCTGGAGGACAGTGGTGTGTGTGCCTGGGGGGTGAGGGGTGGATGTGTCCAAGAATCAGTATGGCACTGAAGTGCCCTGGCTGGAACAGCTCTGCAGTGTGTCCAGGTGTGACAGTTCGCTCATTGCCACGCCTGTCCAGTGTCTCCCCTTTAAACTGGAATGTTCTCTTTCGGTGCAGTAGGACTGGGGAAAGGGCCCAGTGTTCTAAGGGCAGGACCGATGGTTCTGCTTCCTCCTCTTTCCCCAGAGAGGGAGTTGCCCTGCCACCTCTTGTCCTGGGCCTGTTCACTCCTCCCGAAGGGTCCCTCTGCACAAGCCTAACAGCAGTGGCCTTGCGGGGTTGGGTGGTGGTGGACGTCCCCCTCCAGTGGCCTCCTGTTCCATGCGGAGCCCCAGAGCACCGGGGGCGGGGGGCGCGGGGAGGGGCAGAGCAAAGGCATCCATCTGCGGGAGGATGAAAGCCGGCTCCCTGATCACCGGCTCTCCTCCTGCCTTTCTGCTACGGTCACATGCTGGAGGTTCCCGTCTCTGATGAAGCCAGTGGTACAAAGGCCATTGTACAGGGTGCACAGGGGCAGAGTCAGGAACAGGACCCCTCTAACATGAGAGCCTGGGAGTAAGAAAATGCAGGAAATGGAAAGTTCCTTTCACTCACTGGCCTTTCTCAGAATAACTCCTCAGGACCATAGAGAACATCGGGCCTCTCTTCCTGAGAAATGCAGCTCTTCTCCTGTGCACGCAAAGGTGGGGCCTGCCCTCAGTCCTCGTGGGGAACTGGGGAGGGGCAGGGTTTGTGGAGACACCCCGCACCCCCACCCCATCCTTGGCCTGGGCTCCAGATAAACAGCCATTAGCCTGTGTGGCTCTCAGCACCCTCCCAGCGCAGGTCTGGCCCTCCCTTCCTCCCTCCCCTGAGGCCCTCGGTGGTAGCTGTGGAAGCCACCAGATCCCTCCATCACCGCAGCTCCAAAGCCAGCCGGTCCTGTGGGGATGCCTCCATGCTGCCCAGATGCTCTGTGATCTTGGGAGAGTTACTCAAATGATCTGAGGGTCAGTTTTCCCTCCTAGAAGCGTCACCAACATCATGACATTTCTCTCCAAGGACTGATGTGTACATGAAATGATTTAATGTGTACTAAACTCTTAGCACCAAGTAGTACCTGCTGAGGGCTACCCAAGCGACCAGACTGCCACTGGTCACATTACTGCCCGTCTTCTGATGAGTAGATGCTCGGATTACCTCCTCTCAGCCCTAGCCCACCCTGACTGGAAAGCCTCCCTCTTGTTTCTAACAGTACTTTTTCCTGCTTCTGTAGGTTCTGTAGGGTCCCCTCCTTCCTCAAATAACCTTACTACCTGTCATTTTCCAGTGGGTTCTTCTCAAGATTTGTCACAGCTGTATGTCCAGCTGTCTGAACCCTTTGTAGGATGTAGGTTGGATCTTGGAGTGAAATTTTCACTAGGGTCATGACTTGTACGCGTAACACACACACAGAAATGTGGGCCTAACATCCTTTCGACCTCCTTCACCTGGGTCCTTGCCACTCACCCTGCCCTTGAGTCAGCGGAAAGTTCAAGTTCACGCCCAGGCCTCTGTGGCTTTGCTCCAGCCCCTGCAGTATAGACTATGTCCATGGTTACTAAGATTAGGATGCAAACTGGAATAGCCAAGAGACTTGGTAATGTCTTTGAATTCCAGAGCCAGCACCCTCGTGCGGGGACCTGCCTGTTGGCTTCCAGCGGGAGCTGTGGCCATCTCCCCCTGAGGGATGTGCCCGGCAGCTGCTGTGGGTGGTCCCAAGGTCTGGACCTGCGGCTGCTCAGGCAGGGCACTCCCACCCTCCAGCGGCTTCCGCCTGTGGGAGGCCAGTGGATGCGGACAGTCCCCCCTCGGTGCCCCCGCCGGAGTCCCTCTTTCCTTTGTTACCAGCACCTGGACTCTTTCTTTCCTTACACTGAAATGCCGACGCCGGTGCTGGGCCCAGCCACCCACCAGACTGCCCTTTGCTCATGTAGACCAGCCATGGTTGGGAAAGGGGTTTTTCCCAGAACTCAGACAAAGTCTCTAGGACTCTGTTTCTGTCTGCAGACCACAAACTCCAGGGCACAGGTTGATTCTCCTTGCTTGGCTCTCTGTGGTTAAAATAAACCTCCCCATTCTCTATCCACCCACCTCTGCTGTTCACTCTTTATCCCATTATTACCTTCAAGCCTTGTTACTGTCTTGAATAATCATGTTCATTATTGCTATTCTTGTTTAATCCTTCTGTCCCCTCGCTAAGCTGTGAGCTCGATGCACACGTTTATCTGGTCTGTCTTCTTTCTTGCTACTGTTCTATTATCCTGAACAGGGCATGATACATGGCAGGCATTTGTTAATTTTGAATCAGTAAATGAATGAAGCCAGAAAGCAAGCAGGATTAGACATCGATGAATTCCCTGGCCAAATGCCATGTCTGATATCTTCACTAATACCCTAATACTCTAATACCCATTTCCTTTAGGGAGTTCATGCTAACAACATCTCAGAATGAGCTGGGAGGATGCCGGTATCTTCCGATGTAGATAAATTGACTTCACGCCAATAAAAAGAACAGTGTGTTCAGGGGCAGAGCAGGTGTTCTTGAAGAGGCAGCAAGACATAGATCTGACGCAAAGAATGACTTCCCACCTTTCTGGACAGGGGAAAACCTTCCAGCTCAAAGGGAGAGAAAACCTTATCAGGAAGAAACGTCCCCTGGAATTTCCTCCGAGGGCTAATAGATGGAGAGCAGGTTTGAGGGCGGGAGGGAGAGAGGGGCTTTCAGACCACGCGGACGGCGAGCACTGTGTCATGAGGCCGAGGCGGAAAAGCCTCCCCATGGTGGGATGGGTGTCCCCCCACATTAGTACATAGCCCTTGTGATGGAAACGTCCCTTGCCTTAGCTTGCTGAGCGTCTGTCCCGTTTCAGGCAAGCAAGAGGCCCCGACCCGGACCCTGGCTTAGGTCCAGAAGCCAGTGTGGGCACCGGCCCTGCTGTGGGAAATAGGCACTGACCTGGAGAACCCAAGGGGTGGGGCGGGGGGGACAAGTTCCAGGGCTGGACAAGGCCGTAGGACCCACCTTGCCACACCAGGGCAGCTTGGAGGAGAGCGAGGGCTCCGTCCTGTACATGAGCCCAGGGCAGGGGAGCAGATGACGCGTTCTCCGAGGCCTCGGGTGGAGGCGCCTGTGGCTTCACTAGTGGGTGGACAGGGGGCCATTAAAGGGGCTGTGCTCATGTGGACAGAGGAGGATTTCTTTCTGAGGCTCCCCGTATGTTCATCCTCCCCAGCAAGACCGCCTCCGCCACGTGCCCCCTCCTTGCCCCCTGGTCACCAGGGGGCAGTTCTGAGCACAGAAAGCATGAGTGTGGAGGTGGGGGCCCCCCTGCTCTGGTCCCCTTTCCAGATTCCCACTCCCCCCGCCCCAGGTTCCCCTGTGACTCTCTTCCAGCTACTGAGGTAAGTCCCTGAAAACATCTAGCTGAGCATGGTGCTCATGCAAAATGCCACAGCAGTTTTAGTGGTCGAAGGGAGACACATCTGCTAGTGTATGCAGCCCCGAGATCCAGGTTTTTGACAAGAGCTGGGCCGTGCTGAGAGGGGCCTCTCCCACACTGTTGGCCTGGTGGGCGGCTTTCCCTTTAAAGCCAGAAAACATTCCAGCCCCTGCCCGCTGGTTACACTCCTGGTACGCCTCATAAACTATTCATAAAACAAAATGATTCCAGCCTGAGTTGCTTCCCCAGCTTCCTCCTCCTCGAGGTTTATTTCCCCAGCCTGTTCTGCCTCCCTCCACCTTCCTAGCTAACCCCTGGGGGCCTCACTTCACGAGGCATTGCCACCTGATGGGGGATAACACGGACAGAGCTCCCACACCTCCCTGGGAAACCTCAGGCCTCTTCTCCACTTCTTTTGAAATGCCCTTCAGCAAGGTGGCCCTCTGCTGTGCCCCCCTCGCCCCAAACTCACAGGGCCCGGGAAGGCCTGACAAGGCAGCAGACATGGGTGTGACTTTTAGAGACGGGCCACCAGTGGTGATTCCTGGGACCAGAACCGAAGATTACATTTGGTACCTTAACCAGCTGCAAGCTTGGTGGGTGAGGGGCTTTGCCGCAGATCTGGGTCCCAAGCCTTCCCTCAGCTTTGGCTTTCCATCCACCCATCCGCCCAATAAGTAATGAGCACCTACCGCATACCACACCCTGTTTTAGGCACCGAGGACTTAGAAGTGATGAAGCTGATGCGTTTCTGTCCTCATGGCCCCAGCATCCTAATGAACCAGGGATAATAGGAACACCTGACAGGTAGGAAGTGTGCGTCTGTTAGGTTGAGCCCCATGAGATCGCTTTTCTCGTAGGTCCATGCTAGTTGAGGATCAACCATTTCCTATGAATGGAGCCAGCAGGAGAGTGCCTAGCACCCAGTGAGCCCTTAGCGAAGGAGCAGGAAATGAACATCTCACGCACTCCTCAAGGAGAATGAAGCGGTCTTACAGACGTCTAGATCACTTGATGAAAAAAATGCAGTCGAATTCATGAATTATATACAGCTCCTGCTCTTTTATGAAGTGTCATGAGCCCGTGAAGTCTTGAGAAGCAGCTGACAGGAAGTCGCTTGTTGAATTTTGCCCTGTGTTTTAATGCTCTTGCCTCCCAGACTGTATGACCAGTATTTCAAAATATGCTGATCCTTTTCTTGAGTGAATCAGCAGAGCTTAAACCAGATTTTGTATTATTTAGAGCATCCGCCGGGGAAGGGGTGGGTGAGGAGGAAGACCCCGTGTGAAACATTTGTGTTTCACCACTGAGTCGCAAACGCAGCCCGTCTTTACTAAAGCCACTCCAAACGGTGGAAATAAGTTTCATACAATGAGTCTATTTTTCCCCCCTCCAGAAAATATACAAAAGCAGGTGTCTAGACTTCCTGGTGTGTTAGAAAAAACACACACACACAAACTCAGTTTTTACTGTTTACGTGTTTTCAGGTGCAGTTGGGGTTGTTAAGAAAACATTGAGGAAGCTTCCCAGAGACTCATGTTCCTGTGGTATTTGGCCTCCAGGAATTTTAAGGTGGTCATCAACCACTACTTCTGTGACTCAGTAGTTGAGAACATGGGCCCTTAAACCCAGAGGCCCTGACCTTTAATCTTGACTCTCTTACTTTCTACGAGTGTGACCTTGAGCAAGGGGTGGGGAAGTAGAGTGCTCTTTTAGTTAGAGAAATTGCAAATTCACATGGCAAAGGCATGCAAACAGGAAGGAGGATAAAAGTAGAGCTAGTGACGGCTTACCTTACTTTGCCACTTCTGCCTGGCTCAATTTCAGAAGGGCGTATTTTGGCTTGTAAGGATTCAGAAGCCTAAGACCAAGCTAACGTCAGTCACGACTGGAGGCTGGTATTCAGGTAGAGTGGTTAGCGATCTGTCATAATCCGGCAGAGCTTATTGACCTGGCCCGAGTCAGGGCCGTCTATGGCCCACTCATGCAGCCTGGGGGACTCAGTGCCCCTGCTGGCCAGAGATGTGCAGATCTGTGGAGCCCAAGAGGGAAAGGCATAGATGGTCTCCTCAAGGAGAACTGGCATGCTCTTCTCAGGAAAGGAGTACGAGATGCCGCCAGGAAGGGAATGATGGATTTCCGGTATGGGAAGCCTTCAGGAAGAAGTTACGTGGGTGTTCCATGCCAGCGTGCTGCAGGGGAGGACATAGAGAACAGAGCGCTGGCATAGGCCCCTGGGGGATTGGAGAGAAGCCTTACACTGCAGTACAGAGTGGTAGATTCATGGTAAACTAGGAAGTAGTGAAGAGACAAAGTGGGTGAGAGAAGAGAGACATGGAGAGAGAGGGGATGGAGAGCAGTCTCTGTATTGCTGTTGATGACATTTTGATTCTGTCATTCTGGTTTGTCTGATCGACTGTCCCCAGACTTGAAAGTCTTTCCCTCAGTTTCCACGGCTCTACATACCTGTCCTGTGTGTCACATAGGGCTGCCATGTCAGATGATCTAAGAGATACAAATGCCCTTTACAAACATTACTCAAGCATGAGGTACGTGATCATTTGTGAGAGAGAGAAGGCTTCCAAAGGAGACCCCACAGACAACACTGTACCCTAGTCCATAAGATCCCTCCCTGCTGGGGAAGGACTTGACTCTCGGAAGACATTGATAAGAGGTTTTAAAATACTATCATTCCTAAGTGTCACGCACCTTAGTAGTAGAAGTACCTGGAGGCGTAACTCCATGAAATTTTACTTGTGTGTGCATGTCCATTTTTACACGTGCACGGCCCCCGTCCAGAACATGTCTGGCATCCTCTGGCATCCCAGGGACACATTCCCAGATAACACTCTTCCAATAACTACTCCTCTAGCTTCTCTCACCACTGATTAGCTTTGATAGATCTTTACTAGCACTGACTAGCTAGATCTGCCTTTGAACTGAACTTGATACAGATGGAACCAAGGAGCATGCACACTTGTGCCTAGATTTTGTTCAACCTAACGTCTTTGAAATTGACCCACGTGTATATCTGGAATTTGTCCTTTGATTTCTGTGTACTGTTCTAGTATACGAACATATGACAACTTACTTGCCTGCCTCCCACTGATAGACATGTAGGCTGTTTCCAGTTTGGGACAATTACGAAAAAAGCAGCGGTGGTATTTTCTTCTACGTGTTTTTGGTGGGCATATCTTTTAATTTTTCTTGGGTGTATTCACAGGAACGGAACTGTTTAGTCTTAGGTGAGATTTAGATTTAGCAGGAATTGCTAAATGTTTTTTCTTAATTGGGCGATCCATTTATGCTTCCTTCGGCACTGTGTGAGTTTTACCCGTTTGTATCATTATTTACCTGTGGTAGTTTCAGGTTTTTATTTTTAGCCATTCTGGTAAGTTAGTGATAATATCTCGCAGGGGTTTTATTTTGCACTTTTCCGCAGAGTAGCGATGTTGAACTCCTCTTTCTAGATGCTGATCGGATGTCCTTTTCTATGACGTCCATTCAGCAGTCGCCCTTTTTTATTTTTCTGCTGTGTTCTCTGATTTTTGTTATTGATTTGGACGAGCTATTTCTATATTCTGGATACAAGTTCTTTGCTAGATTTCTATATTTTGTATCTATTTTCCGAGCTTTTACACTGTCTTCACGAAATCCAGTTTACCGGTGTTTTAACATTATGGCTGGTGGTGCCTTCTGTGACCAGTTTAAGAAATCTTTGCCTATTCATAAACTTTCTGTCTTGCTGACTTCCATCATCATCACAACTAGAATGAAAGATACTTTTCCTAAATTCTACGGATTCTCACGTGGGCCCAGGCCCTTTGGAAGCCCCCAGGCTAATCCTTAGAAAGAATTTCACAGAGAAGAAGAGAGAGAGAGGCAGGCTCATGGTGGGGTGGGAAGAGCATGTATGCCAGATGCTGTCTGTTGCCTGTGATGGGACTTGAATGCAGCTTTTTATACAGAAAAGGAGCCGGCTCAGGTGACCATATTGTGCTGGGGGCAGGAACGGAACCAGCCGGCCTCAGAGACTGTGATGGCCCAGAACTGTCTTTCTTTTTTTTTTTCTTACTCTGCGTATTGACTTCCTCCTCCGGGCAATTTGGAGGAAGAGGGGATGGAAAGATATGCTGCTTATTTTCCTATATTAACATCCTGACAGCTCTGTGAACAGGGAGAAAATCCAGGGCACTCTCTCTAGCCTGATGGGGGTCCTGTGCCCGCCTCTGACCCTTAGGACTCACTCTGGTTGCTTCAGCTCCCCAACCCATGTGCTCTCCATGTGCAGTATCACTGGAGTCTGGAAAAGCCCATCCTGCCGTTGCCTGACCGTCAGCATCAGTGCAGAGGGACTGCAAGGTGGTTGAACCCTTGGGCAGTTTCTCCGTCTCCACTAGTGCCTGTCACAGGGTTGAAATGGACAAACCTGGCCACAGCCTGGGCCACAGGGACAGGGGAGCTGGAAGTCTGCATCTGAGCCCCAACGGTGTCTGCTGACCGCTGCAGTGTTTCGGGGCCTCGCCTGACTCGCCCTCCCGGCCTGGCTTCGTTGCCGCCTTGAACAGGCCTCAGCTCACCTTCGTCACTCAGTTCTTCCACCTCTCCTTATTTCTGTCACAACTTGAAATGTTACCTATTTTTACGTAATTATGATATATAATATGTTATATATTATTATATAATACATAGTTATATATATATTTTTTTATATATATTATATTTTTTTCTTGTTTATTTTCTGTCTCTCCCTCACTCCCCCCATTCCCCCAATACACTACAGAGTAAGTGCTGGAACAGAACTTCATTTGTCCATCTGTCCAAAGGCCAGGAGCATTGCCCAGAAATAATAGGTGCTCAGATCGATTTAACCGTGTAGACTCTTTTCTAAAACCCACACTGTGGAACCCAGAGTCTAGGTACCAAGCATTTGCTGTATGCTGCAAACTAAGCCAATTTAGGTACGTTTGGTTATCTGATGTGTATCTCATAATAACTGGGCGAGGGTAGGAATTACGAGGAGAAAATGAGCAGAGAGAGAGCAGGTAACGAGGGCTCTCGGTCTGCACGCCCGTGCGTCCGGTTGAGCCCCTGGGGAGGTCCCCATGGCACGGCTGAGGGCTTCTATCTTCGGGTGCAGGAAGAGGGGCTGGGCGAGGGGTTCCCACCTGTGACCAGAGATTTCCCTGCAAGAGGCCCAACCACAGGGATGGGACAGGGAGGGGTGCAAAGGCCAGGCCCCTAAGGAAGCTGAAGGAAGGACTTCAGGGCCTTCCTGACACCGCTTGGAAAGAGGGCCCTTTAGAGGAGTGGATGGTTTGGGCTTGATTTCACCATTTCCTTCCTGTGACCTTGGGCCAGGCTCCCATCCGGCTCAGTGTTGTTTCCCCCTGGATAGATGCCATGCTCCCTGGCACGTGGGGCGGATCCCTCGGGGCTGGTCCTCACCTGCAGTTTAACACATGGTCTTAGCTGTGGCTCTGTGAACGGAGCACCAGTACCAGGAAGGTGCACTGGGTAAGAGACGAAATACATTCCTCATCCCAGCTCTGTGGCTCTGTGCTGGTACTTCACGGCTCTAAGCCTCAGGGCCTCTCCGGAAGCCTGGGCTCCAGGCCCCTGCCATGCACGGCGACCTTGCAGGGCTCCGGTTAGAGAGCGCCGAGGGTGTGGAGATGGGGCAGGGTATGAGACACCTGAGAAGTTTGTCGTCTTACCTGTGGGGAGCAGGCAAGCAGGGCAAGGTCTGGAAGCTCCTTGCCGCAGCACATGTGCCCTGTCGAGATGTGTAGTGGCTGAGAAGGGGCAGGTAATGGCCCTGTGTCACCTGAGGGAAGGGGCTTTGATTTTGTGATTACCTGTAGATTATTCTGCTCCGGTGGCCCGGGTCTGGTTTGATAAAGCCGGCAACAGACGAGCCTTCGGACAGATCCCCAAAGGGCTCCTCGCTGGACAGATGCCATGGAGGTGCTGGGACAGCCCCCCCCCCGAGGGTGCAGAATTTTTCCTTACCGTCCCGTAAACCTCATGTCCAAAATAGTAATTGAAATGTATGCTGTTTATTACACGTGCATATGTTTGTAATCAAGGTACATCTCTGGTGGATGGGAAGCAAAAAGTTGTAATTTGCTGCTTAGCATCATAGCTGTTGTACATTCATTTAAATAGCTTTATTTATCTTCTTCTCCATAAAGAACCTTCCATATTGCAAATTTATTGAATGGTTAATGGCCTTAAAGTATGGGGTTCATTACAGAGGGATGTATTTATTGCAGTGTTAATTAAATAAAAGCATTGTAATCTTTCCAAATTGAACAATTATGTTCATTTAAACATTTTAAACAGAAAAAAAACTTTTATATACTAATTGAGTTGCATAATGAAAAGCATCTGTAATGGAAATTTAAATCAAAACAAATACTGAAATAATTTGGACAATTTTTTTTTGTAGCGATATAAAACGTCTACCTCCATCTTTATTAGAGATTCTCTAACAGCCCGTTTGCTTTCAGAACTCGTGACCTCCGAGCAGAGTGTATGGTTTCAGAGCCCATCGGCCACCCTCACATACCAGCTGGCCAACCCTTAGACATCAAAGTTCTGGTTGGCTACCAGCCGCAGCCCCCGACACTCTGGCTGTTAGCCTGGATCCTGACAGGCTGGCTTAAGGCCTGTAGGCCGAGCTGACAGTCTTTTCTGCAGACTCTGATGAATGGTTTCTGGCAGCAGGCCGCTATGTTCTGACTGCCTGTGAGGGCAGTACCCCATCTAAAAAATGTACACTGTCTTTTCCAGCTTGTCTGGGGTCGGGGCTTCAGAAGGGCCTGGTGCTGCTGAGTTTTTACACCCAAGAGGGGTCTTTATCTTCTCTTGGAATTTCCACTCTCTGCCCAGGGCCATCAGGCCGTAAGGGGCTGGCGACACAAATGGAGCCGTCGTCAGCATTAAAGGGATTAGCCATATTGGGGCCCTCCAGTAATGAGTTTTTGCTGCCTGTATTTTGTGGCTCTGTCCCGTGCTTCCATTATTTGGGACTAAATCTGAATGTAACCCCGAGATGGTGGGTGGGGGTGTGGAGAGAGCAACACAGGCACATTTTTCAGCTAAATGCTCATTTCCTGGTTCCACAGAAGGATTTGTGTGGGCTCCTTGGTTTGCCCACATCGTCTTCTGCTGTTTTGAAACGGGCTTTAGCTTCACTAGACGCCACAGCGCTGTGGCCTGTGTACGTGGCACAATGCAGACGGTTGCCTTCTGTTCCCTGACACCTCGAGTTTGCTGGCATTAGCCAGAGGTTTAAGGGTAGATCACGGTACTAAAACCTTTAGTTATTAAAAAGTAGCAAGCGTAAGTTGCTTTGGAAACAAATTCCCGCATGCTTTCTCCTTAGGATGAAGTTTCAGAAACACTAATATCTAATAATAATCTCCACCCTGACTAAATATGTTAATAAAAAGGGCTTATGTCTGTATAGATGCAAAGAATATAGACTCTGATTAGTCATGTGGTTCAGGCCCATTTTTTTTCTTCTGTCCCATTCATGAAAACGTGCTCAGAATGTCACTCAAGCCTAAAGGACTTAAGTGGATTCCAAAAGAATAGAGAAAAAGTCATAAGGTCAGCCCAGTATGCTCCAGGGTGTAGCATGAGGTTGGTTGAAGACAGGTGAATACCCACCGTGGAAGGTTTGCATACCAGGCTCAGTGCTGACTGGGTTAAGATAATCTCACGGCTGGATTCTGTTCCTTATGGGAGTCTAGTCATTGGCTTTGACTTTACAGGTGGAAAGAAAGAGGCCATTGAAAGAAGAGCCATAGGAGCATGGCCTGTCCTTCTCCCCTCCCGCGGATGGCCCAGCGAGGTTCTAATTTCCCGCGTAATCTCGGGGGATGGAGCTGGGGCTGCATCGCTGGTTGACGGGGATGTCTGCTCGCTAGCAAAAGGTCCCATCCTTTGACTGCCCTCTGGATGCCTCTCATAGACCCACCACTGGCGCTTCAAGCTCACTTGGCAGTTCACTTCTGTTCGTGTACTCTGGTCATGGTCCCTCACGACCGCCAAAAGGCACCATTTTGCAGACGGTGATAGAGAACCAGCTCCAGCTTGAGGATGGTCTAGAGAGAAGGTCCTGCAATATTTCCTAGGAGTCTGGCCCATAGTTTATTCCCAGTAGCATCCCCATTTCAGCCACAAGGGTTTGTGCTCACATAGTGTAGCTCCGCAGTTCACCCTTGATACCATTCCCTACCAGTTCTGTACCATCCTGGGTCTTTGAACCTGAACTCTGCTCTCAAGTCACTATCACTGAGGATGCTGCTGATGATATGAGCAGCTCCCTTTGGGCTGGCAGTGCACCCCGCTCTACAAATTCTGACACGCATCATCCCATGGAGGTCTCAGAACACTCCAGGAAGCCTGATATTTGTGTCACTATTTAATGAATGGGCACGCTGAGGCTTGGGGGAGTGGCTGAGCATATTCCCAGGTCATGTAACCAATACATGGTAGATTCAGCATATTTGTAATTCTCACCCCTACCATGCCTGCTTCCTCTCTTCACCTTTAAAGGAGAGAGTTGACTGATTTAGTACAAATGAGACAGCCACTGGGAAAGTTCGTTGGTCACAGCTACACAAGAGGAGGTGTTCTTTGTCCAAACAGAATGGGAGCTTGGACCCTTTGCATCCAGGATTTCCAGAGCCAGGGCACCCCTCGGTTGCCATGGATGTGTGGAAGATGACCATAGTTTTGAACAGTACGTATGCTGATTCACTATGATTGCAGCCATTATGGGTGTACACCACACTGGTGCAGAGTCAGAAACACCACCTTCTAAGGCTCAGGATGCCCATTCACACATTTGCTTAATCACTCCCCACATTTATTGAGCTCCTACAAAGTGCCAGGCACTGTCCCAGGTGTTGCTGGCATCCCACGGTGAACAAGATAGGAAAAAAAAAATGGCAGCTGGTCTCGCAGAGCTCACATTCCACTTGCAGGGACAGACTCAAGATCAGCCAGTCTAGATAAGGGCCATGGAGGAAACTGAAGCAAAAGGAACAATAGCCCTCTTCCAGTGAAGCCCCTCATGCACAGATTCTGCCTCTCTGACGCCCAACATTTTTACCTTGAACACAGAAATAGGAAGCCTCTCTTAGCTTTGCATTGCACACAGTCTTCTTGCCAGGCATGTACTGGCTGTTGGGGTTAAGATGGACAAGAACTTGTGTGCCTGGACTTAAAGCTTTCCATGGTAATAATAATAAATCAGTAGAGAGAAAATAATTATACAATGTGTTAAATCTACAGAATAGGGGTCAGAGAACTTTCTCTGCAAAGGACCAGGTAGTAAATATTCTGAGCTTTGCAGGTCATATGATCCGGGTCCCAACCGCTCTGCTCTGCCTTTGCAGCTGAAGGCAGCTGCAGGCAAGGTGTACATGAGCGGGTGTGACCGTGTTCCAGTAAAACTTTATTTACAAAAGCAGCGGGCCCACCCGATTTGACCCTGAGGCCATTCATTTGATGACCTGGAAGATTACAAGGTGGGAACTACTCAAGAGAGTCTCCAGGCACCTGCTGGCAGTGGGGGTTGGCTTTTAAGTGGAGAAGGAAGACAAGAAGAGTTGGTTATGGGGGTCAGCATTCCAGGCAGAGGAGCAGGACCACAGAGACAGAGGCAGGTAGGGAGAATAAGGTCTAGGAAGTGCTGAAGGGATGTTCAAAGACCCGCATGCACAGGACCCCGTAGCCCTACCTCAGGGACAGAGGCCTCTTATGGGTCTACTCAGATTGGGAGGTAGGATGTGAGCATCTCCTTCAAAATAGGGCTTCCACTCGACCCAAAGAAGCCAGTCTATCCATCTGTGGTGGTAGGGGGCATCTTCTGTCTTTTCTGAGGGAGAAGGTGGGAAAGAATACGCCCAAGGTCGACGCTGACACTGACTTCACCATTAGGGTTGTAAGAACCCACTTGGGTTTTGGCCCAGTCGCCTTTCTGAGAGCTGTTATTTAGAGCTGATAACTGAGCGCAGCTACTAATTACCCAGGATGGGGGAACCTCAGCAGTTTGCATGCTGGGCTCAGATAAGCAGTTTAATATTGGGGTGCTTAACCGGCAGTGTGTCTTACTTAAGGGTTCCTCTAAGACCCCCACGGTTTGGCCCCTGCCCTGCCGCCTTCCCATGCACATGCCCTCTGAGCTGCTCTTCTGCAGATGGCTTTGGAGGGTGGGGAGGCACTGGGTCACTGTGAGGGAAGTCGTCAGGGCAACTGGGAAGATTTTGGAGGTGCGGAGGACCTCATTTTCTAGCCCCACGCCCCACTGAGATCTGGTCTTCCTGCCATTCCTGGGATTTCAGGGGACTGTAAAGATGTCCTCGGCACATTGTTCCAACCTCACATGTCCCGTGTTCGTGACATCTGTCTTCTGTTGCCTGGGTCTATTATTTCTGGATTGGATGAAATTTTGAACGAAGATTCCTGCTTTTATTTCCGGAAATTTTGTGCGTCATTGTAAATCATATGTAATTATGTGCATGAAAACCAAAAAAAAGAAATATTTGGGTTGGCGCTCTGAAGCTTAGATTTGGCTACTTTAACCAGTTAGGTCCAGTTGAAGGGAGTCCTTTTCAATATCCCCCTCAAGGTAGTTAAGGAATAGTAACAGGGCTCTTCCAAGGGGGTTGAGTGAGAGAATCAGGGTCATTAAGGAAACAAACTGTTTTTAGTGAACAGTTGGTCCATGACACGGTGATGTGAAACCTCCTCCTATTTGATGAAACAGCAGAGGTTGCTGGTGTGTGTGTGTGTATGTTTAGGGTATTTTCATTTGAGTCAGGTTGCATACAGTTTGCAAGGAGACAGCCTACAAAACAGGTAGGTGATATCAGGAGGCACCTAGATTTGGGCTGGCAGGAGGGTATGTTTCCGCAGAAGGCACACCCCCTCGCCTGCAGAAGTTGGCTTTCTGCCAGTGACAGGACTGGTTAACCAGCTTGAGGCTGTTGCCTGCAGGCATGGCTGAGACTCTCTCTGTACATGTATGTTTACAGAGCATGTAAAGAACCTCTGTTTCTGATGCACCTCTTGCTTGGAAGTATTAGTTGACATCAGTGTAAACTGCGGCCAATTGCAGCCTTGGGGAATTTGTTTGGAATCCAATGGGGAGCTCACATAGAGGAGTGGGGTTCCTCGAAGGTGGGCTGGGGCCAGCGGCTGGTGGAAGCAGGAATGGAAGGACCAGTCAGGGTTGCTATCTGGGGCCTGACCCCTCTTGCCCTTGAATTCTGAGACCAAGGTTTGACGTTCCAGGAGGGAGCCCTGTCCTGTCTGTGTGGGATCTGTGGAAGGTGGGTCTGTATCTGGCCCTTTAACTTCCATGGAGAAAGGTTACTTTCCCTCCAAGATACTATTGCCATGGAAAGAAATTACTCCCTGGTAGGATCTTAGGGTAATTAGGAAATCAGCAATTTAGGGAGAAAATAGATGGTGAGCAGGCAGAGAGAGAAACAGAGACTTTTCAATAGCCTTTTCTGTGAAGAGAAACATCATAGGTAGGTACTGGCTTAACTCAGCTCCGTCTCTACCAGGATAGATCCCAGATTTCAGGTTTTGTAAATCCTTTTGTAGTGGTTTGTAGTCTGTCTGCCTGTCAGTCGCAGTTGGGATTCGGGGACTGGAAGGAGAGACTCTGGGACAAAGATCAGAATGGTTCGGTGGCATTAAACCCTCAGAAGGTAATGCATTTCATGCTAACATAACTAGGTTTCACACTGAATTCATTATTTTTTCTCACGGCGCTTTCTGGTCCACACACACAAATGAAATCACTCACTCATTCATTTACTTGTTGTTCTATTTTCTATGAAAGGTGTATTGAACCCTGACTTTGTAACAGGCTATCCTCTAAGGAAAAGGGGGGCGCTAGGGATTCATGATCTCACCTCTAGGGAGGACTCCAGATGTCCAGTCACCTCAAATAAAAGGCAAAGTGGAAGCCATGGCCAGAGGGCGGAAGGGAAAGGAAAGAGAAGTGATACCCAGTTGGAGAGAAACCACGAAGGCTGTGCAGGGGACGTAGCATTTGAGCCAGGCTTTGGAGGACACGTGAATGCATCCTTAAAGCCAGGGAGCCCCAGACATAATGCCTATGCCATGGTGATGGCGCAGTAAGTACATGTGGGCATGTGTGTGGGTCCCTGTGTGCATTCAGAGAGGGTGACAGTCAAAACTTTAAGCAGCAAGGCACTTTGGGTGCTGGACAGGTAGAACTTTTATCGGCCAGTCCAAGTCCAGAGCACCAGTGCATAATGACCAAGCACCAGCCCTGTGTAGGAGGACGTCAGTGGAGTCCATCTTAGATGGAACCATGCCTACCCGGGTCAGTTCTGGGTATCATTCCCTTCAATTGGGTTATGCCAATCAACTTTCCAAGCAAGATACAGTGTCCCCCTGACCCTATCTGGGGAGGACCCAGAGTCAGGGCGGGGGAGCAGAGAAATGTAGACCTTCTGCACCGGTTGGCAGTGGTCATATCTGGGTCCTAAGGCCCAGCCGGAGCCTCTGGATTGTGATGAGCATGACCTGGGCCTGAGGGATAAGATCCTCGGAGGACTGTTACCTGGTCAAGCGAGAGACTGTAGACAAAAGTACAAAGTGCAGAGCTGGGGGCTTGGGGGGCAGCCGAACTCCATAAGCCCACACAGCACCTGGGGATGGGCTCTAGATGGCCTGTGGCCTTACTGCCATTCTAAGCAATCCTCTCTGTGCATGTGTGTATGTTGTGCATCTTAAAAATGGTTACGATGCACTGTTAATAAAGAACTGGGCGAATTTCAGGTAGGGCTCTCTTTCAAGGCATGCTTGTTAGACCATAGAGAATATGATTTTTTGTTTGTTTCTAAACTATAAAATAACCTTGGCCTATTCTCTCCCAAGTAGTGAAATTTCAGTCAAAACTTTTGCTAAAAAGTAGTACAAGAAAAAAATAATACACACTCTAGAAATTAACTAGCACGGCATCCCCATAGTGTTCAGGCTGTCATAAACCACTCTGCAATCTGGGTGCAAGGTGCGGTATTTTCCTGGCATGGGAAAAAATGTGTCCATTCCTATGTTGCAATTCTTCTGGAATTCAGCTTTGAAAGGCTAACATTTATCTTATTGAACTATTAACACCATTTATCTGCAATTTAAAAATGTCTTCGTGTATCTACCTTCCTTCAGCAGTCATGGTTATCATTCCCACAAACACATAACATATCACAAACTGAGCTGCTAAATAAACTTATACAAAAATGTCTTGGAATTACAGGACACCGTCTGAAAGTTTTCCCCATGGATCGCTGAGCCTTTCTTGCTGTCTGATCATTATATTTAGAGGTCGTCTTAAGTGATGGACAGATCACTAGAATTGTAGTAATTACCTACACCAGAAGACATCAGAAGTCATTAGGAGGTTTCAAATTTCATTTGTGTCCATGTCACTGAGTGAAGTCATACGAAAAACAGGGACTAATTGTATGTCCTTTGCCCTTCAGGATGAACATAGCTCTGGTTTCCAAAGAGAAAATTCTTGCTTCAGAAATCAGGCAGTGGTTTGGTACGTATTTGATTCGGAAGGCTCAGTTTGAACCGCAAGCGATCAACTCTACAGAGTGATTCTGATTTATCCAGTAGGCCTCCAGGTCCCCCCATGGACATGCAGTGTCCCTCGGGGGGAGGCTGACCACCAGGCTGTCTGAGAGCACCTCCCCTTTCTCATCGTGAAAAATCTGGCTTGCCTGTGTCTTCCAAAAAGTATTCCCTTTCTGAAGTGCAGATTCACCGTCTTATTTCAAATCCAGGTTGAATGCTCGGCATGTCGAGTACTTGTTTGCGAGGCCAGGCATAGAGTAGCGACCTGTCAAGTGATGACAATTTTTAGATGTATTGGGTCCTGAAAAGGTGTTTGAAACAAGAATCAAATTAAAAAATGAGTGGTTACATATGTGTAACTGACTCTGTTGCAAGCCGTTAAAACGGAATGTGTTGAGGCCGCCATTTGCCTCCATTCCAGAGACCTTTTCTCTGTGAGGGTGACTGGAGGCCAGGTCATTTTCTTGGCTATTTCGGCGTGGTGGTTGGTGCCCGTTCCATGCAGAACTCATGTGGGGACCGCTGTCCAGAGTTTCCATTTGTGAGAAACATGATCGCAGAGGTAATTATTTGCCTGCTGAAGTACTGCTTTTCAAACACGAGCCCTCTCTTTTCTTTTTTTTTTCCTTTTTTTTTTTTTTAAACAAGGTCTATATCTATTTTATCTAAACCAGCAGTAGTGGTAACAGCCATCTCTCTTCTATGGGAGAAAGGAGCTATCAGCTTTTCTCAGGCTTGAACATTCTCCCACCTGTCCTCAATTTAATGCACAAATGAAAGCCCATAAATCTTTGTGACATTTTGGCATAAAGCACCTACTTCAGATGACTCCTTTAGGAAACTCTGAACCCAGGTGTTTGGTTTTTGCATAAACTTTGCAAAATGAGAATTGTAACACGACTGTGTACACACACATACGCACACGCACACACACGCACATGTGTGCACACACACCTCCCCCAAAAGGTGGTTGCTTATGAAACATGGAGAGCCAAAGGATGGGGGGTGGGGGGAGGATCACATGTGTGTGCAAACTTAATACATCTTTTCCTCACCTTAAGCTGGACCCAGACAGTTAAATTATAATTACAGCCCCATCTGGAGGGGGAGAAGTACAGTACTCCGGGGCGTCAAGCCTCTCAGCCATGGGCACTTTGTCAGGTAAAATAAACACACGTCCCATTTTCAGCCTGGGTCAAACTCAGCAAAATCCGTGAAAGATGGGACACTCATCAGGGAAGCAGACCACCACGTGGTCAGAGTGACAAAAGCAACAGGAAGAAGGAATAAAATGCTTGGCTACTTCTCTCAAGCCAGATGGCTGTGGAAGACTGCTCCCGGCCTACCTGAAGGGGACGTAAATCCTCGGCAGAACTCGCAGTGGGCCGGCACCGCTCCCAGGTCTGGTGGGTAGAATGGGAAGAAGTTCTCTTCCCTAGTCTGGAACATCGGTCCAGAAGGTCAGTGAGCTGCAGTGGGCCATCCCAGGAGTGTTGTGATTGGACCATCTCCTCTGGGCGCAAAGTGGAAAGGCTGGACTGCTTCCACACTTGGTGACTGTGTTCCCCACCCTGTGCAAGAAACCACTTTTGTCTCAAACGGTGAAGGCGATGCATGGAGAAGCAGAGAGGAGAGACACGGAGACCATCCCAGGTGTATTCGAGTCCCTGGCCGCGGTCATCCCTGAGGCCAACCCATGCCACCTTTCCCACAATTTACACAGACAAGAAATTATTTCCTTTTGCCTAATCTAGCTCTGAGTTTTTATCACTTGCTCTGCAAAGGGCCCAGTCTGATACATCCACCATAAAGGGAAATGTAAGAAAGGACTGCTTTAATGGTGTCGATGCTAAGAATACTTCCTGACATTTATGGAGGACTTGCTGTGTGCCAAGCCCTACCCTAGGGAGGTTCATTTAATCCGTGCAATATGAGGTCTCACACTCACAGGAGAGGTGAAATTCAAACTCAGGCCCCCGAGCCCATTCTTGTAACAACAACCCTGTTCTGCCTATTTGCACATCATAATGGTGGACATCATGCCACTCCCAGCAGCTCTGCGATTCTGATGAATGCTCTTGAGCGAGAAGGGAGGGCGGTTCATGCCAGCATGTCCAGAGATCATGCCTAAGTCTGTAAGCAGTTGTGTCTGTGCCTCAGCCAAAATGGACGGGCAATTACTGATCTCCTACCAACAGTTAGACTTCAGACTGTTGTAGCCTTTTATTTCCTCATAGTGTTTTTTTTTTTTTCATTTTGTTTCTTTGAAAACTGTGTCTTAGGGGAAGGCATTGTGGATGTATCATAGGGCACATGTGTTGCTAGTAAAACATGCATGCATGAATGAGTGAACTTGGTGACTCTTGGATCCTTGGTGGTTCTCTCCGTGGTCCTCAGACTCGAGGGGGGGGGGCGGCATTACAACCACCTGGAGAGCTAAGTTAAAAGCCCAGGTTGCTGAGTTTCTGATTTAATGGGTCTAAGCTGACTTAGAGAACTTACGTTTCTAACAAGTTCCAAGGTCACGTTCATGTTGCTGGTCTGGGGACCACGCTGAGAACCACTGTTCTGTGGCCACTGCAGCTGACCGTTTGTAAGTACATATGACACATCTGGTCCCCTTAGTGACATAAATCCACTGACTTGATTACTTACGTACCAGGCTGATACGTTAGCCTAACTAGTCTGTGTTCCAAATGGCCAAATCAAGGTAAACATGTTTCACGGGCACTGAGGTTAATCAGATGGCATATGTAGATCTCTGGAAAACTTTATAAGCGAGAAAATATTAAACTACTATCTTTCTATTTAACAGTTTATTACATAAAATAATTTGAGGTGGTGTATTGCTCTTTGCTGTCTAACAGAATCACAGCTCTTCATCATTATGATGGGTGCCAAGTGGTTACAAAAGACTTTTAAATAGGAGTATTTCCCAGTATGTGATTATGTGCTTGTTTTCATCTGCAACTCATCACAGGAACACAACCGAGAATGAGCTCACTGTTAGCGTCGTTTTTGGGTAAGCAGATGTTTACCATGCAAATAAGTTTTGGTTAGTGGAGCTGATGTTATTTTACTCTCTTTATTTGAATTGTTATCTTTAAATGGACCAAAAGATAGATTTGATCCAGAAAGAGGAATTGTGATTCATTTTGTCCTGGGGATACAGATACATTCTTGGAGATATTGGCCAAGTACAGGCACCTACGTTTTCATGAGATTCCCATTTGAAAATCGTCCTCTCCTGAAATGTTGTCTCAGATGTACTTACAAGTTAACCTAACTGAACAAAATAGATGTGAAGCCAAGAAATATCTTCAGGAAATACGTGGTTTTCAAGAACTTGTAATGGTTGTTACTTGTTTACGAGAGGGATCGGCCTCTAGTTTTCTTTTGTTGTAATGACTTTATCATGTTTTGGTGTTAGGGTTATGTCGACCTCATAAAATGAGTTTTAAAATGTTCCCTTTCTTTAAACTCTGAAAGAGTTTATATAAAATTGCTATTATCTCTTCTTAGATGTTTGTAAGGCTTCCCCCATGAAACCCTGTGAGCCTGGAGTTTTCTTTGGGGGAAAGGTTTTTAGTTAAAGATTCAATTTCTTCAGCAGACTTCTTATTTCTACTTGTATTAGTCCCAATAAGTCGTGTTTTACAAGGAATTTATCCATTTCATCTAAGTTGTTTAATTTATCGGCATAAAGTCATTCAACATAACCCTTTCTGTTCCTTTAAATGTCTATATACTCTGCGATGATGTGGTCTTTTAAAATCCTGATATTGGGAATTTCTGTTTCTCTCCCTGTCTTCTCTTTCTTCTTTTTTTTTTCTTGATCAGTTTTGCTGAGGGTTTATTTATCAATTTATTCAATTTTTCAAAGAGTCAACTTTTGGCTTTTTTAAGCTCCCCAACTGTAGAGCTGTTGTCCAGTTCTTAGTTTTCTGCTCTAATCTGTATCATTTCCTTTCTTTGAGTTTAATTTGCTAAGCTTATTGATTGGAAGCTTAGATCATTTCTTTTTGCTCTTATTTTCTAACATACGTACTTCAAGCTACAAATTTGCCTCTGTAGCCTACCTGAGTTACATCCCACACGTTCGGGTATGTCCTATTTCATTACTGTTCAGTTCAAAAATACTCTCTCATCTCCTTTTTAATTATTTCCATTAACACATAGGATGAGTAGGAGTGGGTTGCTTAATATCCAAGCATTTGGAGATTTTCTAGATAACTTTCTACTATTGATTTCTAGTTTAAGCCCACAGAGGTGAAAAACCTACTCCTCTGAAATTTGTTGCGATTTGCTTTTTGCAGCATTATGATCTACTTTGGTAAATGTTTCATATGTACTTAAAAAAGAATCCTTATCCAGTAATTATGGATATGTCCAGTTGGTCAAGTTGGTAAGAAATTACTTCTTGAGAGAAAAAAATAATGAAGTATTTGTCCCAAATTTAAGGGGAAAGGGAACCACATTCACTGAGCGCTTACCCGGAAAGTTAACACTGACCCTTCCGCAACAATTCCTGGATATTTGCCTCATTTCCATCTGACTGCTGAGCATCTGTCTGGATGTGTAAGGAGCGTTCAGAGTGAATATGCGCCAGAAGGCGCCCCATGAGGGTGGAGGCTGGGTCTCATTGCCGCTTTCCAGCGCCCAGAGGGGAGGCACCTGGCATATGAGAGGCTCTGAGCGACTGTTTGTCAAATGAATGACTGATACCTCTGCCCCAACCCCAAGGCTGCCCTGAGCCGCTGTGGAGGGAGACCGGGCATCTCTGGGTTCAGGGCATGACAGCTGTATAGAGTCACTTTATGCAGTACTTGATTCTGTGGTCCTTAGTCGGCACTGGCTCGTCCCGCTGAAGAAGGCGTAAACGTGCACTCTCAGCAATGTCACGAGAGGTGAGGGCAGTATTCCTCAGACTCTGCTGTAGTCAATGGCTGGTGTTCCGTAGAGGTCGACTCACAGAAATGCCTAAGAGATCACCACCTCTGAAGTGATGTCCTGGTGGTCTTCTCTGAGCACAGAGGATGAAATGGTTTTGCTGAATAGATTCCTATTCACTGCTGAGCATTCCCTTCTCCTGTAATATCCTTTTAAAATCTGGGGTGCTACCTATCCCACGAGCAGATTCAACGGTCACAGGAATTTGCTGGAAGAACTCTGAAGTGACAAGGCATGTGCTTCTGAGGGCACTGGGCAGGCTCCCGGAAGGCAGCGGTGAAGGAGACCTAGTCCCTGCCCTCGTAGAGATCGTTTCAATCTTGGAGAGAAAGAGGGTTTTTTAAAAAGTATGATATTGATGGTTGGGTTGCTAGATTGCATATCTATAACTCAGCCATAGTTTCAGCTAGAAAAAGTAGTTCTAGGTCATGTGCTTGGAGACAGTGGCGTCAGTGTTTCCTGGGACTCTCCAGAGAGAGAGAACTTCCTGAGGATGCTGGGGCGCACTTATGTAGGAAACGGGGTCCCCTCAGCTCCGGAGCCTGGTGACTGGGATTCATGATGTCAGCCCCGCGATGGGCGTATTTTAGCTACAAATCCCACCATCCCCCTGTTGCACATATTTGTTTACTCAGCCTGTAATAAATAGCCTCCTATACAGAGGTTCCCTCTACACACAGCAGTCCCAGCCTTTAGAAGACTCTCAGCAAAGCTTTGGGAGCGCGTGCATATTTCAGGGTAATCATCTCCAGGCAACATTGTTCAGTTCTAGAAGTTGTCCCCGCTGTCATCTTGCTGTGAAATCCTTCATCCTTCTGAATGCTCATACATGGGCATTTTCATGCAGAGGGACATCATTTGGAATTGAATTCCAGGAACTCCTGCCAGCCTGACAACATCCGTCCTTGTGAACGGGCCCCAGTGAGCCTCTCTGGAAGCGGGCTTTGGTGTTAGCAGTAGACTAGGCTGCATCCAGAAGATATTCTGTGATATTTATTTTTTCTAGCATGAATGAGCAGAACATTCAAGAAAGGCCTGGTGAGTCTCTAATTCTCAACCTCCATCTCGGAAACCAGAAATTCAGTTTCACTACCCCACCTCCCAGCCCCACCCTCTTTTCTCTTTTATTTTTCCAGTGGGGGCTGATCTTACTGGCTTTGGCAGAAGCAGGGATGTGTCGAAATGCTCTAAATTACAGTTAATGTGATATGATTCTGTTTATCCTGGTCCAGTACTGTTGAACCTACCAATTTTTCCCTTGGCTTCCCATGGATTAAGGCATTCAGAGAACAGCCAGTTGGAAGACTGGGCCATTTTCATTTTCATTCAGAGTAAAAGACAATCACCACTGAGGAACACCGGCCCTGAAGGAAAGGGTTTTGGCTTTGACAAGATGCTCAGAAAATGCCCAAGATGCTGCCCTGTTTACTTGTGAAGAAAAAGGTTATGTTCTGGGATGTAAGGAATTGAAAGGCTGATTCAGTTTCCTACAGGGGATTCCCACCAGTAAAGTTTAAATGGAAACTGGGGCTGAGTTCCTAACTGTGAACTGAATACTAAAGAAGTGAATACTAATTTTGCAGGGGTTTTTTGTTCAGAACTGGAAGGATGGCCCCAAGCAGAGAGTCACTGATAGGCGCTCACTGCCTTCTGCTGGACTCATTAAAGAGCAGTGTGCCTTTGGACAAGCCTCTTGGACACAAGCGACGTGGGCTAAGTGACCAGTGTGTGACTGAATGATTCAACTGCCAGTCACGGGGCTTGCTGGCAAGACGTGGCATTTGTCAGATTTTTATTAGATGTCAGGGAATCGATGCAGTTTTGCTTTTTATGTAACTCGAGGTTTTGAGAAGAGGCTGTATTAGGGCTGTGCAATTCTTTTGGGAGAAGGTTATAAAACAAAACAAAACCCACATGTGTGGTCAGAACTAATAATCATAAGTAATTGGGGGACAAGGTCCAAATGGAACACTTTCAGATCTGGCTTGTCTGGGATGTCGAATGGACCAGTTTAGGTTCTGATTAAATGATCAGGAGTGAGTAACAATGGCTTTAAAGAACAGTGGAGAACAACTGACAGAAACATCCATTCTATCTCACAGTTAATAATGAACGTTAAAAACATGTATAGGGTGGTTAGGAAAATGTGATGTGGACTTGAGCACTTTAGGGCTTTCTAAAACAGAGATGGCTGATAACTTTGTGTGTGGAGAGAAACCACTCTGCCACAAATTCCCCTCTACCCCCTACCCAGCTGTTCTGGGAGGGACCCGTTAATGCCAGTTCCTTACGTTTGGGTGGCTCGTTGCTTATCTGCAGCTGTGCACTGAAGCAACAGAGAACTTAGAATTCGCCACATACTGTTCTAAACACTTTGCAAATAGCAGTCCAGCCAAACCGCTCATGAGTAGTCCCTGCTTATGTTTTCTCCTTCCCACATGGGGAAATGGAAGCATCTGGAAGTTAAAGAACTTGATTGAACCCCTACCTCTGTAAGGACCAAAATAAAGCTCAGTAAGGGGGCATCGTGCCTCTCTCAGGCCCTGAACCGAGAGAGAACACCGATAGAGCCACCAGTTGAAGAGAAATTGGTGGGTAACTGAAACATCAAGGAGGGAGGGTCAGCCTCGAATATGCAATCCACGAAGTCTTCTGTAAGCTGAGAAGCAGTGGCTGCCTTGGGCCCGCAGGCAGTGGAGAGCGAGGGCTGTGGGGTGTGCAGGCCAGGGCTGAGAACAGAAACTATGGCCTCTTCTGATCCGTCTTAGTGGAGCAGTGGTCTGGGTCCCTTTACCAGCAGATGGAGAGGTGACATCAGCCTGTCTGAAGGGGTACCGGCAGTGGAACAGGGTGTCCGGAAGAGGGTCTGGTGGAGGACTGGGGAGAGGGTAAGGGGCAGTATGTAGCGGAGCAGCCTAAGTTCTGCTCAGTCGGATGACAGATGGAAAAGGTCCATTTTTTGTTTGTTTGGAGGTTTTTTTGGTATCATTAATCTACAATTACATGTACAACATTATGGTTACTAGACTCCCCACATCACCAAGTCCCTCCCACATACCCCATTATACTCACTGTCCATTAGCATAGTGAGATGCTATAGAATCACTACTTGTCTTCTCTGAGTTGTACAGCCCTCCCCGTGCCCCCCCCAACATTATATCTGCTAATCGTAATGCCCCCTTTCTCCCCCTTATCTCTCCCTTCCCACTCATCCTCCCCAGTCCCTTTCCCTTTGGTAACTGTTAGTCAATTCTTGAGTTCTGTGAGTCTGCGGCTGTTTTGTTCCTTCAGTTTTTTCTTTGTTCTTATACTCTACATATGAGTGAAATCATTTGGTACTTGTCTCTTTCGGCTTGGCTTATTTCACTGAGCATAATACCCTCTAGCTCCATCCATGTTGTTGCAAATGGCAGGATTTGTTTTCTTCTTATGGCCGAATAATATTCCATTGTGTATATGTACCACCTCTTCTTTATCCATTCATCTACTGATGGACACTTAGGTTGCTTCCATTTCTTGGCTATTGTAAATAGTGCTGCGATAAACATAGGGGTGCATATATCTTTTTCAAATGGGCCGGTTGCATTCTTAGGGTAAATTCCTAGGAGTGGAATTCCTGGGTCAAATGGTATTTCTATTTTGAATTTTTTGAGGAACCTCCATACTGCTTTCCACAATGGTTGAACTAATTTGCATTCCCACCAGCAGTGTAGAAGGGTTCCCCTTTCTCCACATCCTCACCAACATTTGTTGTTTGTGTTTTGGATGGTGGCCATCCTCACTGGTGTGAGGTGATATCTCATTGTGGTTTTAATCTGCATTTCTCTGATGATTAGCGATGTGGAGCATCTTTTCATATGCCTGTTGTCCATCTGAATTTCTTCTTTGGAGAAGTGTCTGTTCAGATCCTCTGCCCATTTTTTAATTGGATTATTTGCTTTTTGTTTGCTGAGGTACATGAGCTCTTTATATATTTTGGATGTCAACCCTTTATCAGATACGTCATTTAGGAATATATTCTCTCATACTGTAGGATGTCTTTTTGTTCTACTGATGGTGTGTCCTTTGCTGTACCGAAGCTTTTCAGCTTGATATAGTCCCACTTGTTCGTTTTTGCTTTTGTTTCCCTTGTCCAGGGAGATATGTTCATGAAGAAATTGCTCATGTTTATGTCCAAGAGATTTTTGCCTATGTTTTTTTCTAAGAGTTTTATGGTTTCATGACTTACATTCAGGTCTTTGATCCATTTTGAGTTTACTTTTGTGTATGGGGTTAGACAACGATTCAGTTTCATTCTCTTACATATAGCTTTCCAGTTTTGCCAACACCAGTTGTTGAAGAGGCTGTTGTTTCCCCATTGTATATCCATGGCTCCTTTATCGTATATTAATTGACCGTATATGTTTGGATTAAAATCTGGACTCTCTATTCTGTTCCACTGGTCTATGCGTCTGTACTTGTGCCAGTACCAAATTGTCTTGACTTTGTAGTAGAGCTTGAAGTCAGGGAGCATAATTCCCCCTGTTTTATTCTTCCTTCTCAGGATTGCTTTGTCTATTTGGGATCTTTTGTGGTTCCATATGAATTTTAGAACTATTTGTTCCAGTTCGTTGAAGAATGCTGTTGGGGATTGCACTGAATCTGTAGATTGCTTTAGGTAATTTAGCCATTTTGACAATATTAATTCTTCCTAGCCAAGAGCATGGGATGAATTTCCATTTGTTAGTGTCCTCTTTAATTTCTCTTAGGAGTGTCTTGTAGTTTTCAGGGTATAAGTCTTTCACTTCCTTCATTAGGTTTATGCCTAGGCATTTTATTCTTTTTGATGCAATTGTGAATGGAATTGTTTTCCTGATTTCTCTTTCTGTTAGCTCATTGTTAGTGTATAGGAAAGCAACAGATTTCTGTGTGTTAATTTTGTATCCTGCCACTTTGCTGAATTCAGATATTAGTTCTAGTAGTTTTGTAGTGGAGTCTTTAGGGTTTTTTATGTACAATATCATGTCATCTGCAAATAGTGACAATTTGACTTCTTCTTTACCAGTTTGGATGCCTTGTATTTCTTTGTTTTGTCTGATTGCCGTGGCTAGGACCTCCAGTACTATGTTGAATAACAGTGGGGAGAGTGGGCATCCCTGTCTTGTTCTTGATCTTAGGTGAAAAGCTTTCAGTTTCTCGCTGTTAAGTATGATGTTAGCTGTGGGTTTGTCATATATGGCCTTTATTATGTTGAGGTACTTGCACTCTATATCCATTTTGTTAAGAGTTTTAATCATGAATGGATGCTGAATTTTGTCAAATGCTTTTTCAGCGTCTATGGAGATGATCATGTGGTTTTTGTTCTTTTTGTTGATGTGGTGGATGATGTTGATGGATTTTCGAATGTTGTACCATCCTTGCGTCCCTGAGAAGAATCCCACTTGATCATGGTGTATGATCCTCTTGATGTATTTTTGAATTTGGTTTGCTAATATTTTGTTGAGTATTTTTGCATCTAAGTTCATCAGGGATATTGGTCTGTAATTTTCTTTTTTGGTGGGGTCTTTGCCAGGTTTTGGTATTAGAGTGATGCTGGCTTCATAGAATGAGTTTGGAAGTATTCCCTCCTCTTCTATTTTTTGGAAAACTTTAAGGAGAATGGGTGTTATGTGTTCTCTATATGTCTGGTAAAATTCAGAGGTGAATCCGTCTGGCCTGGGGGTTTTGTTCTTGGGTAGTTTTTTGATTACTGATTCAATTTCTTTGCTGGTAATTGGTCTGTTTAGGTTTTCTGTTTCTTGCTTGGTCAGTTTTGGAAGGTTGTATTTTTCTAAGAAGTCGTCCATTTCTTCTAGGTTTTCCAGCTTGTTAGCATATAGATTTTCATAGTATTCTCTTATAATTCTTTGTATTTCTGTGGGGTCAGTCGTGATTTTTCCTTTCTCATTTCTGATTCTGTTTATGTGTGTAGATTCTCTTTTTCTCTTAATGAGTCTGGCTAGGGGTTTATCTATTTTGTTTATTTTTTCAAAGAACCAGCTCTTGGTTTCATTGTTTTTTCTATTGTTTTATTCTTCTCAATTTTATTTATTTCTTCTCTGATCTTTATTATGTCCCTCCTTCTGGTGACTTTGGGCCTCATTTGTTCTTCTTTTTCCAATTTCGGTAATTGTGACTTTAGACTATTCATTTGGGATTGTTCTTCCTTCTTTTAATAGGCCTGGATTTCAATGTACTTTCCTCTTAGAACTGCCTTTGCTGCGTCCCATAGAAGTTGGGGTTTTGTGCTATTGTCATTTGTCTCCATATATTGTTTGATCTCTGTTTTAATTTTGTCATTGATCCATTGATTATTTCGAAGCATGTTGTTAAGCCTCCATGTGTTTGTGAGTCTTTTTGTTTTCTTTGTACAATTTATTTCTAGTTTTATGCCTTTGTGATCTGAGAAGTTGGTTGGTAGAATTTCAATATTTTTGATTTTACTGAGGTTCTTTTTGTGGCCTAGTATGTGGTCTATTCTGGAAAATGTTCCGTGTGCACTTGAGAAGAATGTGTATCCTGCTGCTTATGGGTGTAGAGTTCTGTAGATGTCTGTTAGGTCCATCTGTTCTAGTGTGTTGTTCAGTGCCTCTGTGTCTTTACTTATTTTCTGTCTGGTTGATCTGTCCTTTGGAGTGAGTGGTGTGTTGAAGTCTCCTAAAATGAATGCATTGCTTTCTATTTCCTCCTTTAATTCTGTTAGTATTTGTTTCACATATGCTGGCGCTCCTGTGTTGGGTGTATATATATATTTATAATGGTTATATCATCTTGTTGGACTGACCCCTTTAGCATTATGTAATGTCCTTCTTTATCTCTTGCTACTTTCTTCGTTTTGAAGTCTATTTTGTCTGATACAAGTACTGCAACACCTGCTTTTTTCTCCCTGTTGTTTGCATGAAATATCTTTTTCCATCCCTCCACTTTTAGTCTGTGTATAATATCTTTGGGTTTGAGGTGAGTCTCTTGTAAGCAGCATATAGATGGGTCTTGCTTTTTTATCCATTCTCTTAGTCTGTGTCTTTTGATTGATGCATTCAGTCCATTTACACTTAGGGTGATTATCAATAGATATGTACTTATTGCCATTGCAGGCTTTGGATTCATGGTTACCAAAGGTTCAAGAGTTGCTTCTTTACTATCTAACAATCTAACTTAACTCTCTTAATAAGCTATTATAAACACAGTCTGATGATTCTTTATTTCTCTCCCTTCTTATTCTTCCTCCTCCATTCTTTGTATGTTAGGTGTTTTATTCTGTACTCTTTTGTGTTTCCTTTGACTGTTTTTTGTGGATAGTTGATTTTATTTTTTGCCTTTAGTTAGTATTTGGATGGTCTGCTTTCTTTGCTATGATTTTATTTTCTCTGGTGACATCTATTTAGCCTTAGGAGTGCTTCCATCTAGAGCAGTCCTTTTAAAACATCCTGTAGAGGTGGTTTGTGGGAGATAAATTCCCTCAACTTTTGCTTGTCTGGGAATTGTTTAATCCCTCCCTCAAATTTAAATGATAATCGTGCTGGATACAGTATTCTTGGTTCAAGGCCCTTCTGTTTCATTGTGTTAAATATGTCATGCCATTCTCTTCTGGCCTGTAAGGATTCTGTTGAGAAGTCTGATGATAGCCTGATGGGTTTTTCTTTGTAGGTGATCTTTTTTCTCTCTCTGGCTGCCTTTAATACTCTGTCCTTGTCTTTGATCTTTGCCATTTTAATTATTTTATGTCTTGGTGTTGTCTTCCTTGGGTTCCTTGTGTTGGGAGATCTGTGGGCTTCCGTGGTCTGAGAAACTATTTCCTTCCCCAGCTTGGGGAAGTTTTCGGCAGTTATTTCTTCAAAGACACTTTCTATCCCCTTTTCTGTCTTTTTTCTTCTGGTACCCCTATAACGCGAATATTGTTGGGTTTGGATTGGTCACACAGTTCTCTTAATATTCTTTCATTCCTAGAGATCCTTTTATCGCTCTCTGCCTCAGTTTCTCTGTACTCCTGTTCTCTAATTTCTGTTCCATTAACAGTCTCTTGCACCTCATCCAGTCTGCTCTGATGCCTGTCTATCAATTGTCTCATTTCTGTAATCTCTCTCCTGACTTCATCCCTTAGCTCTTGCATTTTTCTCTGTAGGTCCATCAGCATGGTTATGACTTTTATTTTGAATTCGTTTTCAGGAAGATTGTTTAAATCTACCCACCAGGCCCTCTCACTGGAGTTGTCTGAGTGATTTTGGACTGGACCAGATTCTTCTGTCTTTTCATGGCGATAGAAGTGGTCGCAGGCAGGTGGCATGTGTGTCAGCTGGGAGAACAAAGTCCCTTCCTGCTTGTTGTTTGCCTTGACCTTCTCCGCAGCCTGTGCTGGTTACCCGCACACTGGGAGGCAGTCTCTGGGATAATCCCCTGAGCTGCCGTGGGCAGGGCCTCCCTCAGGCTAGCCTAGAGCACTGCAGGGGGTGGCAGCCACGCAGGGTGCATTCTACTGCAAGGCTGGGCCTCTTTGCGCCTTCGGGACCTTGCTCCAGCTTCTGCTGTCTGTCCCGTTTAGCTGCATGCTGGGAGGAGACTCTGTGTGTTTTCCATGGGCGGGGCCGCTCTCTGGCTGCTTTGGAGCTGTGGTGGATCTGCCGGACCATTTGCAGCGCTGGCCAGGGGGGGGGTGGGGACGAATGGCATGCTGCTTATTGCTGTGAGGGTCTTCGGGGCTGCTTTACCTGGCAGGGGGTCAGGAGGCCTGAAGTTCCTCAAGGTTCCCAGCCTGCTGGGCTGAGTGCGCTGGGACTATTTTGTTCAGCTGTTGGGCCCCTGTTCCTTTAAGACTTTTAAAAAGCGCCCACTTTTCTTTTGTCCCAGGGATGCTGGCTTTGGGGACCTGCTCCCAGTCTCCATCTTGGATTTTATTTTTCCATTTCTCTAATATCCAGTACACCATGCGATGTGTGTCTGTGCTCCCAGTGCAGATTACTAGGGCTGGTTATTTAGCAGTCCTGTGCTTCCACTCCCTCCCCACTCTGATTCTTTTCCTCCCGCTGGTGAGCTGGGGTGGGGGGAGTGTTCGGGTCCCACCGGGTCACAGCTTCGTATCTTACCCTTTTTGTGAGGTGCTGAGTTCTTGCCAATGTAGATGTAGCCTGGCTGTTGTACTGTATCTTCTGGTCTCTCTTTAGGAGTAGTTGTATTTGTTGTGTTTTCAAAAAGCTATATGGTTTTGGGAGGAGATTTCTGCTGCCCTACTCATGCCACCATCTTGAGCCCCTCCCCGAAGGTCCGTTTTTATATACTCACCCAGAATTCTGACATCAGACCATGGTATTTAAATGTTAGCATAATATAGAGCTGGGGACTCTGGATTGTTTTGTGTGGTGTGTGTGCGGGCATGGAGGTGTCTGTGCCCATGGTGGGAGGGAGTGTGGGTGAGGTGCACATGTGGGCCATGTGCGTGTGGAGGTGTGCAGGGGCACATTTGTGTAGGGGTGTGTTTGTGCACGTGAGACAGGCATCCGTGTGCTTGTCTTAGGGGTCAGCAGAGCCCACCATATCCTTTTTATGCATACGGCTCCTAAAAACCAGGATGTGGCCTGAGATTCTGCAACAGGCGCTGCATCCGTGACCCACGTCCCAAGTGCCACCCCTCTCCCCCTGCAGTGATACATTCCACTTCCAGGGCCTCCCCAAGCCAGGAGCCTTCCACACCTCATTTCTGGATGTCCTCGCAGCCACTACGCAATGTCGCCTATAAAATCCCAACTCACAGCTAAGGAACGTGAGATCTGTGGCCCCCCACAGCCACGGGGCTGCAGTTCCCACCCGGCTTTGCCATTCACCAAAGCCCTGGTCCACCCGGGGCACCAGGACAGGATGGTAATAAGTGTTTAGTGAGTTCTTGGTGGCCGAGAAGTGAAGAGGACCCTCTGCGGGGCATACAGGATTGGGAAACCATTGGAAAGGTTTTGTTTTCTTCATTCTGCGCTCTCAGCCCAGTGGGTTTGAAGGTCCATCTTCCACAGTAGCTGAACTGCATGAAGGGCATGACAGAAAAAGCTGGAGGAGGCAGGCCCTGCTCAAGCTCTCAGAGGAGAGAAATATGGTTTCCTTCTGCTCACACAGACAGGTTCCTGGGGCTGTCTGGGGGTGGAGCCTCCAGGCAGGTTGATGTGAAATGCGTCCAAATGGATATCTTGCTTCAGAGAGTCAGCCCATGCGGGGCAGAAGCTAAATTTGAGTGCAAACCGGGCCGAGAGGGCTGGGATTCGGGCTGCCCTCCCATCCCCCAGGCCCAGGAGGGTTTGTATAACCCCTCGGGGGTGCTGTGTGCCTTCCTCATGGAGGTGGTTTGTGGCTTAGTGAAGCGATATTTATAGAGTGCTCTGTGATTCTTGGGCGAACATTCGTTTTATAAATGAATGATCACATTTATTAGCAATGAGTAACTAACCGTCTACATTTATTTTGTTGATAATACAAATTTACAAGGTTTTAATTGCCAGTTTTAAAACCCCAAAACCCATACATAAATACAGGGGTAATAAAATATCTTCTCACTGTGCCCTTGACTTCTGTAGTTACATTCGGGCCTGGGAGGGGAGGCTGAAGGAGGTCTCAGATGGAATCACAAAACTTGCCTGGAAGGACTCAGGGCCACAAGCAGTCTAATGACAACCTGGCTGGTGACAATTGCATGTGTTTGAAATGCCCATACACATAATAATCATTAATAATTTTCTTTATAATGCTTATTCATATTCATCATCATAATAATTTCTATTGTTATCTCACCTAATGCCCTATGACCCTGTGACTCTGTGTGTGGTCCCCAGACACAGCCTGGGTATCGCCTGGTAGCTGGTCAGAAGCACAGACTCTCAGGCCTCAGTCCAAGCGTCATGAGCCTGAACCCCCAAGCCACTTGCACGCGCATCGTGTTTGCTCTCGGCTGTGTTCTAAGGTAGAGATGGCCTCTTGCTTTCACAAAGCCGCGGAGCTTCCGACAAGTTCAGCACACTGCCCACAGTTGCGTGGTCAGGCTGGATCTGGAGCTGGGATGGATCCAGTACGTTGTGGTCCGGCTCTCAGCCGTAAGCCAGATGCTGCATGTGCACAGCATCTGCACACGGGCCCAGAAGCATCAGTGATGACGGTCCCAGGGCCCCCGAAGCACTGACTTCTCTGGGCTGTGGTCCATGTATGCTCAGCTGTTCACTGAGCATACAGCACCCACCCCCTGTTTGTACCTTCATCCTTGAGACCTGGTGCAGGGGAAGCTCGTGAGGTGCAGTCTCTGCACAGTACACCTCAGAGAGACAAGGGACAATCTTGAGGTTGTGACCAAGTGTGGTCTCCCCTGACATTTCCCTTCAGTGGTAGAAATGGTGGTTGACTTACTTGCTTTAAGAACCGTGACCTATTTTAAAACAGTGATAGGAATCCCAGAAAGTAAGAGACTGTCTGAGGCCAAAGTGAGGTGGTAAACTGAAAATATTCATTAGCAGCCATTTAACAACTCCGTAGTGTTTCGTGTGTCAGGTACTATATCCTGAATGCTGATAGAGTGGGGCAGTAGAGTGGGACACCGTGAGTCCCTTCACAAGGAAGATGTGAGCCATGCCTGTGGCTCTCCACCACACCCAAAAGGTGTGCCTTACTACTGAACTGCCTTAACTACTGAACTCAAGGGTACAAAGGTCAGCTAGAGCAGGCATCATGCAAATTACTTGGAGCACCTGAGCTCTCTATTTCCTGTGTTGTGGCAGCCTTAACTTAATCTGCTCTCACCCTGACTGCATGTCCTTTATCTAGACCGGGGTCTCCATTTGTCAGGCCCTTGAGCTTTGGTGAGGTCCGTCAGGGTCGGATTCTGAGGGTAGAGAGAGGGGATGGTGGGGTACATGGAGCCTGGCCCCGTGGCCCCCTCCCCTACAGCGTGCTCTTCTAACTTTGGACTCAGCAACCCCAGACTCAGTTTGCCTCCCTGTCTAATGGGTAGGTGAACACCCATTTTTACTGATGCAGAAAGGTGTGTGACTTGTGTGACCAGAAAATAACGTGGATGTTTTAGGAGGTGAAATGGCCTGTGTTCCTGCACAGACCTCTTCTCTCTGAACTTCCTGGCAGACAGCTTTTAAAAGCGACCCCTTCCTTCTGCACTTTATTGAAATCATTCAGAGTGCCTTGGGACTCAAAATGTATGGCCTGTTGTCTGGAAATTCCCCTAAGAGCAGAGCTCCTCTGCAAGGAATGCCCTTCGTGAGTGCCATTCTCAGAGTTGCCTGGGGACTGGGGAAGAGAGGATCACTCTTCCAGTGGAACCACAAACAATGGGATGTCCACAGGCCCAACTTCATCCAAAGCTCTGGAAACTGCCCCAGAGGCTCTCTGAGGAGGGGGCAGACAGAAACCTTCACAATTGTCCTTTGTTTCTTATTTTATTAGAAGTAATTTTAGGATTATTGAATGAACAGGCGGCATTTAGGGGTCTAGGTTCATCTTTCTGGGTGTCCCTTTATAAGATTCCTGGAGGCTGCACCAAACCCAGGCCACCCTCTAAACAAAACTTGAATGCCTCGGTCACTGTTTGGCTTTGGCCTCATGCAGATTCAAACGTAATTATGGATCTGCTGCTGGTCTCAGTTGCGGGATTTGAAAATGGGCAAGTCCACTGGGATCCCTACCCTCAAGATACCTTGAATAAGACAACTGATGGCAAATATCAAACCTCGGCAGTGAGGATGGTCGGTGTCCCATGGTTCAAACACGGATGTCTGGTCAACCCTTGTGTATGGTGTTCACTCTGCACGGACAGGGACTTCCTGGAAAATAGAGTTCCTGGGACAGAGTCAGTGCCACAAAAGGTGTCTGCGGTTTAGAACTTCTCACCGTACAGAACGAAGGGACATTTTTTTTTCCTCTAGAATTGACAAGACAAACAGTCCTCCCCATCCCAAAAGAGCCTATGCCATATTAGGTAAGAAAGGCAAACCAAACCAAACAAACATGACATTGTGAAACGTAAGTGCTAGCAAGAGATCATGGCAATGGATGTTTTCTTTTTTTACTTAAGGTCGTTAACGTCCACGTGTGTCCAAGTCCCTGTAAGTCCCAAGCCTTCAGAACAAGAGGAAGGTCAGTGAACAGAGGCATCGGGTCGACAGAAGAAGGCGGCTGAGTGAGTGACCCACGGAGGCCTCTCTGAGGAGGTGGTCCTTTGGTCGTGATCTGAAGCAGCAGGTCTTCTGCAGGTCACCGCCAGCAGACTTCCAGGGGGACAGTGAAACCTGCTGAAGGCCATAGAGCTGGATGTTCTCCACGAGCTGCGAGAAGGTAGGGAGGAAGCTGTGACGGCAGCTCAGTGACGTGGGAAGGCGGGAGAGGGCTCCCTCGTGCAGGTGGTGGGCTCCATCCATGAACCCTGACCTGATCTGCTTTAAGTACTAAGAGCAGCCCTCTGGCGTCTGTTTAGGTAACCGAGCTTAGGGGATTGACATGGAAGCAAGGGGGCGTTGACAAAGCTGGGGAAATAGTTGAGACCACAGAAGGCCCAGGCCCATAGTGATAGAGCGGAAGAGAAGCAAGTCAAGTTCACTTGGGGCATTCGAGTTCAGAGGCTTTGTTGATTGATTAGATACTGGTGGACTTTTCAAGGCAACTCCCAGGATTTTTGTTTGAGGCCTTGAGTGCCTGTAGACCAGTTTACTACGATGAGCTAAGATTGTGGGACCACCTGGTTTCGGGGAGAGGCAAAGTGCTGACGGAGGGACCATCAGCCTGGGGGCACGACTGTGCAGAAATGCAGAAAACATGCCCTGGCTGTGATGTGGTTTGCTTCATCCGGGGAAAGCCACCTGAGTGATTGTTGATGCCTCTGCAAGCACAGCCCTTAGGGCGCATTTGCTGGGTATTTGCCATCCCTGCCTTCTCAGGTATAGGGTGATTTCCAGTTTCCGGGGCTTGGTCTGCTTGCAGACATGTTGTTATCTTGCCAGGCACTGTTCTAGACACTGTCAGGGCATGTGAATGACTAGTTGACAAGAACCAATTACAATGTTTTCCTTCAAGTTCTAATGCAAGAATCATCAATGAAGCCAAAAAAACATTTTGTTTCTTCCAGAGTGGCATATGTCTGTATTCATAGATGATGCACAGATGTCCCCGGGTGGGAGGACTCAGGCCTAGAGTCTGGGGTTTTATACATGGCAACTTTCAATAGAATGGGACAGTCATGAAAATTGGCGGCAGCATAGTTAAACATTGTATCCACAAGTCGTCTTCACCACTTTCGTACTTGACTGAAAGGAGTTGATTTTTACACTTTGAGGGGCTTAGCTGTGCACTGCTAAGGGTAATACTCTCTTGATTGGGCTAGGACCTCGGTTCCGGAGCTCACTGCATCTCACACTAGGTCCAAGGCAAGTGCCTCATGTCATTGGCTGGTCACCCTTTACTAAGAATGCCCATTACCAAAAGATCTCTATTGCATTTTAATTCTTTAAAGCAGCAACCTTTTTTTTGGCAGCCAGAGCTGCCTTGTCCGGATCCAGTTAGTGGCTGTAGAGGAGGTTCGGGTTTCTGGCAGTCAGTCGGAACACAGGTGGAGCGGCTCATGGCCCCCAGCATCCTCCTGGCCTAGGCTAAATGGGGGTTTAGAGGGTCTCCTTGGATTTTGTCCGGGGAAAAAAAAAATCACAATTCGAGTGGGAAGAAATTAAATTCAGAATCCAGGAAGAGAGACACAGCTTCTAATAATAGTCTCTGAGCTCTGCACTGGGCTTTGCAGCGCACAAGATGCATACATTATTCTATCTGGCCCCCCCTCCAGAAGTGTCTTGTGAGTTATATATTGTTTTCCTCATTTTAGGGATTTAGAGACCAAGGCTTACAAAGAAAAAGTGACTTGACTGAAGGCACAGTGAATTCAGGTCTGACTTCAAGGACCCACTTTCAGGAGACTAGAGAAGATCTACAATTGGTTGCATTGTACTTTGTGCCAAGGCACCGTGCAGGGCAGAGAAGGGGGAACTAAATGCTGTTTACAAGTGAATTTGCCATCGCTGATACCACTCAAGGCACGAGGCCCACAGGGAATAAGCAAATATAAGCCGATGTTGCAGGGAGAGCAGTTGACCCTGGAGTTTGCATGTGGCTTCTGTCATGTTTAATAAAAATGTGAGAATGATTGAGAGCAGGGTCAGCAGACTGCAGTCCATGCGCCAGCTCTGGCTGCCTGCTTTTGTGCATCACTGCTTATTGGAACAGAAGCCACACCCATCTGCGTGTGTGCCTCCGGCTGCTTTTGTGCGGCAAGGGCCGGACTGAGTACTTGTGACAGGGCCCCATGCACCCTAAAATGTTTACTCTCTGGCCCTTTGTGAAAAAGCAAATTTGCTGACCCCTGATTTAGAAAACCTTTCTCATCTCGACTCGAATTGTGGACTCATTCTTGAAGGCCTTTTAAAATGGCAAGTGTAGTGAAGGGTAGATTATGAACTGGTTAAAAATGTATATTTAGTCCTTTAAATAAAGTCCTTGGATAAGATCTCTGGGATGTGCTCTGAATGTGAAGTTAGGGATGTCTGGGACATGGCGTACATGTTTGAAAATAGTGTAAGAGGAGGCTTTATCCATAGGGCACCTATCTGTCGCCCGTCACGGGTGGAACAGTGGAGCAAAGGATGTTACAGCCGGGATGTGTGTGTCCCAGCCCTGTAAATTCACACGCGGGAAACCTGATCCCCAGGGTGACGGTATTGCAGGAGGGGCCTTTGGGGGTGATTAGGTTACAATAGCACAACCTTTATTAATGGGATGGATGCCCTTAAAGTAAAGACCCCAGAGAGTTCCCTTGTTCCTCTGCCGGCACCTTTGTCTTGGCCTACCCCAGATTCCGGAACTGTGAGAAATGAATGTTTCTTGTGTAAGCCGCCCCGTCTATGGTATTTTGGTATAGCAGCCCAGATGGACTAAGACAGAGGTGTACTGTTCAGGGCTGAGTAAGCACCCTCATAGCTTGGCATCTTACCTTTTCCCTCATGTCACGGTCCACTACGGAGGGAGCACTGTGCCCCCCGCAGTTATCCAGGGCCCCAGGGGCCTCCGTCCTGTGGTCTACCATCTTCCACAGCCCCAGAGACTTGCTTCCACAAGGCCCTTTGAGGGCCACCCACAGGAGAGAGAGAAGCGGACATGAGAACAGAGCGGGAGATCTTAGGGGTCATTCCTGGAAGTGACACATCCTTTCTGCCCGCATTCTGTGGGCACTTAGTCACATGTCCTCATGCAAAATTGGGCAATGCAGTTTAGAAGTATGCCAGAGACGAGGAAACAGTGGTTTTGGCGGTGAGCTAACCAGATTCCCCCTGCAGGATCTGTGGGGATCAGATGAAGGGATTCAGACCTAGTGCCCCTTGGCTGGGGAGCACCCTTATTCATTCAGAGTCTTACATGTACAGCCTGGTCCTTGGTCGTGGTGACTCCAGATGTTGAAAACTCATGCCTGCCCTGTGATCTGTGTCTCTCTAGTTCTACCTAAACAGTTGGAGGGGAAATTAGGAGCAAATAAATGCAAGAATCCTACCCCCAGGGCAGCAGCAGTGGTGATGGAGGGTGGGGGGCACGGACCCCAGCAGAATTGATTGGCAACATTTGCTTTATGCGTGTGTGAGTTTAAAGTGGTATTTAATTAAAACGTTGCAAGCTCATGCAACAAAGGGTTTTGCTTGGCTCTCCCTTGTATAATCCCAGTTTCTAGGAAACAATAACTTGTGATTTATGGGTTCCCTTTTCACAGAAGTATGGAAGTTATATGTAACTCATGTTCAAAATGAGAAAAAAGAAAATTCCCTGATGGTAACTCATTATCTGTCTGGCTAACACAAAGGACAAAGGACGAATCCTGGGACATCTTTCTTTGCTATTTCATATTTATGACACATCCTGTTGGTAAAAAGACACTATTCTCAAGGCAAGCTCTGGAGTTTATTATTTTTTGTCTTCTCATTCTTCATGACTGCATCATTTTTTAAAAATGCCAGGCCAGATGGAGGCTTTCTTCCTTTTGGGTCAAAGGTGGGAAAGAGACTGTGTGTAACTGGATAATGAATCCCACGGCGTGCGGCCCGCTCTGAAGAGAATATGGCCTCGTCGTTTCGCTGCTTACGGGCTCTGCATGGCCTCGTTGCAGGCTATTCTGAGGGAGGCTCTGCGCCGGGGGGATAGACTGTTGCCGAGGTACTCTGAGCTCCTCTGAGAGTCGCTTCCAGGGTATCTCACCAACTGAACTTATTTGCAGTGATACTGGTCAGTGTGTCTCCTTCAAAGAACCGTGCACTCCAGGAGGGCAGGAGCCTTGTCTGGCTTACCCATCACAGCCTTCCCAATGGCTAAAGCAGGGCTCGGTGTGTTGCGGGCGCTCTGTAATACTTGGGAAGGGGGAGGGACGGGCGAGTGAAGGAGTGGGCCGTGGTAGGGAGGCATCTTGTCTCCCCACACC
This sequence comes from Smutsia gigantea, assembly GCA_032199065.1. Lineage (NCBI taxonomy): Eukaryota > Metazoa > Chordata > Mammalia > Pholidota > Manidae > Smutsia > Smutsia gigantea. The sequence goes on along the minus strand of JAVSCE010008820.1, from coordinate 162,956 downwards.
GCAGCATGCAGAGGAGAAGAAGAATGCCTAAGACTCTGTGCTTCCCGTTGCCAGAAGGCCACACCTCCCATGGTGGGTGGGGGTCCATGCATTTGTCTTCATTAATCACTCTGGAAGATTCCCACCAGAATATTAGTGACCAAATGGTATTCCAGCGACTGAAACACTAACAAGAGGACGCATCCATAAATGCCTAATTTGTCCCTTGGGGAGAGAGTACAGGGATAGTCTGTGTACAGGCCTTAGTTACTACAATCCAACTCTGCGCTGAGGGCATCGGGTCTCTTTGTTGGAGTGCTGTGGGGAAGGACGTATTTCCAAAACACTCTTCCAGATCTCACTAATGAGACTCCCTTCGTAATAGGAAGCAAATCAGTAAAATGCCTGAGAATGAGCGTTTCACTCCCAGATGCCTCCCTGGAGATTAACTCACCCTGGCACGGGTCGGGCCCCTGGGAAGGGAATCTTTCCTTGTTCCCATGAAGTGGTGAGGCTCTGGTAACCACCCCCAGGCCGCGAGATGTGGGTTCCCAGCCTTGTCCGTGGCAGGAGGCCTCCTGGTTGGAGTCACAGCCTCAACACATGCCTGCAGTAGGACCCCATTGGGCAGGATTCTTAACCCAAAAGGTCAGGTTTCTCTGCTAGAAAATGAGGCTAATGGTCGTATGAACCTCATAGGTTGCTGAGAAGATAGGGCTCTGTGAAGAAGTCAGCCTAGGAGCACATAGTAGGAGCTTTCTCCATGTTCTTCACTGTTGCCGTATTTATTTATTATGGCAGCTCTAAGAGGGATCCCAAGGAGAATTTATAGAAGAAATGGAAGTATCTCATCATAGGCTGAACTAGATAAGCTAGGGTATCTTCAATTCATGGAGGCCCACTTGAGACAGGATTTTACTAAAAATTATGCAATTGAAAAATTCCTTTTCCTAACAATTCTGAACACTCATGGCCTGTTATATCCATTACACCTCATGGCATTGCTGTAACCCTCAGCAGGTAGAGTGCCATCGTGGTCTAAGGAGGACCACAGATGTACCTTGTGGCTGGCCGCTGAAGCCCCACGCCCAACGCCCAGAACAGACATTACTAGTCGATTAGGGCACTCTCCGCCAAGCCTAGACTCAGTCCGCATTGGAGCACATGACTCCAGACTGTCTCTCAGTTGATTAGATAATGGCACATCCTTCCTTCTTGATGAAGGAGGTCATGAGAAGTACAGGCTCTGATTCTGGTTGAACCATTAACCAGCCATATGGCATTTGACTCTGTTTTTCTGTATTATAAAGCTTATATTCTATTAAAGCTCACATAAACATTTTTCCATCTCCCTCACACATACGTTGGGAGATTGAATGAGGGGAACCTCACAGTTTTTAGCGGTTTGACTCAGATGGACGTGTCCTCTAAGCTCTAGAGAGAATTGCTTAGAATCCCATTGCGTGACTGGTACGTCTGCTGCTCAGAGCCCACAGGACATTGGTGACTTCCTAGAGGTGCTGTGTGTGTCTCTTGTTCTCTTTGTTACCTCTGTGTCCTGTATACTGGCCCCTGTGGGGAGTGCTGACTGCCGCTCAAGGTGCTTCCTGACCTTTTTTCTAGATTTAGACTGTCCCACGACAGCGCCCTCTACAGGGGCTTTGTGCATGTAGCAAGTTGGGGCAGTGGAGGTGGGTCTGCACACTGGCCTTCCCGTTTCAGCAAATCCACTGAGCTGCTTGACTCCTGAGGTTTTTCCCGTTGCCTTCCATTTCCCACCTTCCTACACTTTCTTTTCAAACACTCACTGAACTATCTCTCTGAGTCCTCTGGCCCCTTCTTCATATTTTTAGTGACTTGTCTTCTCACTTTTTATTCTCCTTGCCTCTTTCTTGGGCACCACAGCAAAAGTCAGTCTTTCCGTCTGAAATTCAGCCCCGCTTCAGTCTGCTCGGTTTCTCCTGACTGACCCTACTTTCTCAGACCCACTTTCTGTCACTTCCCTAAGAAGAATTTTGGTTATGGTAATTAAAATTATGTATCTGTGTGCCGGTGGTGTGTGCCTACCTGTTGCCTCCTAATATCTTATCTTTTCTCCCATTCTTCCTCATTAATAAGGACCCTGAATTTTAAGATGGATCATTACCAGCTGGTTAAAACACCACTTCCTCTAGCTTACCTTGTAGCCATAGGCAGACAGGTAACTAAACTGGGAATAAGACTGTTTTGTGTGGGTTTTGTGGGAAGTCTCCAAAAAAGGGACAGAAGTCTCTCCTCCTGTTCTTTAATTGGCTGTTTGGAATGATGCTGAGATGGCTAGTGCTCCAGCAGCCATCTCGTGCAATGAAGATGCGGGTCCATCTAGGGATGATGGAAGAGTGTCTGATTTCTAGCACAGGCTGCTTAGACTCTCTAGCTCCCAATTTCTTATCTGTTTGAAAATGAAACTTCTGTCTTGTTAAGCTCCTTCTCTTCTGGCTCAACTATTATATCAGAACACAGTTCATTATTTTCAAAGCTGGTGTCCTCTTGCACCTCTCATATGGTACTCTCCAATGTACCTAGGAGTTGCTCCCTCTCCCCACACACTTTTTTATTTCTAAGGTTGAATGGGAGAAACTCTATCCTAAGAGTCAGGGGGGTTGGACATGAGCCCTTTGCTTTCAGCAGTAGGACGGCAGTGCTCAGTTGGCTGCAGGAACATGGGAGCTATCGAGAATCTTCTGCCCAGGCCGTAAAGACTGTGATACCTTCCAGAAGACAGCAAGCAGGGCGTTCCAACATGAACGTCAACCTTATAAAGAAGACGGATGTGGCACTGAGGAAGACAGTGAACCCCGTTGTTCCTGTGATGGGCTCCAGCGAGAGCTGCAGACAGTTTTGCGGTTCAAACGACAGACATCACCCAAAGTTGAGGAGTTCACATCAACTGAAGAGTAATCAAAACATAAAACAGATGTTGGTGTCGGCATCCTGCGTGTGTAGTCCCCAAATTAAAATCACCCACAAATAATAAGTTGAACTAATGCATGCCTTCTTTCCTTTCTCAAATATTTCACCACTTTTTCCAAATGGGAAGAGGTGAGGAAAATCCAAGCAAGTGCCAGAATTTGCTGGCGTTACCACCACCTGCAGCTACACAGGGGTTTGCTGTTGGTTCTTCCATCTCAACTGGAGAAACACCGACCATATAAGGCCTCACGAGAGCTGTAGTTAACCGATTGTTGTATTCGTCTTTGGGTGTTGGGCACAACCAAATTTGCTAAATCCAGACATGCACTTTTTCATCAGAGTCACAGGCAGGCAGATTGTTCCCATTTTAAATCTGATAAACAATGCTCAGATGTTGATCATCACGGGGAATACCAACCACGATTTGAACACATGGAAATTCTACCCTTATTTTCTAGCACCCCTCAATGCCAAGTCCACCATGCCCTCAACCACAAGTGATTTCTGCACCTTGTAAGAAGGTTTTTTTTCCTGATTAAAATAATCAGATATGTACCGTTTTAAACATTCAAATAGTAAAATGAAGAAGAAAGTAATAATTACCCCAGATCCTATGAAACACAGATAACTACTGTTCAGACCTGGAGACCGTTTTCCTCAGACACTCAGCTTATGCTTTGATTCTAATCTCTAGGCTGGCAGGAGTTTTTTTCTGTTTAGCTTCCTGCTGCTCCCGCGGTGATTAGATAGGTGTCTGGCACATAGTAGGGATTCACAGTATTTGTTTCTGAATTTATAATTTGGTATCGACAGACATCTTTTCAAGTCAATACATGTAACCCTACAACATGATTTTTGAATGGCATGTGTTTTATTGGCTATCGGATACTAAGTTTGGTTGTTTGTGCTACACATGTGCATGTGTGTATCTGATTATCTTCCTGGAGCATATCTCTGCGAGAGAAGTTATTCAGTCAAAGGCTACACACATTCAAAGGTCTGGCAAATGTTAGAAGACTATGCGCCAGAAAGTATGTATGGTTTTTCACTCTCACAAAGTCTAAAAGAAGGTTCATTGCTCTCCGCCCTGCCCTAAACTGCGCAGTGACACATCTTTGCCAATTTCACAGCCAAAAATATTTTCCCCATGTTGGTATGATTTGTATTAATGTAACTATTTGCAAGCATGACCATCTTTTCATGTATTTGTTGGTTCCTCCTAGCCTAAATTTGTGTTCTGTTTCCCTTTCTCCTTCCTAGTTTTGAGGATTGAGTTCTCACGCTCTTGGTCATTGATTAGACTAGCAGGTTTATCTGTTTTACGGAGTTTTCAAAGTCAGTTCTTGAATTTAGTGCATCCTTCACTGTTTTATGTTTTCAACTATATCAATCTCTATTTCACTATATAAATGACTCCCTTCTGCGTCTTTATTTGTGTGGTGTTTTCTCTCTATTTTTGAGGCAACGCTTATCTCTCTTTTTCTACACTTTCATTTGAATAGCCAATGCATCTGAGGATGAATCTTTACCTTATTCGTTTTTGCTATATCCTTAAGAATTTTACATGAAACGTTCTCATATTGTTTTCCGAGCGTGGTTTTGATTCTCTCTTCACCATTACAGAGGTCATCGAGATTGTGATGCTGTTTGTTCTTTTATGTGTTTTGTGTTTTGTTGCACGTGGTTAAAGAGTGTAGCCTGTATTATTTTTACTTTTTGGATAATTTAAAAAGTAATTTGGAACATTTCTATAGCTGCTTCTTGAGTTCACTAATGTGTGTTCTTGGTTGTGGGACAGAAAATAGGTATTTATCTAGGGGATTATGTGATGTAAAGCCACGCCTGCCTTATGGATTTGTTTTCTGCTTGATCTGAGGGGGACTAGAGAGGTGTACAAAGTCACCCTGCCTGTTACGGCTCTTGGAGTCTCTCCTTGTGTCTATATGGTATTTGGTACTTCATGCATTTTGATGTGTTTTGGTATTGATTTCTTTGGCTTCTGTATTTCCATAGATGGACTGTTTTTTTCATCTTCATGACCTCTCTGGCATTAGGAAAGCAGTGGTTAATTTATGGCAGGGTCATGCTTCCATACAAATAAGGACATGGATAACCAGAAGGTTCAAGTAACTGGGGCCAGGGCAAGGTCACACAGCCAGTGAATGGACGAGCCAGATGTGTCTGTCTCCAGAGCCCATGACCTTAGCCAGCTGCTATCATTATTCTCTGGTATCTAATTCTATGAGAAATCGACTGGGTCTCTCTTCTTCAGTGACTTGTCTAGTCTACATAGATGCTTGTAGGATTCTTCCTAGACCATTTAAGTGCAATAATTTCGTTGTTTTTTTCCCTCAGCCCTGATTGACATTTATTGATTTTTCCCGGGTCTGTGAGCCCTTTCAGTGTGTAGGTGCAGGTCTTCTTCATCTGACTATTTGTTTTATTCTAACAAAAGCCATGCTTGTCTTTATGATCACCAACTATCCACGTGTATACATCATCTTTCCCTCCCTATCTCTCATTCTTCCTTTTAACATTTTAAATTCCTTTGTCATGATGTGCCACATTTTCCAAATCCAGTTTCCTGTGACGGTAGTTCAGCCCTTTGTTTTGATAGATAGAGTTTCACGTCCTATAAGAGCATTCCTTTCCTCCTCAGCTTCATGCCTCAGCTCTGCTAAATTCTATTCATCGGATTGTTCTATTTCCTTACCATATTTTGGCCACTTACTTCATCCGTGTGCTTTAAAACTGATTTGGGAATTATCTGAGTACAATTATTTGACTACAGTTGTCATGTTCATTTTGTTTTCCACTGAAATTCTCCTAAAGTGAAGCCCCTGCCTGGCCAGCCCCCTCTCAAGAGCTCTTTAGGAGATACCCTTTCTTTCTGAGGGAAATAGAGGGGCTGGGAGGCAGAATTTTCATATAAGGAATGTGCTAATTTTTCTTCTTTTTTCTTTCCTCCTTTCCTTTTATTTTTCTCCTGTTCCTTCTTTAAGAGGTGGGTAGTCCATCTTCCTCTCTGCCAGGAAAATAGCATCCACCTCCATTGTGCGCACTCTTCTCTTGCAACCTGAGATCTGGGGCTGGCACGTCGATCATCTCTTGGCTTCTCAAGAAAGGCAGCGGCTGCTGTGGGTGACTCGGCCTCTGCTGGCTTAATCCCCACCTTTGTTGACATGCTTACACCAGAAACCAGCTCACTGAAGAGGGAGCGACTCCATCCCGAAGGCTGGGTGTTCTTCGACCTCCCATCTGCGGTGTGAGCGGACACCTTTACGGAGTCAGTGTGGCCGGGAAGGCCTGCAGCCAGCAAGCCTTTGATCTGGTGTGGTTACAGGCATTTCCTTCCTTCTAATCTCTCTTGCGCGAGGCCTTGGTTGAAGCCCTTGCCGCTAGGATGTTATCGTTCACTTGACTTCTGCCATCTGCAGAAAACTATTCCTGTTTATCTGCTTCTCCAACCTCCACCCCCTGGGGCCTCAGGATATGTTTATGGGGTGAAGAAAGGCTATTCTACGCGGCATCTCCAGGGACATCCTCTGGGGTCTCCCAGGTGCCCAGTCTCAATCTAGTGAGAGACGTCATTGAGTATTTTTGAGAATTCCCTTGCTTTTCAACCACTCTGTTCATTCCTTCCAGAAGGAAACTCTTTCCAGAATCTTCCTTCCATTCAGTTCCAGTAGTTGCACACCTGAATGATTTCTGGACCATCTGTCCTATTCGTGTTGAAAACAAATTGTTATTTTTACTTCTTTTGATTCGTTTTTGCTCAGCTCGGAAAGAGGAGGTTTTGTAACTTCCTAGGTTTCTCCTACCTTCGCACCCGTCTTCCAGAAACTTCCTCCTCCTCTACAACATCGAACTATTTTAACTTTTTAAGGCATTTACCCTTACCTGTCTCATATTTTAGTCATGTGTATATTTGGCCAGTGCGGTTCATGCTGCTCAAACTGGCAATGGTTAAGAAGTTGTTTTTTCACTTTCTACTCCACTGTAGACCCTTCCCTTTATAAAACACAATAAGCATTGAATTTGTAGCAAATGAATTAAAAGTAAGACAAAATGCACGTTTGAATTTTTTGTTGTTAAGAGTCAACCGACTTAATGTTAGCTGCTATACAATTTCTAAATGCTTATTCTCATTTTCTCTGCTTGTTCGTTGTGGAGGAACAACCCACAGGCCGGGCACAGTCCTCGGATTCCCTTGGGCAGCTTCACTGTGAGCCTGTCAAGGGCAGCGTCACCGTCCATTAGCCTGTGCGTCCTCCTTTGTGCCAGCTCGCAGTATGCCCCCCAGATTGCATCAGCTGAAAATAACTGTTGACTTCAGGTGTAAGACAATAGTACTGCAAGTAGCAAGTGCCTCTTGAGGTCAGAACTCTTAAGTGCATTTATGACCTTTACAACTTCCTTTTGCATTGGAAAGACGCAGGTGCTTTGTGTGGATTTATAGCCAGGGCCCTGAGAAGAATGGGTCTACACGCAGGAGGCCTTTTTATCCATGCTGTTTTATTTGACCCAGGACGTTTTCCTTCATACACTGTTTCATGCGCCTGTGGGGAGTACAAAGCAGGGTGTGAAAGACGAGGCAGGATATTAACCGGGCCAGGCTGGGCCAGGTGTGAGTGTTCTGTCTTCTGTCCGTCACGTTATTTATCATCCTTTTCTTGAGGACTTCGTGAGGACCCTCCAATTCCCAGACACACATGGACTTGCGGCCTGAGGGGCGTGTTATGATGAAATGCTTATTGGGCGTAACACTGTCCTGGAATGAAGAAGGGATGACCAAGCCTGTGTGTCCTGGTGTCTTCCCCTCTGGGGCACTGGTGTACCCATGTGGAGAGATGCCTGAGAAGCTAGCCCTAGTTAGATGGTAGCTGAGCTGAGGCAAACGTCATCCATGGGGAAATGACAATGAATAGAATGAAACGAAGGGGCTTCGCTCACGGTCAGGTGGAGCCTGGGTCAGCACCAAGTGTCAGTGGTGTGCAGAGGACAGACCTGCCCCTGGGGACATGCAGGGATGGTAAGGGGGGCCTGCCTGACTGATGGGGAAGAAAAACACAAAGAAAGCTTCTGATCAGGCAGCCCACGGCCAACTTACCCCCAAAGCACTAGGGTGATGTGGGAGAAGAGCAATTTTAAGGGCAAAGAGCCACTCCCAAGTTATTGATATACACCGTCACCCTAAATTATAGGTGTGTGCTCTATTTCATCTCTTGCCTGCGCTTGACTGTTTACCATCGTTGTGTTGCTAGTCCCGACAGCCAATCTCATTTTACATGTATTTTCCTCCTACTTCTCATGATTCCATTTACAGTCGCCTTGTCTATGAAGTTGTCTAATGCCAACCCTTGATCGGAATTGTTGCTAGTATGTGTGGGATTCACGGAAGAGTATCTGGCCCACAGTAGGGTGCTGTCAATGGTTTGCCCTCGTGTCGGGCTCCCCGGACTCTGCTGTCGGGGAAAATAAAGCATAAACACAAAGCATCATGTTGAATCCCTGTGAGCTCAGAGATGGGAAAGTCAAGCCCAGCGCAGGCAGTGGGGTGACCGAATGCAAAGGGAAAGTGACCGCATTGTCCAGAAGCAGCACAGAAGTGCCCACTGCCTGGCCGCTTAAAAACAGAGTCGTGGTACAGGTAAGACGGTACCTCTGAAGAAGCTTCAGGTGGCTCTTTCCAAAGTCCTGTAATCTGGCATCTTGTTTGGTAAAATATGTGTTGGCTTAATGAATGAACCTGGAAAGGCTGTTCTCACATATGTCAACACTGCCCCCAGGGAGATGTCGGGTCCATTGGAGGCCGTGGGGTTGCACAGTTTGGAATGATTTGGCAAGCTGGCACCAGGCTTAGGGAAAAGTGCAACCAGTTTGAAAGCCCAGTGAGATCGGGGATCACAGTAGCTTTCTAATTCTCAGTAAAGGAGGTGCTGTGGACTTCAATCCTAGATCAGCAAACTCCGAGTACCTGTAGAATAACAAACCCAACCCAGGGAAGTAATTACCAACTGAACAAACAGCTACTCCATTGGGGACTTTATAACAGAGCTGAGGAGAAAGATACGTACATTAACATTACTATTAATATTATAACATGAAGTGCCTATCATGTACTAGACCCCAAAAGAGATATTTTATAGACATTATCTCTAGTTGTCATACCATCTTCAAGACAAGTCTGACTAGTCTGTTTTAACAATGATGCACTAAGGCTAGGAGATTGGAGGTAGGAGAAAGACACGGGCTCTGAAATATCTGGCATGGAATATTTGATTGGTAAAAGAAAGCCTTTTTTCTTAACCATAAAAATTGTAGCAAATTTATTTGAAGCTTTGCGGGTGATTCTCATAAAGAAAGTTTTGACAATAATTAAGATATAACTACAACCCCATAAGTCACATGTTTTGCATGTCAAAGCTTGGTATATCTCACCCATCTCACCACTTAAAAAACGATATTATAGTCCATGAGGGGAAAGGAGATGAGATAAGAAAGAGTCATAAAACAAAAGATCTGAAGATTGTGGTAGCCATGGAGGATGGATGCATTTCTTCCTGTGGAATTTTCCAATATTAACTAAGTGATCTTGGATCCCATAGCCAGCATTTGCCCTTGAAATTGGGCTTGGAGAGGTTGGAAACTTCTTACATCGTCTCTATTAGCTGTTCCGACTTTTTATTTATTACCCCTATTAATTATTATTAACTGTTCCCCCAACTGATTTTAGGGATGTTATTTAAGTTTGTGAACCTTTATTTTTAAAAACGATACATTAAAACATTACCTACCTTGTAGATTCATTGTAAAGACTAGATGCGAATGGACATGGAAAGGCTTAGCACAGAGCCTGGCATAGAATAAGCTCTCATTTGAGGTGTTATTAATGAAGTTGCCTATTTATGGCTTACCCAAGTCACGAGAAATAGATCTTCTCTCTCCCTCCAGCGGATTCTTTCATTTCTTTCAGAAAGGCCAAAGTCCTAAAGTTCCCGGTTATACTTAGCTATAGATGTGAAACCACCACCTTCTCTACCCCCAAGCAAATTGAATCGATTCCTAATATTTTACAAAAGCAATTATCCTGACCGTGAACATCCATGGATGGCTTTCTGCATCCTCCTTCTTGCACTTACCTATCATGCTTCCTCCAACTCTTACAGGTTTGCTGAATATTCAGTTATAAAAGTATTCTATTGTTTTTTGGTTTGGGTTGGGTAGGATCCTTTTTTTAAAAAATGAAGTCGTATGCACAGGGCTAATTGAGAAAATAGACCAGTGCTAATCCACTCTCTTTGAAATGAAGTGACTGCCTGCCCCTACTCCCTCCCCAGTGTGATACATTTCCCTCTGAAGTCCAGGGGAACCCTACGATGTTTCCAAAGGAGCCTTAGGATTTCACCGAATGTACCTGAGACTTGCTCACCCATGTGAATGACATAACAGTATTAATCCTCCCCTTCCCAGTAGGGCTGGAGAAACAGTCCTTGCTGAGCAGAGGAGGGAGTGGAGGAGGATGGACGTCCATGTGGTCCCTCCACTACCCACGTGAAATGAGGGAGATACAGTTCCCTGGCCCGGATCTGGGTGTACAGGACTCCAGACATCTATGTGCTGCCAGAGCATGTAATCAGTCACCCGCGCGTTTCCAAATATTTTGATACTTTGGTAATTTAACATCATTCCAGTGGGGCCAGCCATACCACCCACCTTACCAAATACAGAGCACGTTTTCCATCGCCATGCCTTTGTACCCACAGCTTCCTCCTCCTGGAATAATGCCCGCTCTTCCATTTCTGCCCCGCTCTCTGGCTCACCCCTCCTCCACAGCCTTTCCCCGGGAGCTCCTCCCCGGTTTCTGAGGCCCGGAATGCATCTCTTTTGTGTGTTTGTTCATTTTTTTGCCTCTCCCACATTCTTCTCCCTGCCCTGCATTCCCAGCTCAGCCAGGGCCGTGTTTTGCACAGAGCAGACGGGGGAGATGCTCCCTGGATTGGACCGGATGGATGCTGTGTTGACCACCTGCGTTTTTCACTTGGCATTTCTTTATCAGCGCTCCCTACAAAGTCACACGAGGGAAGGATCCTTTCCAAAGGAAAGCCAAGCCCTTTCAGTCCCGATTTCCTGCCCTTGGGGTGTCAATTGGAAACCAGGCAAGATGGAATAATCCAGTTTACTTCAACAGCCATATTTTTCATCTTGATCTCAAACTTTGGCTCGAGGGCTGTAAAATTCCTTCTTTGAGTGAGACATTTTCTTCTTGGTTCTCAGTGATCATAATGAGCTACTGGCCATCTTTCCTTGAAAGTCGTGTTAGCTGGTTTGGGTGGCTTTTATCTATTCATGATCCAGCAGATTTTGAAGAACCCGATATTTCCTGTGCAAATACTTTCTTTTGGATATTTCAGCACTTCTTGCCTGAGCAATTGCAGAGCCAAGGCAGAACTGTTGTTTTAATCAAGGTCAGGGCTCACAGAAACTATTTCAGTGGGGTACATTCTGTCTACAAACATTTATTGAGAAATACATTGCATACACGGCTGAGTATTAAGACAAAAATAAAGATAAATACCATCTTCTAATGAGGGGGACAGAACCGCCATCCTCAAGTAGCTCATCAAGGACAGGGCAAGAAATGCTGGCCCGTGGTGAACTAGAAACATCCTTTTGTTGTTTATATCCAGTTTTGTGTTGGGAATTGATGGCATCTTGCAAAGAAACATACAATGCTGGGGGGAAGAAAAAAAACACGAGCAAGAAAGATCGGGGAAATGGACAACGAGGCCAACTAGAGCCAAAGCTGAGGCCAGTTCACAAACTATACCCCCTGGGAGCCGTTGGAAAGCAAGCGCCAACTCTGCTACATGCACAAAGACACCCCCTGTGAGCGATGCAGCACCTGGCGCCGAGCAGACATTCAGCAAATGAGGGAGGCACCAGGCACGTCTCCCCTCCAGGCCCCTGTAGCTCCTCTGTCAGCCACACCAAACCACCTTGGGAGGATTCAGGATTTGAGGCCACCTTCTCCGGACCAGATTCCACTGAAAAGTTGGAAGGTGGAGACCCTGCTGCCATCTTCTTCCATCTGAGACGAATGTGTTTTGTTTGAAGAAAGGGGAACGGGGAACATGTATCACAGTCTCCCTACACTTGTTCAGTGGCTGGGCACTTCCCAAAGCGTTTCTCTTGAATGGTGTCTTATTGTACATTATTTTGACAGGTAGGGTTTTTCTCCCCATGTTTATGGTTTTCATCGTTCCAACTAGACAGCAGGAGACATATCCATTTGCAAATCTCCCTGTTCTTTGAGCACACAGCACAATACCTTGGAGGTAGTGGACACTTGATAATGACTTCTCAAATTTTTCTTTTACTGGACATCAACAAAGACTCACTTAGCTCTTGTGTGCAAATGCTGTGATGGGCCGCAAAGCCTCATTTATGTATTGACCGCTAGGAGGGTTCAGAAAGCCCGTGTGGAGAAGAGGTGTGTGTGTGTGTGTGTCTGTCTGTCTTACCATTCCATCAACAAGAGCTCGTTCTTTGGCAACATGATCTTAGACTTCTGTGATAACCAAATTTGGACTATAGGTGTAGGAAATTAGGACAGGAGGGTCAGAAGGAAAGGGGGTTCATGAAAAAGGCAAGGACTAAGTGCTATGTGATGTGCTTAGGTGCAGTTTTTGATGAAAAATATAAATGGGGAGAGAGCAATTTCAAGCAGCCATCAAACAGAAGAGAACAGAAGAAAGAGGGTAATTTTTAAAGTAGCATGGATTATGAATTGGATCTTTAATAAATGTTCTTTAAGGGAGACAAATATGTGTTTAAAAACTGTTATTAATTTTGGCTCCTGTAGCATGTTTATTTGAATTAGAAATCACGCCAGGACTGGATCACGTGTGACCAGGGACCTATTCAGGTTACAAAGATTGATGTGTTTTCACGTCAGTGCATGCTTGGTTATACCGGCTAATGGCTCACGTAGTAAATTCAGAAATCACATCACTAGGCAGGAGTAGAACAAAGCAAAACTCTTCACCTGTTACTCTAATTTAAAAAAAAAGTAACTCGAGAGCTTCATTAGTCAATTCAAGAAGCAACGAGACAGTATTTCCATCTAGCAAATTTGCAAATAATTTGGGAAAGATCAATATGTATGAAGTGAATTCTGCTATACATTCTTAATACATAGCCTCCAAAAAGTTAAAAACCTGTACATTACCAGTGGAATTGTAAGCTGAATCAGTCTCTGACAAAGAATATAGTAACGTATACCAAAGCCTTAAAACTATTTGTATCCTTTGGTGGAATAATTATCCTAAAGCAATAATAAAAATGGATTAAGAATATGGAATATTACATACCCATTAAAATTTAATGACCATGTAAAGAAATTAAGTATATATATATATATATATATGACTTCAGTTTTGTAAAAATATGTATACACCTGTACCCACACAGACAAAAGCCTGGAAGGAAATACTCCAAATGCCAGGTTTTATTGGCTATTAGAATCATGGGTGGGATTTTTTTCTTCTTTCTGCTTTTTAAAATAAAATTTGTATGGGTGGATATGGCTTTAATAACATGACAAAAATAAACATTTTTTTTGGGGGGGGGAAGACCTAGTTTGTAACCTAAGCCAGTCTTACTCAACTTTGCCTAACAAAGGATTCTGTTAAATTTTCTACCAAAAAAAAAGTTCACGTGCAGACGTATCGAATAGGTTTGTCACTGTCTCTTCAAAGGAGGGAATTCTGTTTCAAATTCGTCTTTCGCCCAGAGCAGCTAATTTGATTTTATCAGTCATCAGCAAAGCCCTTACATTAGGTAATTTATGCATTTTTTAGCTCCATCCCTAAAGGGCAAGATTCAGAACTTAATGGAAACCATCACACCGTTAGACTGCTAGAGTTCATCAAACGTGTTGGCTTTAAGAAGCCTCAAGCCTGATGCATGGAGTGGTCACCTAAAGCATGTTCATTTGATCTGACAGCTCTCGGGAGGAAGGCAGGGGTGGAAACAGGACAAGGAAGTCCTGATGTGCAAGTGTCAGCCCTGGGATAGCGGCCGGGAGGCAAGACGCCAGGACTTGATTGGCAAAGCAGGTACCAAGATAATTCTCCCCTAGATTCCCGTGGATGGGATATTTTTGTTAAAAAGTAACTCCTTGTCGGTGCTCCTGGCAGCATTCCCAGATCAGCCTCCTTCTCCGGGGCATCTGCTGCCTGGAGAGACCTTGTGATCTGTTTTTCATTAACAACCTGACTCATCTCCAGCCTTTATCTAAAATCATACCTGTGCTTGCTCTTCTGCGCTTCTTCGCTTTGCTTTCTGTGCTGCTGGCGTTCAAACAGACTACTTTGCTCATCGTTAAGGCCTTTTCATCACTAGGTTTCTCGGGAAGTTCCGACACTTGGTGTTCATTCCCCTGACAAATTGGTTTTGAGGGTGAATCGGATGTGGCTTGTCAGGCACTTGGAAAACAGACCTCCTGGCAGCTGGGGAGTCGCCGTGGATGGCGAGAGGGGTAACAGTAAACACAGCACTGGGATGCCTTCAGAAGTCTGCAGGCTGCGGAGAGTCAAGCAAGAGTCTGTATTTAGAGAGGTCTTTGAGATTCTGGGATAAAATACAGGTGCCGGAATAAAGCCTTTCTGCAGAAATGGTAGAGAGGAAATGGCCCTTCGGATTCCTTACCAGCCATCTGTCTGGCTCATCTACAGTCTGCTGTTCACCCTTGCAGCAGGGGGGATAGCATGAAAGAAGGTTAGGATACAAACTTCCAGTTAGAAGGTAGCAAGTTCTGGGGCTGTGATACAGGTGTGGTGGTTACAGCTAACGATAGTGCGTTATATACTTGAAAACTGTTAAGAGAGGAGATTTGAAATGTTCTCCGCACAAAAAAAGAAATGGTAATTATGTGACATGATGGAGGTTTTGGCTAACACTGCACTGGTAACCACTTTGCAATAAACAACTAATACACATGAACAAGTGCGACTATATCAAGCTGAAAAGCTTCTGTACAGCAAAGGACACCATCAGTAGAACAAAAAGACATCCTACAGTATGGGAGAATATATTCATAAATGATGTATCCGATAAAGGGTTGACATCCAAAATACATAAAGAGCTCATGCACCTCAACAAACAAAAAGCAAATAAGTCAATTAAAAAGTGGGCAGAGGAGCTGAACAGACGCTTTTCCAAAGAAAAAATTCAGGTGGCCAACAGGCACATGAAAAGATGCTCCACGTCGTTAATCATCAGAGAAATGCAAATTAAAACCACAATGAGATATCGCCTCACACCAGTTAGGATGGCCACCATCCAAAAGACAAACAACAACAAATGTTGCTGAGATTGTGGAGAAAGGGGAACCCTCCTACACTGCTGGTGGGAATGTAAATTAGTTCAATCATTGTGGAAAGGGGTATAGAGGTTCCTCAAAAAAGTCAGAATAGAAATACCATTTGACCCAGGAATTTCACTCCTAGGAATTTACCCTAAGAATGCAGTAGCCGGTTTGGAAAAGACATATGCACCCCTATGTTTATCGCAGCACTATTTACAATAGCCAAGAAATGGAAGCAGCCTAAGTGTCCATCAGTAGATGAATGGATAAAGAAGAGGTGGTACATATACACAATGGAATATTATTCAGCCATAAGAAGAAAACAAATCCTGTCATTTGCAACAACATGGATGGAGCTAGAGGGTATTATGCTCAGTGAAATAAACCAGGAGGAGAAAGACAAGTATCAAATGATTTCATTCATCTGTGGAGTATAAGAACAAAAGAAAAACTGAAGGAACAAAACAGCAGCAGACTCACAGAACCCAAGAACGGACTAATAGTTACCAAAGGGAAAGGGACTGGGAAAGATGGGTGGGAAGGAAGGGATAAGGGGGAAAAAGGGGCATTACGATTAGCAGACGTAATGTTGGGGGGGCACGGGGAGGGGTGTACAACTCAGAGAAGACAAGTAGTGATTCTATAGCATCTCACTATACTGATGGACAGTGACTGTAATGGGGTATGTGGTGGGGACTTGATAATGGGGGGAATCTACTAACCATAATGTTGCTCATGTAATTGTACGTTAATGATACCAAAATTAAAAAAAATACACTGCACATCTTAAACTTATACATAAGTACAGAAAGTGAAATTCAGCATTCCACAGCCTTTATGTGGCTGGAAGAGGCAGAAAGGGCAGGCTACAACGTCATGGGCATCCCACCCCTCTCTGATGGCCTGGACCAAAAGTCATGCTGTTTGTGGAATAATAGCAATAACCACCCCACTGCCCCCACCCCGCCCCATGCAGAGATAAAAAAGCACAGAGTCTTTTCTATTATAGAAATTCTCACCTTGCAGGCATCTTTCAGCTGTTTCTCAAATAGACAGTCCATGCAGACCTCCCTTTGGCTTGGCCACTGGTGAAGGACATGTGCCACCATCGTGTTTGTGGTCCAGCTGGGGAAGCTCCGCCCCCTGGTGCTCTGCCCATGGCCCCAGACACACCCTCAGGGGCACATGCTGTCAGCTTATATTCCTGTCTTTTTCATTTGTTCACTCGTTTGTTTGTGTAGAGGAGGGCTAAGGGATGCACGATGTCACCTTATTCATGATCTTTTAGAAAGGTTTACCCAGGCCATGGATGTGCACCACGTAAATATCTGGTGTGGGTTCCCCCTTGAGCTAAGCTTCCTGTCAGAGTTGCTCAGACCTGTTCGGTCAATATGGCCTTATTACAAGTAAGTGCCATCCCCCCATTTACCAGCTCGGGTGGGATCTTTCGGCGCAACCCAGGCAACAGCAGCCTGAGATGGGGCCCGGGGACCTGGACTTTGCAGGCAATCCTCATTCACTCCTGTCTGGACACAGTGCTTAGGGAGATGGGTTTAAACGCAGAGAACAGGGCATTTTCCTGTGATCTCTGAGCTCCTCCCACCTGGGAATAACTCACTGTCTTCTTCCCACTTGCATTTCCTCACATGGACCGTGCCCTGCATGTCCTTTCTTTACCACCATAGCACTTGAGATTTCTTATACCACACGCAAGAAAACTAAGAGCTGAAAGGCATGCCCAACCCCTGGTTCTTCTTCTTCTTCACCATGTGACATAATCCCTTTCAGTCCCTCGTCTGTAAAATGGGGATTCCCAATATGATTTACCTCATAGGGTTGCGGTGAAATAGGAGAGTTAGTGCATGCTAAGATGTGCCGCGTGAATTAGAGTTTAGCACATGTGAAGACTCACCCGGCTACCTAACTGTTTTCATCTTTCTCATTTAATCCAGTAGGTGTGTATTCAGCTTTTACTATGCTTATTATTGCCTTCTGATTACCCCTTAGGGGAATTTTTCATTTTCTTCCCAGACAGAAGTGCTTTTAGCCTGCATTAACATTTCCTCTGGGCCCCAGTGTCTCCCTTTTGGATCACTGGAAGTTGTCTCCATCTTCTCTTACGGATTTTCCTTTAAACTCTTGTGCACATGTTTCTGCCTCCCCCCCTGCCCCCCACCACCGCTTCTAATTCAGCCTATATCCCAATTCTTGCCACAGGTGCTAGAATAGAGAACAGCAACCTTAACAAAATAAGCAACTGTGATGTGTACAAGGAACGTGATTTTCTTTCAGTTAAAAGGCACTCCCTTGAAATAGGTAAATCAGCCACATTTCTGGGAGAGAGACAATGAACTGAACTTACATTTTAGTGGAGTTTTCGCTCCCACAGTTTCACATATGTTGTCCACCACTTTCTTTCCTGGTATCTTGTGCTTATGTAATTTCTCCCCACCCTTTTCCCCCTTTACCTTCTCTATTGATTTAAATTAAGCTCGGTTGGTATTTCTTTGAAAAGAAAACACAAGCTTGCTGGGTTAGGAGGTTTTTCCAAGGCCTCTATGCTCTAGTAAAATCCTATATACGTCGGTTCTGCAAACCAACATTATTTTTTCTGTGCAAACACCATGTGCATGTTCTAAGACATGGGCCCTCTGTGTAGGATCCCTTCACACATGTAGAAACAGCTGACGTGTCAGCACTTCAGTCCAGTGAACACCGAAGGATCCTGGGTCAGAAAGGTCAGGGCTGTTCTGCCGGGGTTGGTGCCTGACTCACCTTGACCTTTAGCCCCAGCATGAACATCGATGATGGCGCATATTCCAGTTCTATACTGCCCTGCACACAGTCTGCTGCCAAAGATGTCCCTCAAATTTTGGATGCCCCCATGGAACAAATGTTAGTTTTTTATTGTTGTGCAGTGGTATTACTGCCAACATAATGGTCAAAAACAAAACACATCTCTTATGTCACAGCTGCTATGTGTCGGGGTCAGGCATGGCTTAGCTGCATCCTCGGTGTAGAGTCTCCCAAGGCGTCAAAGTTTTGCGTGGGGCTGTGGTCTCATCTGGGGCTTGACTGGGTGAGGACTCGCTCAAGCTGCTGGCAGAGTTCAGTTCCTTGCTGTTGTAGGACTGAGGGCTTCTTGCCGGCCGTCAGCATCTAGAGGCTGTCCACCATTCCTTGCCACATGGGATTCCCCAGTGCGACCTCTTAACTCTCAAAGCTAGCAAGGGAGAGAGAAGGAATAGGCTGTGTGGTAACACAGCAGGGGAGACATCTTAGGGAAGGAAGGCAGGGCCATTTTCTCCAGGATCAAACTCTGTGCCAGGAGGAGCTTCGATGATTTGACTCACACTTCTCCATGTGTCTGTGTCTGCTTTACAAATTGAAAGACAAAGCCTGGCTTACAGGGCTTTGGTGATAAGTAAATCAGTAAGGTAGCTGGAAGTCCTTTGCAAAATTACATATATCACCCTAAGATATAAGTTACTTCCATGCTTAGACACCCAAGGGAATGAAATTTGCCCTCTGTTTTAAGGCTTACATGTGGAGGAAGGACTATTTTAAATTTCTGTGGAAAGATGTGCAGCCCTTGCTCTGCTTCTAGTTCTCTGTCCCATGCCACTGGCAGGGGACAAAGTGGAGAGTGTGGTGACCTCTTGCCTGTTTACTGCTCACGCATCTGCAATTCCCCTTGACCTCACTGCTCCAGAATGTCTATATGGGGTCTGGCAAAGAAACCAGCCCCCCTGCCCTATGTCACAGCTGCTGTTAGTGCCCACTCTTTACCCTCACCCTGAGGGGGTCCTCTCTGATGTGAACAGGCCCAAGCGGAGCAGTTTCTGGGGGAGCTCTAGGCACTGGCACGGGTCAGGATATCTGGTGGGATGGCGCATTGTGATGGTGTAGAACTGACCTGAGCATATCCTGTATCCCATCATGTCTGTCCATTTACCTGGGTTTCTTGGCCTCACAAGCCCAGTGGGATAATCTTACTCTTCCTACTGGGTACTTTAGAAAACAGTCGAAAATGAACTTGATGACTGAGGCTGAGCACCAGCACAGTGTCCTGAAAGCCCTGGTCCAGTGATTCATCACCTGGGAACATGCACCAGTGTCCCCTACGCGCCAGGCATGGCATGGAGGCTGGGGAACCCTTGCCTCTAGCACACCCACCTCCCTAACTCTCTCAAACCCCACTCACGCCTATTTCTACTACAGTGACAAGGCTTCAGGTTCATAAAATATTTAAAGTTATCATCTTTTGAGCATCTATTATAATGCAGACACTATGCCAAGTACTTGCCTACTTAACATAACATTATCTCTTTCAATCCTCATTTAATGCCCTTGAGTTAGGTATTTCAATATATCCATTTTAATAGATTCAGAGCCTGGGGCATAGAGCTTAAGAAACTCCTGCAGGCACCCAGGTAGGAGGCGGCTGGCCAGAATGAGACCCAGAGGGGGCCTTGAGCCAGGCCTGCCCCCACCACCCGGGTCTCCTGCCTCATGGACACAGGGCATTGGCAACCCCATTTCTCTCCGCTGCCAAAGTTACAGTATCCTACTTAATGGTAGGGGCTTTCATCTTTTTTCAGGTTCTGCTTGAGAGATACTTTTCTCTCCGAATCTCTGTTTGCCTCTGTGATATGGCCAGCAGCTTCGCCCTGTCCCACCCATGCTGCCCCTAAATGTGGACTAAGCCCTACTTCTCATTGTCCCAAAGCCCAGCTAAGACCAGACCATCGATTCAACAAGAGATTATTAGAGCCTTTGGAAAACAGAAGAGGATTAAAATGTGCCCAGCAGAGCCCCTCCCCAGCACAGCACCACCCTCGCCCGGCCTGTTGGCAAGGCCCGCTCATCTCCACTTGAGGGACACCCCTAGCAGGCAGCTCTGCCCTGCACCCCCACTCTTCTGAAACCTCTATGAAATCCACCAACCATGAAATCTTTCCCGGAAGAAGCATGATTTGCACCTACGGTTTCCTTCTCTAAAGAAGGTTTCACGCTATCATGCAGAGCCCTGTGATCTGCGAACATCCCACACCAGGAAAGAGACTCAGTTTCTCGTGGCAGGAAAGATGCAGAATGTCCTTTCCACAACTGGCATGTGCCTCTTGGTAGCTATGCCCTATACCAAGAGGAATTTGAGCCTGCTCTCTCTAGACTCACTAGGACCCGGTTGGTGGCTTTAGAAAGGCCATTTTTTCCATTTCTAGCCATAAAGCTTTGAAAAAAATATCAGAACTCAGACTCATTCAGGATGCCCAGTCTTAACATTCATAGAGTGTGTCTCAGTCATGGAAACCATTTCTCATCTGTTACCTCCTTGTACCTAAGAGATTAGTCGTCACACCTGAGGAGAACATTACGCATCTTCTCACACCCCTGCACAGCCCTGATACCAAGTTTAGACAGAGTCAGGCTTGGGTCTGACAGCGTTTGTCTGTTTCCCTAGGTTTTTCCCTGGGCCCTTTCTCCACCTTTGAATTATTTCTTCTCTAAACCTTCTCTTCACTAGGCAGGATGTTGGGCTGGGTTCTCGTAACTCATGGGGAATCTTAGCCTTAACAAAAGCCACGCCAGTTCTTCACGTAGGATTTCCAAGAACTGATGAACGTTCTTTTGCTAATAAACTCCTTGACCACAGCTGGTTCTGGGCAGGTGTGCATTTGCAAACAGTGAGCTGGCAGTCCAAAATGGGCTTAAGCAGAATTCTGCACAAGCAAGCATGGTCCAACCCACCGAGACGGTGCTGCTGTATGTCCTCTGCTTTGTGTAGCGCGAAAAGGCATTCAGAACCCCAGGCCTGGGGTTCTCCGTGAATTCTCCTCACACAGAAGTATGGCCCTTAAAAATCACCCTGGTTCCTCTCCGTCCTTTACCTCGCATTTAAGGAAAAGAGAGGGGAAGTAGGGAACACAAATCGTTACTGATTCATCGATCTGTTTCAAGGCACATTGATCTGTTCCAAGGTGGGTGGAAGGGCCAGGTTCCCCTCACGGCCACGTGCAGGACAGAATTAAGTCTGAAGCCTAATTTAAATCTGATGAAATGGCATGTAGGAGCCCACGCTTCTGTGGCCATCTCAGCGTGCCCCCAGAAGGTGCATTAATTCTCTCCTGCCAAAGGTAATAGCATATGTGTTATAAAGATCTCATGTTTTCTTCCCCCCTACCCCGGTACATGAATCTAGCCTAACAAAACAAAGCAAAATGAAACCATGCCCAAACAGAAACGACCCCTGCCTCTGGGAAAAAACACCCCCCCCCAGCAGTAATTCCTGGGACGGTCCCAAGCCCATTTATCTCCAGGGCTGTTTGCACACAAGGGCGGGCTCTGCCTGGTTATCTCTATACAGGCGACCGTCTTTATTATCTTCATTATGAATCCACTTCTAATGCACTTGTCTATCTCCATGGAGCCTGTCAGTCTGTCTAATGGCCTTTGATAGTCCCAGGTCAGACAGCATCTCATTTCCAATCTTTGTACTGCCCTCCCATGGCATAGAATGGACAGCTGCAGTCTGTGGGCATTAGCAGCTAACAGAAAGGGCTTCCAAAGGGTGTGTGTGTATGTGTGTGTGTGTGTGTATGAATGAAAATTATTCTCTCCACCCAATAGCATAACATCGTGGTTTAATGTTACCCATGTAAGGAAACAGGAAAGAAATTAATGGATGAATTTATTATCACAGTTATTATCAAGTAACCACAAGCCCAGGTCTTGTTTCATGACTAACACTAAATCTACACTTGGCAGGGTTTCATCACCAATGGGAAATTTGACAGGCCAGCAGAGAAACCAATAAGGTTTTTAAAATATTTTTTTAAAGTACCCTTTCAATATTCAAAAACCAGTTTATCTAAAACATAGCAAATCTTATCTTCTGTGCAAACTTGTACACATGACTTATTTCCCCTCCATGTGGTAAATTGGCAAAGCATGCTCTGAATTTGCTGACCTTCAAGACACATTCTCCAGGGGGATAGGAATGACCTTTCCTTTTTAAATCCATTCCTGGGTTTCTTCTAGCCTGAAATGCAACGTGGGTGCCTCTGACTTTTATATGCAATTGTGTGTGAGGGCCCCTAATCAAAAAAATAAAGAAGGAAGTCTTATATCTATATAGAGAGAGCCTTGAATTAGCATAATGCTATACTGGTTGGAAAAGAAAAGCACATTTTTCCTAATTTTCTTCTCTGTACGTATGTATTTTCACAGCGAAGTCTGGCTGAAAGATCTCCTTACACGTTAAGTGAATCCAGTGGGGAATTAGTCTGGCTGGAAAGCCTGCTGGAGTTTTGATAATGAAACCTCTGCTGTGGCTGCATTTCTTGAGTTTCGGGTTGCATCTTCAGACTTATAAGCTAAGTCACCTAAAGAAAAAAACTTGAGGGGTAATAAAGTTCAATAACCAAAGGCCCCCACCCCCAAAAGGATCCAGAGCTTGACATTTGCAGGATCTATTTGCATTAGCTGTTCATTTTCCTGTCCATCCTCCGATGTAGATGCCACACAAATTGTTTTCCATGTTTTGTAAAGGAGGAAACTGGCCGGAGGAGGGCAAGTGATCTGCTCCAGGCCAACTCTGCCAGTGAGTGGTAACAGAATCACGGTCAGGACCTTGGATTCTCATCACAGGGTTTTCAGACGCACAGAGGAGGTCTTTGCACGCCAGCGAGCAGGAACGGCTCCCGTGTAATTTATCTTGCTATGCCCAGCTTTAGGTCTGGAGTAGGTGTGCTCAGGAAACAGTGGCTAAATAAAGGAGAGCCCCAACACTTTGCAAAGAGGGGACTGATGCAGAGATGGTCACGGGGTGCCGCCTCCTCGGGTCTCTTGCGTCTGCAGCCGTCTAATCCGTTGTCACTTACACAGCCAGTTTATGGGGAGCGCGACCAGCCTCGTGGGTTGTGGACTTTATCATAAGACACAGGCCTGCTTTCTAAACTTCCTTCCACCGAGTCCAATCCCAGGCTTCAGCCGTCTGCTGCGTCCTGTGTGCTGGATGTGAGCGGTCTGTGACTCCACCCAAGCTGGAAGCTGTCATACTCATTAGCAGTCACTTCCCCCGGCATTTGCATTCAGCCTAACAGAAGTGCCAGAACACATCTGCACCTCACTGACTTGCAGGTCCACCACCTCCATGTCAACAGGAAGTATCAGACAAGGATTAACGTGTTACAAAGGCCAAGCAAGGAATCACGGAGGTCTCAAGAACCTTCAGGATGGGAGACACAATAGCGATGCCCTGTGCTTTTCTTTATTTGTCAGAAATGTGCACTGTAATGCCATTTCTTGAAAGGGCCGCAGATCAAACACTCTAGGAACGAACAGTGTGGAGTAGGTAGTGTATTCGGTTGGAATTTTCATTATTAGTATGTTTCATGTGGCAGGAAGGAAGTTTGAAGCTCCTTGCCTGACGCTGGTTCCATTTTCATTAGTTTATATATTGGTAACCCCATTACCTAACGGTAATGCTATTAGGCAATGAGCCATAATGAAAAAGGAGGTTATGCAAATAAAGGTACCCCAGGATGTACTATTCCTACATTTAAATATGAACTGAAACAATCCATCCCTTTTTTTAACCTCCAGACCATAGTCAAATGTTTTTTGTGGGTTTTTTTTTTAAGTAGCAGGTACCAAGGATCACTTTAAATAAGCATGTCCATGCTCAACAGTCAAAAGCTTTGGTCTTACCACCCATGCACCTTCATGCCCCAAATTCCAGGCATGAGCTGGGAATATTATACCACACATACAAACCTCCCCCTTGCCCACTATTAGAAATTTTAAGTCCCAGGCTAAGACTAGGTCTCTGGTGGAGTACAAATTTCAGTGGGATTTGGAAAAATCCTTTAAATAGATTTTTATTGGTTTTTAAGAACAAGGTTATTTTGTGTTAATAATGGGCATACATTAGGCTTTAGATAATTGCTTCATGTAACTTAGGCTTTGGGCTTTCAGCTAAATAAACATGCTGTGTGTTCACAGGTGTATTGTCCTCAAGGGCACTCTGCTTTTAAGGGTGGCAGCTGCTGTCGAGGTGTCGCTGATGGAGCCCTGCGTATAATTTATTGGAAACAGGTGCTCGCTCATGATGAAGATAGACAGGAAACTAAAGCAGACAACATGTTTAACCACCATTAAAAAAGTTCAGGTTCAGAGAGACAATGTGTCTGAGATGTTTGGGAGATGTTGCCAGCATCCCAGGCCCAAGTTTAAAAGCTCCTGCCGATCAGCATAAGGAAGAAATTGTACATGAATTTCAAGCAGCCCAGCTTAATGAGTGCCTGATGGGTCCTGCCAGACTTAATTGATTACATGAACATTTTTTTAGTTTGTGTAAGGCTAGCAAAAAAAAAAAAATTATACTTTCCTAAGCTAATTGTTAAAAATTACTTTCCAATGACGTAGTAACTGTTGGTTTTCAGCGATCTGGACAGTGGGCTACAGTGTATTTGCGGTGGATTCTGAATGTGGATCCATCAGCCGTGGGAAGATCCCAGGGTTTGTGGCCTCAAGGCAGTGGTACAGGCGAGGGCCCAGACGTGGGAGACGACACCTAGAACCTGAGGTCGGGGTGCTTGTCCTCTGCCTCTGGGGATCCCTCTGATTAGGAGCCAGTCGGCAGGCTTGGGGATGGCTCGTGTGTCCCGTGTCTTCCAGCCCCATGGAGTGATGGGAAAGGCCGGGTGTCCCCTTGCTCCCGGAGTGAGCCCTCAGAGTTCTGCCCTTCACCACCCCCCCCCCCCCGTAAAAATGAGGAAACGTACCAACCCCTGCTCGGTGAGACGTTCCCCCTGTGAAGAGGCGTTTGTATTTTCCCAACTAATCTCCCATCTCATCGACGTGCCCCATAATACACACGTGCAGTAAGTATGCATACTAAACACAGCCGAAAGAGAAGTTAAGAGTGCGTGCACAGTTCTGTAACCTCAAAAACCTAAATATCTTGGCCATGTACATGTTTAAAAAATACCCACAGGCACTAGACCACATTACGGCCTAATGGCCTGCCAAATTTCATTTTGGGGAGAAGAATCTATGTCTGAGTTACAACACACGAGTGCAAAAAAAAGCAACTGAAACAACAAAATTTGGTTAAAAAAACATCTTTGGACCCCCAGGCTGAGACCCTGTGTGCCGAAAATGTCGACAAAACTTGATACCACCAGCAGTGGGCACGCACAGTTTTCGTATCTGCTTTATGTGAAAAATCATTGACAATTTAATGCTTGCATTAATTTGAAAGAATTTTGTGCAGTAGGTAGAAACTTGTACATTACCATTCCTAATCTCTACCAGCCGTCCAGTTCTCTTCTCAAAGGGAAAGTGAGTGACAGGGCAGAAAAACCCGAATCTGCTGGAGGGCTGTGCGGCTCCATTTATCCCATTTCGCACAGCCCATCCTGGCCTGAAATGCAGGAATTCCGTCTGCATGCTGCTCAGAGCCTTCAGCGGAGGGCTAGCATAGGAAAGCAAATAGCTGATGTAAAAATAAACCTTTTATTTAAAAAAAAAAACCTTATAAGGCCCCTTTATTTAGAGGGAGAGTCACTCAAATAAATACACCGTTAACAAACTTATATAATGAATAATATATACTGTAGCAAGTGATGAAATGGAATCTCAGAGAACAAGTGCTGAAATCTGATGATTGATTAGCAAAACTATAGGGTAAATAAATCTTCTCCAGTTCATAGCTGGTCTCAGGGATGAGTTTCTATGGACATACCCCACAACGAGAGGCACCAGTTGCCAATCCAAGGCGGGTCAGATTCTGAGCTGAGCACACACAGACTTACGCACAGCACTGTGCAGAGTAGTTACGGGCTTGGAGGTCCCAGTCAGAGGAGTCCAACTCACCGACGGAGAAATACGCGTGTTTTCCATCGGAGTTCATGAGTTACCCGCGCTCTGTGGGACCCACGTGTCTTAAGTATCAGAAGCAACTATTTTTAATTTATTAAGAGGGGAATTGTGAACCAGCCTGGTTTCCTTGAATGTGTTTCTTGCGAGCACACCAGTGAAATCACCCATTCAGAGACTTTTATTCTCTAGCTTTGGGATTCTAGCTTTGCATCCTCATTCTTCTGCCCGAGTGGATACAGAGAGCCCAGTCAAACGCTTCCTATTGATCTTGGAAGGCAGCCGCCTTCGTGTTTGTAACCCGCTGTGCTCTGACGTCTCAGTGGCAGAGTCATGGGGAATAAGGACTAACGTGACAGCCCAGGGGGCGAGCGGCACACCTGCAGTTCTCCCTCCGCATAATTCAGCAGGGTCATTTGAAGCAAAGGGAGAAATGTCCCTGAGGGCTCGTTCATGGGACCTGGGCCTCAGCTGTGATCTGGAAATAGAGAGGTTCCCACCGACGAGCAGCGGAACGTGCTCAACGAGGCTCGTGGCCACAAGGGAGAGCACGCCTTCTCTGTCTGTTGGTCCATCTGACCACCTGTCCGTCCTTCCATTCATCTTGGTTGTGTCCTGTCTGCTCAGTTCCTTCCTATAAGGACACCCCTGAGTCTATTCTCTTCTGGGGCTGGGTGCTAAGCATGTCTTTTATTTTGATGCTTTGACATCTTGAGACCTTGCTGGCTCTGAAAGAGACTGCCTTCCCCAAGGCTAGCTAATTCTGAGAGAGAGTGAGCAAACGGCTCCCCAGGGAGTGTGCCTTTCATGTGTAAGCAGCTGATCTGAAGTGCATACCCTCAGTCACCTCTCCCGTGGACCAGGATCCCCCGTCCCCATCACCCCAAGCCAGGTAGCACCTCCCTGGAGGCAACTCCAGGGCCCCAGAGCCCACTCACGTTGTTCAGACTAACCCGTCCAACACCCGTTTAGACTGCTTACCCCACTTCACCCTTTCCTTTCCATGAAAACACCAATAAATGTCCTCGTCCACATCTGCCCCATCTCAGCCTGCTTCCTGACGCACGGTGCCGCTTCCCTCTGTGGCCGTGTGGCATGGCATGTCCCTTCCTGTTGGGGACTGTGAGTAACAAACTTTTCGGGGAGCGGTTGCCTCTGATCTGTTGGCCTCATCATGTCTATGCGTAATAATAAAACCTGAATTTTCAATTGGCCGGAATAAATAAACATACCTTCAAAGCGGTTCTGGTAGAATCGAAGTAGCGCTGAGGTTGGAGGTCAGGCAATCCGGTCCCGGCTACACCATATGCCTATCAGTGGTTTTGGCCAAGCCATTTGGCCTTGTTGAGGATAAGTTTCCACCTCCATCCACACAGACAATTCCCATTTTGGTAGATTTTTATAAAGGTCACATGGGTTTGGAGAAATGAAAGGCCCAAGCATGTGAGAGAAACGGAGCTGAATCCAATAGGTCCCCTTAAGGAACTTGTTCTTTTTTGCTTCTGGGACTGTGCGCAAGAAGGACGGAACCAAGCAGGCTTGTGGAATGACTACAGCGGATGTCTGAATGGGTCGCGAACAACCTGCGATGTGAGCTGATTTCAGCGGAGGCCCCTTTCAGCCACCAGATTCAGTGTCTGCTCCACCAGAGACACCCAGTCACGAGAGCCGGCCACCATCTCTTTCACTCCTTTCCCCTCAAGAGGCTTTCCCCTGGCCGATGTTTTCAAAGCACGCTGGTCAATAATGATAAACACTTCTCATAACTACCGGAAAATAACCAAGGGGTAAATGATCCAAACAGGTAAACGCTGATGTAGCAGAAGCACATGGATGTTTTGAGTCCATCTGGCCTGACTTTGGATTTAAACTCTAATGCTGGTTAGGACTCTTGCCTTCTCTGTGCCTTGTCTCCTCATCAGTAGAATGAGATGGACAGAGTGACCTGGTGGGGTTATAAACCCTGGCTTCATAATGACAGCAACCGTGACAGTTATTTAATATTTATGGGTTAGTATTACCTTTCCACTGGCCAGGCACTCTCTTAATTCCGTTGAAACGTCAGCAACAATCCTACAAGGTGGTCACTATGATCATGATCACTCCGACTTGTAGATGTAAGCCCTGAGGCATGGACAGACAATAAGGCGACAGCTGGAGGCAGGACTAGGACCCAGTGTGCCTGGGCTGGCTGGAGCCTGCGACCTGTGACCTTGACCACTTACGTATGTGACCTCCTGGGACTGTCTCCTCTGGGCCATCCGTGCCTGTTTTTCCTGATTTTGGGTTGACTCGGGGCCTCCAGGGAGAGCAGTGTTAAGACCCCTCCCTTTCATCCAGTCCTCCTGTTAGGGCTCTGTGGCCCACCTACCCTCACCCCCAAGCCCCTTCTGTCACAAGCTCCTATCTCTGAAGACATAATAAATTCAGGCCTGGAGTGGGGGGCAGATAGGGGAGGCTGGGAGGGGGCCGGCTGCCTGGAGAAGGGGCCCGGGAAACTTGGAAGCAAGGCTGGAATGAGCCAATCAGTCAGCAAGTATTTATTTAGTGCTAGGCAGCTTGGGGGATCCAGAGAAATTATAAGACGCCATCCGGTCCCTGGCTGCATTTCTGGCCGGGTTCCCCGTGTGCAAACCAGGCCTGGAGCCGGGGCCTACCCAGGCCCGGGAAGGCAGCCCCCGCCTGCCAGAGCGGCCTGCCCAGCGCCCATCACTGACCTCAGTTTCCAGAGATGTGTTGTGGGCATAATGCCGACACAGTCCAGGCAGGGGGTGGCAATATGCAGGTGAGTCAGCGCCTGGCCAGCGCCTCGCCCGGGGCTGGGCACAGGTGCACTCCACAAATGTGGGTTCCCTGGGGAGGCACGGATAGGGTCAGGCAGTGCAAGGTGTTCTCTGGAAGCCCCCGTGTCCTGCCTCGCACCACAGTGACCGCCACTTACTCCAGTCTCTGCCATGTTACTTGAGTTAAGCTCTAATGTTTCCCTAAATTCTGTCACCTCAGATCCCACCTATACCGCCCCTCCTCTCATGCTCTGGCCATTCTGTCCGCTGGGTTTTAAGCTCTGCTGCTGTTCACCGTCCTATCCCCAGGGCCTGGCATGGTGCTTTCCGACATAGAAGAAATTCAGTTAAGTACTTATCGAGTGATGGCAGCTTTTCTGGTCCCTTGCCTCCTCATGACTTGGGTCCCAAACTGAGAATGAGGATTCTCAAACCTGTAAGCCTTCCTTTCTCTTCTAATTAAAATCGTACCGAAAGCGCCTGCCAGCTCTGCCCCGCGTGTCTCGGTTGGGTGGCGTGCATGCACCAGCTCGGCCCTCTGGGTTCCAGTGTGTGCAGTGTCCCCATGGGGCAGCTCTCGGGCCCGCCTCTCCTCAGGTAGCCTTCGGAAGCCTCGGGGCTCTCTCCGGAGCTTTGGATATGGGCAGTCAAAGCCACTCCACGGCTCAGCTGTCAGAGCCAGAGGAAACTTTTTAATTACAGAAAACACGGACATCACGGAAGACGCTTCTAAGCTTTTCAAACTTTAGGTCCCATCTGGAAAATTTCAAAAGGTCGGCCATGTGGTGTATTCCATATGCCAAAAACCCCTGCTCATGTTCCCAGACGCTCTACCAGAAAAAAAAAAAAAAAGTCGGGACATTTTTACCCCAAAGTGTCTGGAGTCCTTACGAAAAACCTCCCCAAAATGTCCACGTTGATGCCCAAATTCAACATGGTGAACGCTGTCCTTTGTTTTCCCCTCCCAACATTCGTGGTGGGGGATAGGACCTTACACTGACGGGAAGATGCCTTCCGTCCTTGGCCGGCCCCGTGTCAGGTGGTAATCACCACTTGGAAACACCGAGATCCGTGCTATAAAAAAGATTTATGAATATTAATTCATTTTATAGCAGGTCATAATGTGAGCTGGAGAACAGACAGCGTGGTTTCATTCCAATGCGTAGCTGCAAACAAGAATAGGGTTGCGTGTTGTGGAAAATATTAGCTGGAGATGCTGGTTTGAAAACCAATTTGTTTAGAAGGCTTTGGCTCTTAGTCGCCAGACACCCTGAACTGTGGAGGGCCGGTTCTGGTGCACAGGGTTCATGAATTGTATGGCTCTCGTGTTTTTCATATTTGCAGCATTATCTGAAAAATCTGTAAAAGTGTATTGTTAAAAGGCAAACTACAAAACCCTGAAGCGGCTGGTATTGAGAAGGGTGAGTTCTCAAACTCTGTAGAGCTAGCTGGGGTTTTAGAGCGAGCTGTCTGGCTGGCTGGTCACTTCCCACCATCCCTGAAACAGTGCTTTGGGAAGGCACTGGGGCTTCCAATGCAGTGGCCTCTCCTTACCATCCTTCCAGCACTGGACATCCTACAGCCCCCTTCGTCCCTGACTTGCTTCCCTTGGGCATCAGCAAGGGAAGCCTGGGAGGCTGGATGACCACAATTAAGGGGATGGCCTCTGGGTTCGGCCAAGGGCTCCCCTTCGCCAGCTGTGTGCCGTAGACACACAGGGTCCTTATCTGTAGATGGGGATCACATGACTCCTCCGGCGGAGCCAGTGATGATGTAGTGTGTACCAAGTCCCTGGCACAGCACCTGATAGGTAGTAACTGCTCAGTGAACGCTCTCATTGTTTAATTAATAAAATTGCAAGGGAATGTTGGCAACTTTGTCCATGCTGTACTTTTGAGGGAAAATCTTTTATTTTGATACCTGAACCATCCATTAATCTCTTTAGGGTTTATGTTTTGGAGTCTTGGTTAGGAAATCCTTTCCTATCCAAAGGTCATAAAGATACTGTCTGCACTTTCTCCATTAATTCTTTGCTTTTAACTTTTACATGGACTTCTTATTCTGTACAGGATTGGGGTTTTTACGTTTGGTTTGGGTTGGGTTGTGTTTGGTGTGAGGTGGCAGTTATGTTGTGAGTTTCCATAAAACGAGGGGTGTTTTCCTCACGCGAGGTACCAAATAATCAATACTTCCTCCAGCTTATTTGTGATGCCATCTCTATAATATTCCAAGTTTTCAGAGGCAGCAGGAGTTGATGGGGGCACTCTAATCTGTTCCCTAGGTCTCCCGCCTGCTCCTATTCTATTGCCATACTGTGCAAATTACTGTTGCTTTTTGAAGTGTCTGACTACCTGGCGAGAAGAATCTCCCTACCATTTGAAAAAAGCAATCACGTTCTTTGCCACCCATGAATTATTATTTGCACACATATGTTTTATCACACCTCTCAAAAAGTTATGCTTGAACTTTGTATTGGAATTGCATTAATTTTCAACTTAATTCAGGGCATATTGATATCATTTCCATGTAAAATTACCCCCACCTTGGGAGGAATATCCATGCAGCTCTTTTTCCCTGTCCTAGAATAAAATTTTAAAATTTTCCATAAAGACCCTGGGCAGTTTTCATTAAGCCAGCTAATGGATAATTCATAGTCCTAATTGCCATTGTGAACTTTCTTATTTTTTTACACTTTCAAACAGAAATTTGCCTTAGTAGGTGCACACTGTTGGCTTTTATAATTTAATCTAATTTCTGGAAAACTTGCAAAACTCCCTTACAAATTCTCATAGCATTTTTCCCCTAATTTTCATGGATTTCTATGTAATGACTATTTTGTCTTTTCCTTTCCAATTAAATATTTTTGTTGTTTATTTTTATTATCTTACTGCTTTTTCAAATTTTTGGGACAGCAGTTGTTATTGTAGTAAGTTTTGTGCTGTTTCTGAGCTAAAAAGAAATGCTTCTAAAATTCCTTCGTGAAAATGTTTTCAATGAATCTTGGTAGATAAACCTTATCAGATTATTTCTAGTTTTCTCAGAGTCTTTTTTTTCCAGAAATGAAAAAAAAATCCTGTAATGCTAGTTTTCTAAGAGTTTTTTTCCAGAAATGGATAATGGACTTTATCATTTGCTTTCTCTACTTTTACTGTGGCCCTTTCAGTCCATTTTTTTTTTGAAAGGGTAAATCACAATACTAATTTAATTTCTCTTGCGTTGAACCATCCTTGAATCATTTTAATATACTTTCAGAAAAAAATAATATTTCATTTAAGGTTTTTAAAATGAAGTTCAGAAGTTAAATTAGCTTACAATATATTTTTTTTGTCTTTCACTCTTTTCATCTGGTTTAGCTATTAAAATTATATTGGCCTTGTGATATGAGCTGCCTAGACTTGTCTCATTTTCAGCTTTCCAGGACGACATGTATGAGATCCGATTGTGTATTCCTTCCCTCTGTAAAGCCTTCTGTGTCATTTATCTTCCATTGCCATCTTTCCCAGGCCTTTGGAGTTTGCTCTGTTGTCCCTTTTCTACCATATTTAGATGCCCACCGAGCTTAGTTATTTTTCAACCATGTTTATTTTCAGAATGTATTCGTAGCTATAAGTTGTACTCTAGGAACTGTGCTGGCTGCTTCCAGCCAATGCTGAAATGTACTACTTTTGCTGTCATTAAGCTGTAAAATTTCTCCTTTTGTTTTCTACTTAACACCAAATCTACCTGATAGCTGATTTTTTTGGGAGGGGTTGGGGGGAGTTAGAGAACATCCCCTGACATTGAACCTTAGAAATATATTGATACTTTTTGTCTTTAGTATATGGATCCATAATTATTTCAAAATAAAAAGGTTAAATCCACCACCAACAAATGCAGCCATTTCTCATCAAATAGAATTTAACTGAATTTTGCCTTGCTTTGTTTCGCTGAATGAGTTTTTACTAAATAATTGACCTGAACTGAATTGGTTAGTTCAGACATCTGGTTTCACCCAGACTTGCCGTATCCCACCCCCCAAGCCCAGAGCTCTCAGGAAATTGTTACCCTGGCACCTTCCCCCTCCCCTGCCCAGCAGACCTGGCCAGACTTTCTGACTCACCTCCCAGAGCCTCATTCCTTTAGTCCTGTAGCACTGGAGGGCATTCTGGGTGAGACGACTGTCTCACAGTGACTCAGCCATGCCCATTTAAATTACAGGAATTTAGGAAACAGACACAATCCAATTTATCGACTTGAAATGGTGAAGCAGTCATAGCATCCTGAACAAGAGATGAAATATGAGAAGTAGAGAAGAAATACTAATTTAACCAACCAAGGAAGGGAAAGGCCAGTAAAATGAGAGAAAATGCAAACACAGTAACAATCCATTAAAGACCCCGGTTTGGTGAAATATTCCTGTCTGAGAATCACCGTGAGCACAGAGAGCCGTCAGAAACATTTCTACAGAGCAGCCGATTGTGGCCGCACCAAGGGGGCTGCACCTACCTTGGGTCGTCCCTCAGCCTGCCCGCCTGCTCAGGTTAGCCGCGTCCTGTAGCCGTGCACCCCAGGCCGCTTCCTGACTGTTTAAACTCACAATTTTGTAAGTGGGAGACTCATTTCATGCAGGGTTTTTACTGCTCCCAGGCAACTGGCCATTTATGGGTCACTGGCGTCCCCGTTTCCTGCCCTTACATGTATGATCACATTGCACCTCTGACGTGAAAATGAGTGGCTCGGAGATGTGGTAGCAGATGTGCTCAGTTGGAGCAGGACATTTGGGGTACGTGCAGGTGAAAGTTAGCTTTGAAGGACTGGGAAGATCAATACAAGAATTTTGATATATTCCTATATTACTACTTATACATAATCAGTGTTCTGTTGACAAAAATTAAATAGGTTCCCCAAAGCACCTGCTTTTGGCCCCACCGCATTAATAGAGGCTCAATTATTTAAATTTGTTTAAAGTTTGATATTTCATTATAAAAAGAGAGATATATATATTATATTCTAATATATACACATATATATTAGTGTGTATATATTTATAAATAGTATGTATAATTAGTATATATAGATTATCTATAATTTGTGTATATATAATATATATACTAATATGTAATATCTTTTGATGATTCAATATACACAAATTATTCATTGACCCAATATCTATATGTTCTTATAAAGTGAACCTGAGACATAACCCATAACAAATGCTAGACCTTGACCTTGTTATCATTATAATTTGTCTTTATTGTTAGAAAACCCTATATATCAGATGGCATATGTAAGAAAAGGAGGGGGAGAAGAGGCTGATTGATGTGTTCTGCCACAAATCATATTCCCATCCTTTCTTGGGGGCCCTTTGACCTCTGCAAACCCATATGTTATCTGTCCCCTGTCCTGGGAGCATGTGGTCACTGGCTGAGGTGGGGGTCTACACTGGGGGTTTGTTGTGATTGATGAAGACTTGGCTTGGATTCCCTGTGTGACCAGGCTGAGACGGAGCCCTAGGGTCTTGAAATTTTTGAGACATAGTGGGAGTGTTGGGGGTGGGGGTGTGGAGAGAAGAAGTCTGTCTCTGTCACTTGGGCGTTAACTCACACTTGGCAGATGGCGTTTTCTGGAGGGTGTGGCTGAGTAGAGGTGGAATTACTCCTGGAAGGTGCTGGTTGGCTGAACTGTTTAGGAAATATGGAATGCATGGGAGACCCCGTAGCTGGGGAGAATCCTTTCCCCTCACTGCCTCCAGAAGCCAGCAGCACAAAGTCGCCCTGGGGAGAGATGGCAGAAGGCACATCGGGGCAGCATCTCCGGCCTGGACCCTGATAATAAGGGGCACGCTTGCAGCCAACAATAAAGTAGAGGACAGCAGGGTGGGCACTGCCCGCTAGGGGGCCCTCCGGAGATGGTCTCAGACCACCTGTGGAGACAGCCTTTGGGGAAACTGATGCTGCAGAGTGGTGTCCAGAGGGCGCTCCGCTTGGGGTCAGGATCGTGGCCATTTGGGAACTGAGCACAAATACGACCCCATTTTTTCTTCACTGGCTAATGAGTTTTAAGAACTTGAAGTATGACTCCACCAACAGTTATTGTGTTTTAGTAGCTACGGTATTTCCAGAACTTGGCAAACAATAACTGCGATCCTTACAGAAGCCTTGCAGAACAGATATTGCCCCCATTTTACATGTAGGACCATTGAGGCCCTGTGTGTTTAAGTAGTTTGCATAAGGTCATTCCCCTGGTTGAATGGGGGTCTGTCTGTCTGCAAATGCTGAGCTGCTTTTCCTCTGGGCTCTCCGCTCCATCGTCAATTCTGGGCTCAATTCCAAAGAACAGTGGAGAACTGCAGATTGATGGGATTGCCGCACCTTGAATCCCACGTAGAGGCTCATCTGCGGGCTGCTCCTGACTCAGGCTGGCCAGTCACCATCTCACTCAGCAAGGGCCAGAGGAGCGGCCTGTGTACGGGGTGGGGAGGAGGATGTTGTGGGCAGACAGACCCATACCTGTCCACTGGATCTCCCTGCCCGAGGTGATGTGATGGGTAAACTGGGGGTTGGGGACAGCTCATGTGAATAAGGAAGACCTGCGTTGCACACAAACAGAAACTTCTGGGGTCTGGCCTAGCACATGATTCACTGCAATTATCTCCAGAGCGTGAACCCCTGGGACTGAGGTCATCTCCTTGACAAGAGCAGATAATAAACTTGTTTCTCCCCGGGCCTGCTGCCTGAGACCAATATCAAACTGACCACTCCATCCTTCCCCTGGCCTGGGAAACAGTCCTCACTGGTGGGTAATGGGATGGCCAGTTCCAAGGACACTGATTCTAATCTGCCTTGGCAAATCAGACTAGCCCTATTTCGTTGTAGAAAAGCTGCTCAGAAAATTGATTTCTTCAAACAATTACATAGGAAACATTTGCCATTCCCTTAAAAAAAAAATGATGCAATAACAGAAAAGAAGTTAGATGGGGATCTACGTAATTTACCCCGTCCCCCCCCGTTGCAGGCTGTAAGAGATAAAGATTACACAGGGTGACAGGCAGTGTGGGTCACCTACATGGAAGTGGCAAAATTCATTTAGTTTGAAATAAATGGTTACCATTTATAATTAAATGTTCAAAGGGCTGTCCGCTGATTGAAAAACATTATCCCCTACTCTTGTTTCCAGCTGTATTTGGAGTTGATTGGCTAATTTAGGGGCAATATGCCTTTGATATTTGAGTCCATCCTTCACTTTAACTTGAAACAGACTTGCTGGGAAGAGGAAGTTGGGCTGGCGATGTGCTAATTCTTGTTTGTGATTTACCCCCGAGGAACTGTAAGAAACCTGCAGCCTATTGTACCTTAAGAACTGTAAGTGGAGATGGCCACATCTGGTATGTGGGCTGCCCCCCCCCACCGACCCCACCCCCAACCTCTTTTAAAAAATAAAGCAGCAACGCCAACTGCTTAGGCTACAAAGTCTGATGATAATGGTTAATTTATCAGAGATAAAAAGTTGGAGTCTAAAGGGCCCCAGAGAAGTTGAGGAGTTTTGCAAGAAGGGTTATAAGTGCCAGTAAGTGAATGGGGAAAAAAACTTTACGTATATTATGGAATTTCTCAGCAACATTATGCGCCGAGACAGAGCTTTTCAAGTGCATTCCTGGTTTGCAGTTAAGGGCCAAGTGGCTGTGCATTGCTGTCAGGCACACTGGTAGGTACACTTTTCATCTCATGGGGCCCCAGGGTCCTGAAGGAAAAGCAGCGTAGATTCAATAAGATAGGAAGTAATCAGTTTAATAAGGGCTATGTTATGATATTCACGGGCCCCTTTCTTGATTAAAAATAATGAAAATTATATTTTTGACCATGTCGGTATAAAAACAAGTAGATTCATATAATATCTGAAGACATTTTAATAAACTAGTAATCAAAATACACAATGTTTCAGTGCACTATTTTCTAAAGAACCAGGATTAATGCAAAAACACCCATGCTAAACAAAATGTAGACATTTAAAACGAAGACAGGATGAGCTGAACGTCAAAGCTTTCTGCAGCCCCCAGCTGCATCAGTGAGATTCCAGGGAACATAGACGCAGCCCAGGAGAGAGGCTGGGGTGCAGAGAGTACATCTGGAGTGGAGGCTGGGGCTCTGGGTCCTGAGAGCTGCCCACCTTTACCGCGCTGAAGTGCTGGGCATGATCACGTCCCTTCCCACTGCACCGCTGGATCCTTCTGAGCTGGGATGGAGGACAGTATTCTCACCACCAGCAGAGCGTGGAAGCTCATTCATTGTAGGTGGTCCACAAGCTCATATTTTACATTTATTGTTTTGCAGTTATTTTAATAGGTGTTGGAAAATCTGAAACTAGCATAAAACGCCATGGTTTCACGGTATTGTTGAGGACAAGAGTCAGGAAAAAGAAAACAGGGCAGATGAAGGTAAGTAACCAGTCTGCCTCTGTTATTAAAGTTGCATCAGAAGTTCTCAGAGCGTTCAGCGTTCTTCTAATGACTTCCAGTAGGGCCGCCACCTGAGATGGGACAGTGACGGAGTCACTTCCTCCGGCAGGTTTGGCCAATCCAGAGTCCCCCTGCTTCTTTTACCCACTTCCCTCCCCACCCCTATCCTCTCCTCTTCTCCTATAACATTCCACAGTTTCTTATCCTCACCACCTCAATGTGTTGCCTGTTCTTTTCACTTGCCTTTGAGATGTTCCTTTGACTTTAATTAAACTCAAGAGCCTGGAAAATGTATGCAGTCCTGTCTTAAAAAAAAAAAACAGACAAGTAAAATTTCCAGGCCATTTTTTTTTTCCAACTCCTATATATTCTTCTTAAGAACGCTCTCAGGGGCTATTTTGCACACACTTTTTTTTTTTTTCTGTAGTCAACCGACTCAGCCTCCAAGTGTTTAAAAAAAAAATTTTTTTTTAATGCTAGGGATAAAGAGCCTAAGCACAATGAGAAGGATCCAGTGGCAATCAAAATGAACGGCCCCCCATTTGCAGCTCTTCTGAAAATGATTTTTCATTTGAGAGGTGCTAGTCCAGACCCAAACAAGGCAAGGTCAGAATTTCCCGAGGATCGCGATGGAGCAAAGCCTGGGATTTATCGGCAAAATCTTTCATGATGAGATTCCCAGTTCTTATTTCCAGGTGTGGGAAGTGCTTTCCCAGAAGTTTAATGACAGAGCCAACAGGGGAGGTGCTTGCCTGACTCAAACAGGTAAATAGATTTGTGGTCTCCCATCACACGTGGGCTTTCTGGCATCTAGTGTTGTCGGAGACGTGGGATTAAAAAGATGTTGAAATGAACTCACCAAGCACGGTCCTAGAGAGAAAATCCATGACTCACGTGGATGAGGCTGAGGGAGGGCTCTTGGCTGCAGGAGCGTGTCTCTCCTGGGAAGGCCCGAGCTTGGGAAAGAAGCTGTTCCCAAAGAATGGACGCAAAGCCGTCGGTGAAGACTCCGCCATGATTTAGGAGCGTAGTGAGAAGAGGGGTGAGGGAGTAATGAGAAGCCAAGTGGAGCTGCAAAGGCAGGCAGTGACCATGTTCTGAGCTTCCCCGGAAGCACACGGGGCACATCATAAACAGAAGAATCTCATTTTCTCATCTCCAGGGGTCTCTTTGGAAAGAATTCCTTCTGAGCAACCCCTACCCCAGCCACCACCCATTTCACAGACGAAGAAACTAAGGTGGAGAGTCTAAACAACTTGCCCCAGGTATATGCACGTGGTAGGTGGTGAGGGCTGGGTTTGAGATCAGCCTCGGGAGCATGCTTTTCCACCATCCGGTGCTGTTCACATGGAGGAAACCTTTTTTTTTTTTTTAATTATTGGAGGTTTTCTTAAGGCTGTAAAAAAATAAAAACAAGAAAAATAGGACCTTACCACTCTACAAAATATTTTGACTTTAATTTGGGTGGAAGTATGTCCTAGCAGTCATGAGAAGATAGAGTAACACAGAACTCGGTTTGTTTCCTGGTTGCGCTGCTCAGGAGCTCTGTGCCTTTGGGTAAGACAGTTGACCCTCAGGAAGCTCGGTTCCTTGCACACAAGAGGCGGCACTGATGATACCAACCCCCTGGGCATGATGTGGCAATACCTCATGGTGATCTGGAACACAGGCTGTGGGATGAGACCGTAGTGGGTCTGAGTCCCACATGGCCCACTTGCTCGCTGGTGTGTCCCTGGGCAGGTCACTTAACTTCTCTGATCCTGAATTTTCCTGTTAAGTAAAATGCAGCTAATAATACAATACCTTTAGGTTTGATATAAAGATTAAATAAAATATGTTAAATGATGAACCCAGTTCCTAGAATTTAATAAGTGCTAGGTAAATGGACACTAGTATTTTTCTGACTTTTTGACTGAAAAATACATGCAATATTATATTGGTTTCAGATGAACAACTTAGTGATTCACCCATTATATACATTACTAAATGCTTACCATGATAAGTGTAGTTAGCATCTGTTACATACAAAGAGACTGCAGTATTATTGGCTATATTCCCTATACTGTACTTCCATCCCTGTAACTAAATTACTGTATAATTTGAAGTCTGTACCTCTTTATCCCTGTCACCTATTTCACGATTCCTTCACTGACATGGTAACCAACCATCCGTTCTCTGTGTTCATAAGTCTTTTTCCACTTTATATGTTTTTTGGATTCCACGTATGAATGAAACCATGTGGTATTTTCCTTTATCTGGCTTATTTCACTCAGAATAATACCCTCCACATCCATCGGTGTTGTTACAAGTCGCAAATTCCATTCCTTTTTATGGCTGAATAATATTCCATTATATGTATTTGTATATACACCTGTGTGTACATATACATATACATATATACACACATGTGTAAATATACATCTATATACACGTGCATGTGTGCCCCCACACCTTTATCCATTCATCTATTGATGGACAGTTTGGTTGCTTCTGTATTTTGGCTACTGTAAATAATGCTGCAGTGAATACAGGTGTGCATATACCTGTTCAAATTAGTAAATTTGTTTTCTCTGTGTAGATTCCCAGAAGTGGAATTGTTGGGTTGTATTGTTATTCTGACTTTTTAAAAAGAGATTGTTTGCATAACATAAGAAACCAAACCTGTGTGACTCAGCTATCATATACTGGTATTTAGCTGGATTTTCTATGATTCTGGGGAGCGAGGAGGCAAATAGTATGGTAGAAAATCCCATTTTCTGAGAGAAATATTCTTTTGTGATCCTTTTGGCCTTGCACAAGATTTTCTTCCAACTTTTCTGCATATAGATTTAGGAGTAGAAGCCATTTCTATTTGGCCTCCTAGCAAACTGATGTCATTATTTCAAAGGCAAATAATCAGCATTTTATTGGGAGCTCCAAGACTCCTGGGGGATGATAGGAAAACCATGGAGGCAAGTGGGAGGTGGAGGCGGAGGGTCGCAGGGTGGGTGAAGGCACATCCACAGGGAGCAGCATGTGACTGGCAGTCTGCTCCAGGCACCGCACACTGTCCGTCCACTCTGCTGGGCTCGACATTACAACCGTCACAGCCACGTCCTTTAAGGTGTCTTAACATCACATGTATGGCATTTCCTCATATCACTCCTTAAAATAAACCAGGGGAGAGTATTAAAAATTGCAATATCACATACATTGTGTCGAATTTGGAATTCACAGTAGACTAAAATCACTATTTACAAAATATTGTCTGGGTGCCAGTTACTTTCAGCAAGATTCCCTACATGCAGGAAAAACATAATAAGCATGTTTTCTATTTGAATGCCAGACTTGGAGAGGTTACCTTATTAAAAATCCCGGTTCCGTTGTTTATATAAATGCCAGGTGTTTATAAAATCTCAGTCCATAAATATTCTTTCTTCTCGGATCACCTCCTACTCAACCTATGGCTTCTTCAATATGGTACCAGAAAAGTTATCCGACCTTAAAAAAAAAAACCACTTTAAATATGAGAATGAAGTGTGTTTTTTTAATTGATATATAAATTCTTAAGAATAGTGGATATAAGCCAAAGAAATGGACTTGTCTTTTTAGGAGCTTCCTTCCAGTGAGGAAAAAAATCCTCCAGAGCAGCTCCCAACTGGGTGAAAAATGCTTGAAAATGGAACCAAAGTTTAATTACTTCTCCAGGAGCCAAGCCAGGCCTGGAGGATAAATGGGAAGTGGTGTTTGAGTCAGAATACCAAAGGACCCTCCAGATGTGTAGGCTGCTGGGATCCTGCCCTTCCCTACCCTGTCCTTTTTCCAATTCCTGTGTCTCTGTCCCTGTCATCTCAACTCTGATGCACCTGTAGGGTGGGGTTGGGGGCTCACTTTCTGAGCCAAGTTGTGGCCCCAAGAGGGAAATTGCCTAAGAATAAGGTCATTCTGGGCTTGTCTGCTTAACAAGCTACAAGTTAAGCCTGATCCTGTCTGCCAGAGTGCAGAAAAATGTGGGGGCATGTTGACACCAGCCTAGTTCAGTGGTTCTCAAAGTTTGGTCCCTAGACCAGCGGTGTTGACATCGTCTGGGAATTTGTTAATAATGCAGATTCTCAGGCCCTGTTTCAGCCTTACTGAATCAAGAGACTCTTGGTCGGGCCTCACAATCTGTGGGGCAACAGCCCCCCCGAGGCAATGCAGGTGTGGGTACTAATGCTCAGCGTCACTGTGTAATCTCAACCCCCAGGTCTGTTCTGATGCTTCCACTTATTGAGTGCTTACTACTCTTTATGTATGGTATTGCACTGAGTCCTTGCTGTTCCCTCCACCTGGAATGCTCTTCCATCACGGTTGAGAGGCTGTCTATCTCAAACTGACCTGTTAGGTCTCAGTTTAAATGTCCCTTTCTCAGAGGCCTTTGCAGAGAACCAGTCTAACGTAAGGTTCCTGTTGTACTCACCTCATCACTCTGCCCTTTCTCCTTATGGCATAGCCCATGTTTCCTAATTCTGTGCTTGTGTGATGATTGATTTAATGTCCGTATTAAAAGTTGATTTTATGCTGCTGTAAAGTCAGGCCATCTGCATGTCTAATAAAAACCATTGTGCTGTGTCTGCAGTAGGCGCTCAAGATTTTTGGATGGAGGTGTAGCTGTTGGGTCTCCAGACCCCTCACATCTTCCACCTCCATCTTCTCGGATGCTGGTGTGCTCTGCCTGGGGTAGGTTAAATGGAACTTAACCACCTCCCGTGCCCTGGACATCATACTTCCATGAATGTAACCAAAGACCATATTAGCTTTTCCAGGGGCCACCTCCAGCCTTGGGCTCCGTCAGACGTACATGAGATCTTCAAACCCACCCAGTTCTGCCCACATGTGTTCTCTATGGATGACTTGTCCAGGCTAAACATATGCTCACAGTGTTCCTTCCCAGCATCTATCATCTACTTCCCCTTTCTTCAAGCATGAGTTAATGTCTCACACTGGTAACTTGCACAGAGCTGGGTTGAGGAGTGAGGTCTAGTTCCTAGGACTCAGACCCTCAGAGGCCTCCCACTGGGCTGGCACCTCCTTTGGTGAGAGTTCCTCTTTCTGTTGAGGCTAATGGTGGCACTTCAGGTGTTGGTGGGATGAGAGGACCGCCCTCTGGGTAGACCGTGTACACAGACTGACACACGACGGCAGCCCAATTTGAGCAGAGAAACGTCCTGTGTTCTCACAGGCACTTCTATCCCGTCCATTTTGGGCCCCATAATGCCTTTCCTGCTGCCTGTTTTGGGGTGTATATCTTCCTCTCTATGTTCTGGTCCTTTCTGAGCTGAGAAGATGTTTTTTTCTTCC
Organism: Smutsia gigantea; assembly: GCA_032199065.1. NCBI lineage: Eukaryota > Metazoa > Chordata > Mammalia > Pholidota > Manidae > Smutsia > Smutsia gigantea. The sequence continues at coordinate 120,235 of JAVSCE010008820.1, read as the reverse complement.
ATGTAGTCATTTTTTAATTTAAAAGGCCGTCTGCATGACCTTCAGTATTTGCCATAGGGATTGAGTTAAGCAGCGGAAGAGGAGGGCAGTGCGATGGTGAGTGATGATTAAAAGTGTGGTCTTTAGATCCAGACAGAATTGGGTTAGAATTCTGGCTTCATCAATCATGAGATGTGACCTCAGGGAAGTTGCTTAACCTCCTGCCGGCCTCAGGATCCTCACACACAGCATGGATAGCAAGGTCACCTTTCAGAGTCAGGGTGATGATCTGACTGGCACTGTGCTTAGCAGGATAAAAGGGGGCTGGACCTGTTGTTCCTTACTATTATTCCTATTCTATCTCTGTCATGTCTTTCTTCCATAGCTAGTTGCTCTCTGAGAAGAGTCAGCAAACGTTTTCTGTGCTGGTCTAGATAGTAACTACTTAAGGCTTTAACTGTTGAAACTGCTCAGTTCCATTGTTGTAGCATGAAGACATCCAAAGACATTGTATAAACAAATGGGCATGTTGGTATTTCAATAAAACTTTATTTCCAAAAGCGAGATGCAGGGGAACTTGGCCAACAGATTATAGTTCGCCAGTTCCAGTCCCAGGACTTCACTTTCAGTTGCTTGTCTGATTGCTTTGGAAACTCGACTCCTGATGTCCATGCCACTGGACTTTTGGCCTGAAGGAGAGGCAAGAATCCTTGTCACTGTGATCATGTAATTTTTTTAGTTTTCCTAAATGAATCTCTGTGCTGTTTATGGGATACCCTGCAGATAGTGTGGGAAGAATGACTGCACTAGTCAAGAAAATGTCCCTCTTGGGAAATGTTATGGAGGAGACAAAACCAGTTTGTGGAAAGAGGACAGGAGACTTGTCTAATCAGTTGAATTGATAAAGATAAGGTCCTGCAGCAAATGTCAAATTAGAAGAGGGTCTGACAAGTGGCAGTTGGTGAAGAGGAAGGAATCAAATGTAGCTTGCTGGGTTTCTTGGCTGGCTCTAAATTCTCTTCATTGCCTGTGATTACACTTGGCTTCTTGCTTCTGAAATATGACTACAGTGACTGAATAAAATACAGATTTAATATTGATAACCTAATGGGAAATGTGGATGCAGCAGGCTGGGGGGTAGGGTAGGTTGGGTTGGGTGTAACTGGTCAAGCTTTCAAAGACCTTGGCTCTTTCTGGCTTCCTGTCCTGTGGTCCTTTGAGTTTGGCTCTTAACCTCATGGGCACAAGATGGCTGCTGTGCCTCCAGGCATCAAGTGCAAATTTCAAGCTAGAAAAAGGAAGAAGAGGCAAGGAACAAAAACCATGCCAGATTTGTCTATCTCAGGAGAATTATGCATGTGGCTGCCCTTAGGTCAAGGGACTCTAGAGAAGTAAGTGTTTTCAGTTGGATACACTGATACCTCAAACAAATGTGGGGTTCTCTCAGTGAGGGGAAGAGGAGAATGGATTTGGGGGAAGCACTAGTAATGTCGGCCATCCAAAATGCTGAGTCCGTGCTGCATGGTGGCTAAGAGCAGGGCTCTAAAAGTCAGGTTGACTCAGCCAGGTTTCCTCATTTCTGAAGGAAAATTATAGTATGTCTCCCATAGACTTGCTTTTAGAATTAGCTGAAACGATCCATTTAAAGAGTGAAACATTATTGTCATTATTATTAATACTGCTGCTATTCTGCTATTCCACCACCACCCCTTGGAAATTGCATTTTTCTTTGAAGTAAATTGCCTGATACTGTAGCAGCCCACTTGTGAACTTACCTGGGACCACCACCTAACCTCTTAGCTGTTGTTACTTTCAATATAAAACGATGGAGAATTTTCATGAAAACATTGAATTGTTCTGTTTGCAAGAGTCTTAAGGGGACACTTGAACTAGGTTCTGAAAAATGAGCATGAATTTTCCAGGCAGGAAAGAAGGAGCTAGAAAGGGCATTCTAGGAAAAGGGAACAGCCTGTGTAAAAGCATGGTGTCAAGAGCGCTGCCTCGCTACATCACCTAGTGGCAATCACATGTAACTGCAGAATATCCGTAGAATTTTTCCAAGGGTCCAAAGTCATGACTAGAGGGGTTTTTAGGCAATTACAGTGTCACTGCTACCAAAGGTGAGCTATTCATGAAAGGCTTATGTTTGTCAAATGGAGAGAATCAAAAATTTGGGGCTACCTTTTCAGAAGCTTTTTAGACAATGTTTTATTTTATTTTATTTATTTATTTATTTTTATTAAGGTATTATTGGTATACACTCTTATGAAGGTTTCACATGAAAAAACAATGTGGTGACTACATTTACCCATATTATCAAGTCCCCACCCAATACCCCAATGCACTCACTGTCCATCAGTGTAGTAAGATGCCACAGATTCACTATTTGCCTTCTCTGTGCTACACTGTTTTCCCCGTGATCCCCCACACCATGTGTACTAAACAATGCCCCTCAATCCCCTTCTCCCACCTGCCCTGCCACACCCCTTCCCTTTGGTAACCTAACCACCAGTTCCTTCTTGGAGTCTCTGAGTCTGCTGCTATTTTGTTCCTTCAGTTTTGCCTTGTTGTTATACTGCACAAATGAGGGAAATCATTTGGCAGTTGTCTTTCAACGCCTGGCTTATTTCATTGAGCATAATATCCTCCAGCTCCATCCATGCTGTTGCAAATGGTAGGATTTGTTTCTTTCTTATGGCTGAATAGTATTCCATTGTGTATATGTACCACATCTTCTTTATCCATTCATCTACTGATGGACACTTAGGTTGCTTCCATATCTTGGCAATTATAAAAAGTGCTGCAGTAAACATAGGGGTGCATATGTCTTTTTGAATCTGAGAAGCTGTATTCTTTGGGTAAATTCCAAGGAGTGGGATTCCCAGGTCAAATGGTAATTCTATTTTTAGTTTGTTGAGGAACCTCCATATTGCTTTCCACAATGGTTGAACTAGCTTATGTTCCTACCAGCAGTGTAGGAGGGTTCCCCTTTCTCCACATCCTCACCAGCATTTGTTGTTCTTAGTCTTTTGGATGGTGGCCATCCTTACTGGTGTGAGGTGATATCTCATTGTGGTTTGAATTTGCATTTCCCTGATGATTAGTGATGTGGAGCATCTTTTCATGTGTCTGTTGGCCATCTGAATTTCTTCTTTGGAGAACTCTCTCTTCATATCCTCTGCCCATTTTTTAATTGGGTTATTTGCTTTTTGGGTGTTGCAGCGTGTAAGTTCTTTATATATTTTTGATGTTAACCCCTTGTCAGATATGTCATTTACAAATATATTCTCCCATACTGTAGGATGCCTTTTTGTTCTGTTGATGGTGTCCTTTGCCATACAAAACCTTTTTAGTTTGATGTAGTCCCATGAGTTCATTTTTACTTTTGTTTCCCTTGCTCGAGGAGATGGGTTCAGGAAGGAGTTGCTCATGCTTATGTTCAGGAGATTTTTGTCTATGTTGTCTTCTAAGAGTTTTATGGTTTCATGACTTACATTCAGGTCCTTGATCCATGTTGAGTTTACTTTTGTGTATGGAGGACAATGTTTTATTCTTCACTTGTCATTCCTGTCCTGGAGCCCACACCGTAAACCCAGCATGGTGTCTCACAATTCTGATACCTTTGTGGAGTAAGTGTTATGATCCCCATTCATGTGTGAGTAAGCTGGAGTTCAGGAAGTTTAACACTGTTGCCAGGTTCACCCAAGTAACAGATTTTTTTGTACCAGTTTTTTTTCAGCCATGAGTCTGACATCTCTCCAGGCAGGTAAAGCCTAGAGCTACATCGTCCAATAGGGCCATTACAAGGCATGTGTTAGCATTTAAATGTGGCTGCGTGGCTAAAGGAACTGATGAAGTATGGATTTTATTTAATTTTAGTTTAAAAACCAATGCTCAATTCAGATATTAGAAACCTAAGTATGTCTGGAATGACTTGGGTGTGGGAATCTACTTTTCCACCCATAAATATTATGAAATTTAAATTTAGATCAATTATGACTAAAGAAAACAGTATTCTCATTGAGATATGCTGTGAGAATTAGACACACCCTGGAGGTTGAAGATGTAGTGCAAAAGAAAACGTGTATCATTGGTACATTTTCATGTTGATTCTGTGCTGAGATGATTATATTTTAGGTACACTGGATTACATGGAATATATATTCAAATTAATTTCATTTATTTATTTTTACTTTTTAACGCGTGACCACTCAAATGTGAAGTGACTTATGTGACCCACGTTACCCTTGCGTTGAATGGTATTCTCGTGGAGAACACAACTCACTTTGCAGGTGAGGAAAGCTGGCTTCTTTCTGTCTCAGAGAGAAGCTGACCCCTGGTCAGGGACAACCCCACTCATGCTTTGTCTCGCATGATACAGTCTTGGGCAATTCACCGCGCCTCCACGGATCCACTTCTAAAAAACTGGGTAGAATTCTTTCACACTGCAAGGGTCTAGGATCCCATTAAAATATTCAGAGTTTCAAAGATACTAGGCACCATCGGTCTGTATTAAGAGGAAAATAGGAGTTTACGATGTAATACAGAAAACTGGTAATGAGTTATGTTATTTTAATGATATCCCAGGCCTGATTTCATAGCTAATAATAATTATCCATATCAGATTAGATATAAGTATATATATACATACACACACATATATCACATACACCTGTTTATAAGGTACTACTCTTATGTGTGTATTTTAGATACAAAGCCTGGTTGAGCAGCTTGCCCACCGTCTCTTGGCTGGGAAGGGGCAGAGCCGGTACCCACGATGCCGTCCGATCCTAAAGTCTTCACTCATACCGACCACCCTGTGATGTCCTACATGCCGAGCCTCTTTAAACGCCCTTTCCTCGGGGTAGTCAGCTAGATACCCATGGACCACCACCAGGTCGTGCTGAAATGGGAAGGAATTCAGGGTCTGGATGTCCTGAAATGTGCACAGAAAGGTTCAGGGCACTTCAAGGTGGGAGGTTACAGATTAGTCTGCCAGACCAAAGGGAAAGCCTCCCATGTGTTAATTTGATTCTGTTTAGCTTACAGAGCCATGATTCATCCTTAATTGCATTGTTTCGAATGACTAAATAGTCTAAGTATTAACCAACTGCTAAGTGGCTGCCCGGCCTCAGTTTAACTAGGACATCTTCAGGTTATGAGTCATTAAAATCAAAATACTGTCAGCCCTCCGTGGGGTATAGGGCGACCTGCCCACTGACTGATGGTCCTGGTGCCTGGGGGCAGCGCCCCATCAGCTGAGGGGCGCACCCCTTCTGTCGCTGGGCCTCCCCCTTCCTTTGGGGCTGAGAATTCCCAGGGATGGAATGCTAGAGGGCAGACTAATCTGATTCCACAAAAAGACCTCCCCTGCGAACGTGGGCCCTTGTAACATGCTCCATGAAATGTGGTGAGACTTGGTAAAGCACAGCTGGACTTGCAGAGGAAAGGTGGTATTCTCAGGACATGACTGCTGGGCCTTAGAGGCCTCATTTATATGGAATATTTATAGATTCTCACTGCTATTCTTTGCCTGTGTGATATATGGGAATAATAATGTTGGCCGTACCCTTCACTCCCCACGTATTTGAGCAGAGAAAATGAGGTGATCTCACCTAATGGGCTTTGGGAACTTTTTGAAAACTGCTTATAAGAAGGTAGAAGATGATTGGTCTTTTCCAGCACTTTGGTGAGCATCCTAAACCTTTGATCACAGAGCACGTCTTTGTTTACCTTGTCACAGCCCTATAGTTAGAACAAGTAATTTCAGAACATCCCAGCACCTTGAGAAGGACTATCAGAGGCTGAGGAAGGATGGGAACCTCCCAGAATGCACGGTTGAAGGTGAAAGAGGTCATATCATGCACATGACAGTATGGCGTCAACAGGCAAGTGTGGCTTTAACCATAACTCGAGGGTAAGGCAGTCACCACATCCGACATGGATATCTCCTCCATGCACATAAAAACCACGTGGAGCTTATTAAAATACAGGTTCCTGGGCCTGATGCTGGGACACTAGCCCAGTGGGGCCGGAATGGGGCTGGAGAAGGTCCGTTACTAACCAAGTCCTGGTCCGGCCACATTTTGGGCAGGACCGTCATAGGGGAACCCAGCACACGGCCGCAGCTAGGGGCGCCATCCTGATTGGCCGCAAACTGTTTATCCCCTGGACAGCTGGTGGTGTCCCCACAGCCCTTTGCCCAGCCATGGCCATGCCCAAGCCCCCCGAGTGAGGGTGGTGGCTCCTTGAGCAGTTTCCCCATCTCAGAGGGCTCTTCCAGCCACACCTTAATTTACTAAAAATTAAGCACAGGCAGAAACATGCAGGAACCCGCTTTACATGAAGACTGACAGATTTCAGAATAATGTCCTCCTGCTCCAAATTCTCCCTTCCCTGGATGGATGGCAGAGGGCTTAGGAAGCCAAGCCTGGCTGGATGCTCACATCTGAGGGGGAAGGGAGAATGCCCGGCCCCTCTGTGCCCGTCACTGCCCTGCGCCTGCTGTCTGTGGAAGGGGCTGTGAGCGGGGCCTGGGGCTCTGCAGGCACAGGGCTGTTCCTTAAGGCAGGCCCCCTGGATGGCAAGCAAGGGGCCGGCCGCGTGCACCTGTGCCCTGCTCCAGCTGTCTCCGAGGAATAAAGATGCTCCCTTCTGGAGCCTCGGAGTAATCTGAGCACGCTGTGAGACTACCTTTATCTTGAATCTGAACGTAGGTACAATGCCGTCATTTACGTCAACAACACGAGCACCCGCCACCAGGGAACCTCGATGTTAAAAATTGATGAGGACAGCATCCAGAAGGAGGCGTTTGCTGTGAATTACAAGTTGAGAGCATCAGGCTGATGGCTGGTGGAGCATTTGACTGTGGGTTGTTTTAATCCAGCTAAGCACTAGTATGCATATCTAAGTTCATTCACTCTCTGGATTAGCCCAGTATCGTATTAGCCTAATATAGCATTAGCCTAGTTTAATACGGAAGTATTAACTCAGGGCATTGCTTTCATGACAAGGTATTATTTCTACAGTAATTTAGTATTTCATTGGTCATAGACAGCTTGTGTCCCTCCCAAAATACACCCCAGTAAATGTGGGGCTCTGCTCAGGACAGCCCCTGGACACACAGAGGATAAAGTCTTGGCCGCCACAGATCAGCATCTGTGTCCCCATTGCCGTCGCAGGCTCCCTGGTGTTTCTGATGGTCTGTTTCAGACCTTTCCCTCTTGCTCAAGGGGGGTCAGATGGGATGGTTACGGTCCTGCCCGAGTCCCAGATTCTGGGATTGAAAACAGAGCTATTATGGGCCCGAGACAGGAGATGACCTCACCCTTCTGGGCTCCCTGGAATCCCCGTGGGACTGGACTTGAGTCTCATTTAAGTGGAAAAGTACAAGCATGACTGAAAAGGAGAATGTCGGTTGGGGTCGTGACAGTGTCAAGGCCCTAGACAAAGGCTGGAGGTTGGCACAGTGTTCCCAGAGCAGAAGCACGTGGACCTATTTCCCCAGAGCCAGGCCTCTGCCCTCCTACCTCCCACCTACACACAGTGTGCGTCTGAGGTTCAGAGGAGGCCATGCTGGCCTCGGACGTGCAATGCCAGCTCCCTTCAGCCTTACCTTCCACAGGGGGGCTGCTGCACACCTCCTTCCGGAATCCTGACCCTGACCTTGACCTCATTAACTCTTGCCCAGGCTTCCGAAGTAGCCTTGCAGTTGGGTGTCTTTGCCTCCAATATTATTTCTCCCATCCCAGCTCCTGCCCAGCTAGCTGCACAAGAACCATTTAAAAGTACAGTTCTGAATAAGACACACCTGTACTCCACAGCTTTCCGTGGTTCCCCATTGCCTATAGAACAGAATCTAAATCTTTATGCTATGGCCCAAGCTACATTTCCAGCTCCTTCCCTGCCTCCTCCCATGTTTTCTTCTTCTGCTCCAGCAAATCTCGAGCCCCACATGTACCATGACCGTCCCCTCAGCTCCTGCTGATGGGAACGCTGCCTTTATGCCTTTTGGACCATTATTGAAACTTCAAAGCCACATTCAGCATCCCTCCTCTCCAGAAGGCGTTTCCCCATGCTGCCCGTGTAGAATTTAGTCACTTTTGGGCACTTATATTTGGTCTTCCATTCTGTTTATTTGTGTGCCTGTCTGGCTTCCCCAGTAGACTCTAAAGTCTTGGGGGAAGGGCCCTGACTGGGTCATTTCCACAAATCTGACTCAGAAAATGCTCACAGTGAATCAATGGGGGCACAAAGCCCATATACATCATCTGTACATCTTGTCTGTGCTCTGCCTGCACAGATGTCAGCTATCAGTTACTGCCCATGACATCATCCAGCAGGAACATCTGAGTCACTGATGCGGCTTCTGATGGCTGTGGCCAAGTGTCCACCCATCATGAGGCCAAATCTCTGAGATGACGAGGGGACCACTTCTCTGGTGTAGAGGGTACCTCTGGGTAACTGCTAAAATGAGAAATGCTTTGTGGCCACCCTGTATTAGTATTCATTTTCAGAGTGTTGACCTGTGACTCTACATGAGATAAGATGGCAGGGCAGTATCCAGGTGACTGCAGAAAGCCAGGGTAGTCTACCCAAAGTCATGAGTCACAGCTCTGCCAGCGCGGTCCAGCTGTATGGCCTTGGCCTGCTGACGTCTCTGGGCCCACTACCTCATTTTTAAGGTGGGACTGTACTAGTGCCACTTCGGGGGCTTTCCCAAGGAACAAATGACACAGTAACATGCCGAGGAGGGCTTGGGACTGACTGACCCTTGGTGTGCGCTTGCTCTTGCCACTGCTGATCTGACACCCCCACCTATGGCATCATTGTAGTGCTGTCCTGCATCCTCAGCTGCTGCTCCGTGTCCATATGACTGTCTTAGGATAGTTGCAGCACTCGATTTTCTGCACTAGTGAGGCTGAGAGGAGATGGTGCGGGCTCGTTTGCAACTTTAGGAGATTAAACGCCTCTACATGTCACCGCAACCCTTCAAACACCGGACCGTAGGCAGCTGAGGAGTTTTCTCCCTGGACATGGAACTAACAGGTTTCTGATAAAGAAGGAAGCCACATGTAGAAGAATTTTACAAAAACATCCCTTATCTTTTCTGAGAATCCGATCTGCGCAGGTTTGGAGACCTGGTGGCACGAAGGAGCCACCGTTGCCTCCCAGATGGGTCATCCTTGCGCGCCAGGGCCTCTGGGTGTCCTGCACACACTCCGTGGCTGGTGGCCTCTGCACGTCCTCAGGAAGCCCGACTCTTGCAGGTAATGTGACATGGCAAGGCCAAAAAGAGATCCTCCCCGCAAGTACTCCTGGTTCATGTCCTGTGATATGAGGAATAGAAGAGTCTAGAAAATTATTCCCCATGGCTTTGGCAAACTAAACCACAACGAATCACATTCTGACTTCACTCTCTGGCTAAATGCTGATAGTCACAAGTATTGATCCACTCAGAGCCACATAAGCTTGTATGTGCTGGAGTTCTGGCAGTGGTTTGCCCCAGAGAAATCGCCGTCCTCGGAGAACCTGTATCCATCCACTTGGTGAATGCATGTGCAGGTGAGGTTCATGTTTGGGCTTTCCCGAAGAGGACAGAGAAGTCTGGCCTAAAACACCCCTGCAATCTTGCCTCCCATGGAGGTGGGCGTCAGACTTCCTCTCTCCGTCCTTGGCCCCTTGCTAGCTTCAGCTCCTCTCTAAGACTCACTGGACTTTTGCCATCTCCAAGTCACCTCCTCTCTTGCCTCCTGCTTCCCAAACCTGGTGAGCGAGCTCTCTCCATCTGTGTCCTTCCCCTTAATTGCCAAACCCCCTGTAGTACTCTGCGCTCCCCGGAACAGCACTGTCCTACTGACTCTTGTCACTCCGTCACCAGTACGTGGCTGGAGCCCTGTAACTGCCTGATAAACTCTTGGGTGAATGATTTGAACGAAGTCACTCTGACTTTGGGGGGAAATCCTGGCTGAGCTGCAGATTCCCGAACTGTCCCTCAATTCTTCTCTCTGCAAAAGAAAGAGAAGGAGCACAACACAGAAGAATCCGACAATATAGAAATATGTCTTCACATTAAGTTCCTTTGGAACTTGACAATAGGAATATATTTTTTCTCATCCTTGGGCAGCATTATCCTTTAATCTTAGGCAGTTTGTCTACTCTTCTGCACCAGGTCATATGTCTCTCCTAGTTGGGGACTAGGTGTTTCACTTTGGCCCCCTACCCCCTGTGCCTCTGAAGTGGAATTACCACATGCCTTCTTGCTACAGAGTTCTTTTCCCCACTCTCTTCCTCTCTGCACCAGGATCTGAGTTAAAAAAGCAAATAAAATGGAGCGTTCAATCCTTTTGGCTGGGTCTGTTGACCAAGCGGTACCAGGTAAATGGCTTGGTGGTTTCCCAGTTGGTTTTGTCTTTTTGTTCTCTGAATATAGCATCATGTGAGGACAGAGTATAGCCTAAAGGTGTACTTAAAATGTCTTCTTCCTGAGCCTACTCAGGCCATAGAAACATGCCACCCTCGCTAATTAATATCCTTGAAGAAATTCAGCACAGGCTAGCAACTGTAAACGGTAAGGTAGGAGTCAGGGAACATGCCTGCAACGTGAACATGGAAATTCCTATGCCTTTTCAGAGGGCAGGAAGAAGAGAGACAAGATTCTTTGGAGAATTTCACTGTCATCTTTCCTTATCCTTTTACACATAAGTAGACTTCATCCCCATCGTTCTAACCTCCTCTGCTAGCTTGAATCCGTCTTACTTCATTTATAAAACAAAATTGGAGTACCGACTGCAACCTTTAAAATAAGTCGACATCTTTGTTTAATTACAGATTCCATATAAACTATTGTAGCATTACCGAAGGTATATAAAGAAGAAATAAAAAGATTATTATCCTGTTAAAATGCCAATTAAAAACAAACACAGTCTTTTAAATGTACATGTATCATGGGAAGAGACTAGTTTAGAAAATGCCCAAACCCTCGAACTTTGTAAGAATGTTGCCTGTGCACTGTAGGAGAAAACAGTCAGAACTGGTTGAACTTAAGATGTGAGTGGTTGAAATACAGTTTAATTTTTTCCCCTTCTAACTCATTTTCCCCCCTCTGGAACCTAATAAAAGATGTATTTTTTTTTAAAGAAGTTGACCTCATTTTTGGTTTATTTACTCAAAGTTGAGATGTCTTTACATGTGTTTGAAAGTTGTCAAACCTTTGGAGGACTTCTCAGCACGAAGAAACCTACAGTGTATAACTTCCCAAATTGTTTGGGGATTTTCCGCTCTTATGTGTTTGGGCATTTTTCCCTCTTAAACATCAAAACCTAATAACTGTGGCAGAAGGTTAAATATCTTCCATACTTTGTTTCTGAAATTTACTCTTCACAACGAGCATATGGGGGAAGGAAACTTCCACACCCAGTGGATTATCTCTGGTTCCCTCCGGGGCTAGGAAATAGAATCTGGGGGTTGGGGCTATTTTATTTATAATGAAAATATATTCATATGCCATTTATGTAATTTTTTCAGCTACTTCATAAGGAAGAAAACATCGTATTTAGAGGAAAAATATCTGTTTGAATAATTTAAAAAGATATATGGTTTGAGCATTGCATAAAGGATTCCAACAGGGCAAATTACTCTATGTTCTGCTGGTAGCATCCACCGTCTAAAGTAATTCTGTACAGAAAGATCGAAGACTGGGGGAGAGAGGCAGAATGACGAATCTGATACCCAGAATGGAAGGTTTCTATTGGGGAAAGCTTTAGGAATGAACCCTTTGATAAGTTATATCAACATCACATTGAATTCATTTTACTTAATGCTGGTTTGCTTTAATAAATAAAAAAATAAATAAACAACAACTGTGTCTTCATGAGATCATCAGTCCATTTCATGGGGCTTTAGAATGGAACTTACGGTTTACATGTAGCAACTAAACCCAAGATAACACCTTACTTAAATCCCCAAATCTCTTAGGGGTAGGCATGAAATGTAATGCTAATTTGATAATAATTTGTTCTCTTTCCACCAAAGCACACCGTCATTGTTTGTGGAAGCCCCGTCTCAGCAGCCCCTTCCTTTTCCCTTCTGTGACAGAATTAAGAGCTGAATTAAAGTGCAAAGTCCAGGTGCAACCCAGACCCCTGGACTGCAAACCCCCAGTGTCATGGTACTTCAGGGCCACGGCATGCCCGTCACCTTATTGTCCAGACATGGGACGTGGGGTTGAATGGAGTGGAGCTTTTTATTTTTCCAGGATTTTGAACTATGTATACATAAAGCAAGCAGCTGGCACAAGTCCTTTTAAGAGTGTGTGTCTGTGTGTGTTATAAAGAAAGAGTTGGATTAAATGAGTGGTTTCCTGTTCAGAGCAGGACATAAGTTTCACCCCATGAAAGGGAATCAAACTGATTCCACTTCCATCAGCACACCAAGAGGATGGCTGGTAACTCACTTCCTCTGGTCCAGGCCACGGGAAGGGTCCCCTCGCCAGGCCTGGGAGGGGCCCTGGCTGGCCAGAGAGTACCTCTCATGGTCCCCCTGGAGTGTGTCCACCTTTGAGTTCTGCCCCTTTTCCACTCTAGGGAGGGGTGTCCCTCCAGGTCCCGCAGTCTGGCTTTGATTAAATAATTATAAGCTCCCAGCAGCAGATGTATCATTTATGTTGCAAAACATGCCAGTGTGTGTCTTTTGTGGCCACGCCAGCCAATCATAAAGCTGCGCTGTGACTGTCACCAGGAGCGCAGCGGCGCAACATTCATGCTCATGCCTGGGTTTTGGCGCTAGAGCGCTGCCCAGCAGGGTCCAGCTGGTGCCAGCATCACTACAGAGCTTCATAATAAATCCTTTCTATGTTTATGCGGTCCACCACCCGGACACTGAAATTGCCTTTTATAAGCTTATGATCGGAGGCTCCCATTTTCCACTTCTAACTCTGGGTGATCACGTATTCTTAACAGCGCAGTCGTCCGGGCCTGGTGTCTGTACATGCAGAACCGCGCAGTGGCCACTGCCTGCTTGGGGGAGGTAGCCGACTGGAAGCGTGTAAGAGCTGACCATTCATCCCACACGGATGAAGCACAGAGGCCATCTCTTTAATGCGTTTGGTTAACATGCTTAAAATTTTCCACTTCCTCCATGGCAAAAGCCCAAAATAAAGTTGTCAAAATAAAGCAGTAACATTTCATCGTAGTAGGTTGTCGCCTACAAAAAGCACAAAGGGAGGTGAGGGACACCGCCTAATTGAGTTCAAGGAACATTTAAAGAGATATTTTTGGCTCTTGCTTTAAATGACCCACAAATGATCTCTTAACTTGTTCCCATTTAAATATATATAACATCAGCCCTACCTTGGAGAGTCACAGAATACCTGAATGGGAAGTGTCTGCTTTTTGTGTACATGAGTGACCTTGCTAACAGTAATTTCCTTGGTCAGAATGACCTTCCTAGCCCACTAGTCTGCTAATGGCATACCATAGGAAGAAGTTCCTAGAAATCATGCATAAAAATTTAGCAATAACACACAAGCCATATCTTGGAAAGAAAGGTGTGTCTCCTTTTGCATAGTTCCGTCGGGCAAAAGAGTTCAGAAAGACAGGAGTACACATGGCTTACGAGTGTTTTCATTTTTGAAAAATGATCAAAGTCACTCATCTATTAAAAGGAGTACATTGAAGTGAGATCATGAAGATTAGTGGAAAGGAGCTGTATAAACTGAAGGGAGAGTACTGGAATCACAAAATAAAATTTGCCAGCCACTCGTTTGTCATCACAGCCTTTCATTTGTGTTTACATTTACTGAAATGCCATGGACTTGGACTAGTATGTAGATGAAATGTGTGTCTTGAAAGAAGAGTTACTTGCACAGAGGTAGAGTCCGAGGAGGGTTGTGTGTTTTGTTTCTAGTGCTTCCTTCCTTTAAAAGGATGATTAAAATGTTTCCATTTAAGGCAGGAGAAGCAATATTCTATCATCACAGGAAGGGCTTCAAGATACTACTTTTATTTCGAAGAGTGGTTTTAGAAGAATACATATTAATGAAAGATGTTTCAAATGTGTACTGTTTGATACCATTGTTCAACATGAGAAAGCCCTATTCAAAAAATACATATATGTAAACTGAGTCACCATTGCTTTATTTTTAAGATTTGAAACGTAACTTCTTTCAGTGCTCTGATTCCTGGGGATGCCACATTCACCCCAACACTGCTCACATACTGTTCTAATACTTTGAAAATGAAGTCGATTATTCTGTAAATAAACTTCAACTGCAAAAATAAATCACCCATCAACTTAAAAACTATGCTACTATTTTTCGAGACAAACTCAATGCGGAGAAAAAAGGATAATAAAGACAGTCCAGTGTGAAGTGTGTGTGTGTATAAAATATAAAGACAGTTTCTTTGGTTGAATGTTTCAGGATGGGGGGAAATGGTTAGGAAAAAACAGAATCTTCTTAGTAGACTAGTAGTCAAGAGAGAGAAATACGGTTTTGTTCTAGCTCAGCTTTATATAGAAGTTCTAAAGTTTGTAACAGAAGGGAAAAAGGATTTTTAAAAGAACAAATATTTCAAATGTGGAACTTCTAGCCATTTACGAGTAAAGCTGCTTTTTAAAGTGCTTCTGACTAATAGTGCTTAAATAGGAAAGCAGCTGTGTGCAGGGAGGGCTGTTCACAGTTAAGGATTTTGGACACGCAGGGAAAGGAAAGAAGTAATTGGTAACTGGCCACTAGGGGGCCTTCCTATCGGCCCTTTTCAGGAGAGAGCGGAAGGTGATGAAATATAAAACAAACTGCAAAGATGTACCCCAGTATTTTCTATCATACACATAGAAATAGAGGGTTGGGAAGTGACAAAAATCCATCGTCTGGTTATTCAGATAATATAAAACGATTGATTTTCCTCCTTCCCTGAACAGAAGTGAGAAAAAAAACATCAGTTGCTGTTTTGGGTTTTAGTTTAAATAATAGTTGTTTTATCAGCTTTTTATGTAATCTTCTCATTTTGTTGATTTGCCCCAGAGCTCGGAGTTGGGGTTTCGTACATCCCAAGGCCTGCATGCCCGGGTGTGGAGGAAGGCCCCTGAGTCGGCCCCACAGAGTTGCCTAGCCGGATACCCACGCTGGGCTTGCGCCAGCCGGGAGGCCAGTGTCAGGTTCACTCGCAAGCCGTTGTGAGCACTCACTGCCCACTCGGTACTGTGCACGGTGCCTGCCTGCAGCTGGGAGCCAGCGTGGGGAGGCCGGCCTCCCAGACACAGCAAGATGCACATAAGCCTTAAAAGCAGGAAATACTGAGAGGAGGGGAAAAGCATTTTGAGAAACAACAAAAAATGCATGAGATTAGAGGGGCCACGGGTGCCAGGTACTGGACTGTTTTTGAAGAGCTCCCATCTAGTTCACAGGAGGAGGCAGTGAGGGACTGGAGGCCAGCAGGTGGGGCAGGGGACATAATCAGGAGCCCTGGGGGCAGGTCCTGCCTCGCCAGCTGCGTGCCTTCACGGGTAGGCTGCCCACATGCTGTCTCACTGACCGAGCGCATGTGAGCAGTGCCAGCCTGTCCCCCCGCCCCAGGTTTTGGGAGGATCAAATGAGATGATTTATTTGAGAATGCTTTATAAAGGCACATTCAAAAGTGATGGCGTGATGGCTCAAAATAACCGATGGTTTTTATTGAGCCAATTCTCGACTAGGGTACTTTGATGGACAGGAGGCATTCTTGGCCCCTGGTTTTAAAATATCAAATGATTTATTAGCCTGAAAAATGTCTCAGTACATTAAGTTAAAACTGTTCTTGCAAAATGCTATCATTGTAACATGGATACATATATGCATAAGGGGAGTCAGCAAAGATATCATCCAAGATGGATATTGCTGGTTAAGTTATGAATATTTTTCCCCCTTTTCCTTTCTGCAATTTTGATTTTCTGCAGTGACCCTGAAATGTTTTGCAAAAAAATAATATCATGTTGTGAAACACAACAATAGAGAAAAAGGGATATTGATAGGCTTGGTGGAAAAAGTTCATTTTCAACCAAGATGAAAATTTTACCTTGTAAATATTTTGTTAAACTTCTGTGGGAGGAGACTTTTGTCAAAACTCTTAGATATTTTCAATTCCCCACAAAAACCATTAGAATTAAAAGATAAAAAGATTTAAACCAAACTTTCCTTTCATAACATAAATATTTCTTTCACCACTCTATTCAACCCAAAAGGGAAATTTATAAAAGTAATGAATTTTCAGTGTAAATATGTATTTCTTGACTTTCATGATAAAAACATATTCTTTCAAGATCTGTTTCTTAAAACGGTAGCTTTTCCAAATGTCCCTGCTTCTGACTTTGCTGCATATTAGGGTCACTTCTGCTAATGTATACCACTTTCCAGAAGACCTCTGAATAATACACAGCCTTTGCAAAGTGCTACCAACTTTAGTCGTTGATCTTGTGTTGAGGCATTTTGTGCCTTCCCACCTCACTTTCATGAGCTGTGCGACTTTGATCTGTCTACTTATTTTCTCTGTCTGAATTCCCTCAGCGACTTGAAATTTGACCTTCCACTGTTTTGCTTATTTTTAAGAACACAAGTACTGACTTAATAAAGTTTTGTTGTTAAAAATACAAACACGTCAGATGCCATTCAAGTCCTTTGCCTGCATTTTATCCTTTCCCTGGAGCTCACGCGGCTGTCGGCGTCTTGCATGGCCTTTCTGTTGTTTTCCCCACACGGCATTTGCCTTCAGGACATGTGTTTTAGGAAACCAGTAATTCGGGGGCTGCTTTCTCTTTTAAGCAACATAAGTGGTTTCGTTTTGCAAGTATTATTCCACACTTTGTCTTACTCAAGATTATATTCTTTGAGACCTGGGTCAGGATATAGATCTACATCATCTAAAAATATTGTTCTGTTTTAAAGAGCAAATCCTTAGCCCTCTCTGGGTATCTCAGGCTTGTTAACTATCAAGTGATCGAAGCACGCCATTTCAAGTCAGGTCAGAATATGTTAAAGCTCTCTGCCTTGTGCAGATCTGGAGAGGAACGAAAAGGGTATTATTTCTGCCTTGGAGGGAAATGCAGGGTATTTCTTAAAAGGGGAAAGGAGATAATAGACCCTAGGACCATTGACTTCTGCCATAGCATGCATTTGCTAATAGAGAAATAAGCAATTCCACTTGAGAACAAAATAATCTAAGCTTTAAACTCCAGGTTCAGGCTCAGGAGCTGAAAGGGACTGTAGGTCACCTGGTTCTATTCTCTACTTTATATACAACTCAGGGTAGAAAAGTCTCAGGGAAAAGGTGATCCCAACTGAAACTGTACACACCCAAAAGAACCTAATACGATGCCAGAGAATTCTGTTGCTACATTTCTTTCCTCTGGATGTGTTTAGCATCTGGAGTTTTCTCCTTAGCTTGAGTAAGGAGCAGTCATCTTACATTTTCAAATGAAAGGCTTGGTCTGTTTGCTGACCCATCACTGGGGAGGTGGATAGCAGGTTTGCGGCGATGCCTGGGGAGAGGTAGAGGTGTCCTAGCCCAGAGGCCAGGCAGGGCGAACGTGTGCACGGTTCTGAGGCCTTCCTTGCGGGGGGCAGCACACACTGCCATGGCTTCAGGGGTCTGGACGGGGGCTCCTCTCCCTTCAGGGGCCCACGCTTCTCAGGAGGGGGGCTCGGGTTTCTAAGCATCGTCAGAAAGGACGAAACCCTGTGGGTATGTTCAATATTCTTCTGAGCTGGTTTGAAACGAATAGGAAATCAGATGAATTTGGAGTCCCGATGGGGCAGAAAGTTAAGAGTAGAACCAGATTCCGCCAGGCAGCTGCCATCAGCCTGTAGGTACAGGCAGCCCTACTGTGTCCAGTTATGTCCCTAACGTCCGTAGGCCCCAGCGGACAGACAGACAGGTGCCTAGGTTGCAGGAGCAAGCTCTCAGAACCCTTACTGTCTCCAGCAAACAGTGAGCTCCCACAGAGCAGTCGCTGGCATTGAGGAGAAAGTTGAGAAAATGAGGGCGATCCTTAAGTACATAAAATTATCAAAGTCAAAAAAAATAGTATTTCATAATGCAGTGAGTACAAAATGCCTGACGTCTACACATTTTAAGAAGGAAGTCTGGTTTTTTTAATTAAGCGTATTTTACATACAAGAAAATGAGTTTAAAAAAAACCACAGATACATCAGGAACTGATTATTCATGTCACAGGAAGATCTCCCGTGGGTTACTTGAAAATACAATATCCCACTGAGGCCTTTATATTTTTACATAAAAAATATAAAATACAAAAAGTAATATAAAAATAGTCATTTAACTTTTAAAAAGGCTGTACTTTCTGGTTGCTTTTACGGAAAAAAATTTGTATTTAGGATCCATGAATTGTAAAATACTACAGCCTCGTGTTTGGGTAGTTGGATTCTTGAAGGCTGTCTCAGGGACATAACAGAACATCTTAATAGTGCTGGTAATTTAAGATACTTTGCTAAAACGCATGTCAACTGATAAAAATAGGGTAGACTCCATCTCTGAGAAAATTGTTAATTCGTTTTGTTTTGTTTTAATCTGGGCATTCGATAAGCAAGTATAATTTAAGTCAGGGCTATACAATTCGTATGCAGTTACATTTTCCTCTGATACCAGAGACATAGAAAATACTAATAAAATGCTTGCTGAAGCTGTCTTCCTTATTATAATAGGTTCTCATTTCTTAATGCATAATTTATGTATATCTTTCCCCAGCCCTCAGACTATTCAATTGTGTCTTATCAAAATCAATTACTCTGATTTATTTTATTTTAATTCATGAGCAGATGGCATTTATCAATTAGTTATGTGTGAACAGAACATCACTGAAATTTTACTCAGTGGGAAAACCATTCTCTGAACCAGAAAACTTTCACTGAAATCACGTCTGATAAACTTGCTGGAAAATATGGCTACTGTTTGACATTAACCAAAAAAGTTGAAGACCTACAAAGACGCTGGATTGATTTTTTAACACCTCTTAGAGGCTTACTATGTTACTATGAACTTATTATTTAGAAAATATATTCTTGAAGCAATTGAGAGGTTAATCTGTATCTCTTATAGGCGTGGTAGGTGACTCTACTTCCCCAAATGCAAAACTGGGCTTCCTTTAATTCGGGCTCAGCTTATGTCCATCAGGAGGTGGCATGCGCCTATGCAGAGCTGGCCCCTTGATGAACTGTATGCGCCCCTCAGAGCCTTAGTTTTTCAGACGTGAGTTTCAGTCCTTTGAAGGTCCATATGTTGTGGAGAATGCCTGGGGTATCCTGTCTGGCAAAGGTGGGCTGGAGACCACATGTCCTGAACCACAGCCCATGCCAAGGTGCCCTTGAGGGACAGGGATTCGTGCAGGGCTTTGAAGGCAAGGCAGAACAGTCTGGGAAATGCTTTGGAAAGCCATCTATAAAGATTTTAGTTTTATGTGCATTTAGGGAAGACCAGATACCAGATATCATCTAACATTTAGACTTAATTCTGTTGGTAGTCTGCAGATTTGGGAATATGCGTACTCGTGTCCCTTGTTCTTGGGAGCTGGCTCTATGCAGGAGCAATACCCACTTAGCGATACAGAGTCAGAACGCTGGGCTGTCCTTCCACACTCTGGATCTAAATGAAAGTGTGATGGCAAGGTTTGTTGGATAACAGGGTACATGGATAAAAGGCAGGCCAACCTAGGTTTCCACCTTATATCGCCCACTGATGTGCTGTGTGACCTTGGGCAAGGAACCTAACCTCTCTGGTCCTCTTGTTTTCTCATCTGCAAAACAGGGCTAATATTAACAGCTATATCCAGGAAAGGTTAAATAGATGCCAGGCATTGTTCTAGAAAGATGTGTTACTCAGTCCTCACAGAAAATTTTGAGTTTAAAATTGCTATCTTCCTTGACCAGTTGAGAAAACTGAGATTCAAATGAGTTAAGTAAGTGACTCCAGCTCAGCTAGCTGGAAAGTGTATGGTCAACCTTCAGATCAAGCTGCCCAGGTCCAGAGACTGTGCTGTGACCACAACACTGTAAGAGGCAGGCGGGCTTCTGTTACCGGCGAGCCCGGGTCCCCATAGGTCTCATTCACCTGCAGGCTGGACTCCCTGGCTGAGGGGCGGAGCCTCTAGGTGCCTTCATTCTCCACATGCAAACCAGGGATGATAATGGGGTCTGCCGCGTGGCATTGCTGTGAAGATGAAACGCACTGATGTTTGTTAAAAACTTAGTGCAGTGCTGGTTAGAACTGTGTAAGTGCTTAAGTGCTATTATTATATTAGAACTCATAGTCGCAGTGGTGTGGCTTGAGGAGGTCTAGAGCGCACTGTTTGCCAGGAGCTGTGCTAGGCCCGTTTAGTCAGTAGATGCCATCAGTTCCTGCCTGTCCTTGGCCTTTCCCCTGGAGCAAATGATATCTTGGGGCCGGGTGGTCTTAGGGGACCACAGCCAGCAGCCAGCAGAACTGGCCAGAGAGGATGGGCAGAGCTGGTTAGATGAGAGCTCAGAAGCCAAAAGAGTTTTCCTTGAGAGGCAGGCTTATAAGCTTCCCTGTAAGATGACAGTGGGCAGTGGGCTTACTCCCAAGCCCGGGCCCACCAGGCCCACCGAGGGGAGGCCAGGCCACAGCACCAAGCAGGTGGCCCTTCCCGACAGAGAGGCGTCCCTTGGCATTGAAGCAGGCTGGCCCTGTGTGGGTGATGGGCTTGGGAAGGATGGCATTGGAGGCGGCGGGGGCAGGAGAGAGAGAGGATTGGCAAGAAAATGAAAGTACAAGAGATTAAAACAAAGACAGGAATCAGCCTTACTGGGCAGCCTGGTCCAGAGGAATCAGGGACATGGAAGGAAGGGTGACGGGCCTCTGGCTGACCTCACGCGGCCTGCAGAGGAGCAGGCGGGTTCTGTCGGTGAGCACCAGTTTGCCTCATGGTTTCGATTTTCCAAAGAGTCCTGGTGGAACACCAGCCCCTGGGTTTCCTCGGGCGCATGGTTTACCCCCTGCCCTACTCTTTAACCTTGCTGGTATTTTATAGAGAGAGAATTTTGTTGATCTTCATTTCCACCTACATGATACAGATAGTAGGATCTCTGGTTATCTGATACGGATAAGGAAACCAAGACTCAATGGATTTTTTTCCTTCCATCCCCAGTTTCATTCTGGAAATGGAATGATTGGTGTGAAGATAAGGGATCCAGTTCTGTCAGATCACCAGGTAAGACTCAGATTTCTCAGATCACACACAGGAAACGATCAATTCAGCTCAGAAGGATCACACCTTGTTTCCTAAGACTTAGGCTCTGTGCTGCAAGGATTTAAGAGCAGAAAACCTGCATTATCTCTGGGTGAGGTCTGCATTTCCTGGCCTTTTGCTCAGAGGTGAAAGGCACACGTTTCACAAAGCCAATAAAATGTACCTTCTCAAGAAATGTTAGGACAGCTGGCTTCCAGATCCTTCGATTGTTATATCTTTTTCAGAAAGTATCCATTAATTATTGTTAATCATCTCTTGATTATACCAAGAAGGCCGTTATTTCCGTAGGCGTTTCACTGATAAATTGGGGAATGTTTTCATGCTGCTTTTTCCTGTTGTGTGGTGTAACTTTCTTTGTCATCGATACGTACGTCAAAGCAGGCTGGCCAGAATATTTCTCCAGCCACAGCATATGGTTGGGTCATGCAAACAACCATCGTAAATCCTCGCTGACAGTGACCCAAAATGATACCGTGACCTGGTCCCCTCGGAATCCAGATTTATGGAGATCTGAATGTGAGAACTGAGCATTAGGAGCATGGGCCTTTAAAATCGTGCCCTGTGAATAAGTCTGTCTCTTTACCTTGCTACTTGCCTCCATATGTGGTGAGTGAATGAAAAATATGTGCAGAGGTATTTAAAAAATCCTCGAGGTGCCTCAGTAAGCTTGCCTGGAGCCCAGAGCCAAGTATGCACCCAATAAATATTTACTGAATGAGTGGACCCAGGGACAGATGGATGAAGTGGAGCCTGAGTGAGTTCAAGTCATCTCGTTTTTCTAGAAGGCCGCCAATCCTGGGAAGGCACCCTTGGCTGCCTTTCCAACACCTCTCTCCCTTTTTCTGCTTGTGAATGCATGCCCAGTTTTGTTCAGGGAGCCTCTCTATCCTCAGCTCCCAGGGTAAACCTTGCTGCCTCTGAGCTGGTGAGAGCACAGCATCTTTCATGGAAAGTGTGATGGGTCCTGTGACATGTTTGGGCCCAGTCGGACCGAAGTGGATCCACTTAGGTTGATGGCATGGGCACAACTTCTCCGTGGCTTCTGATTGGGGTGGAGAAGGAAGCCTGTCACCGCATCAGCTGCTCTAGAGTGTTCCCTGGCACGCCAGCAGGGTTCTGCCCAGGCTCTCCCGCTTCGGACTTCTGCTCTTCCTTCCATGCCTACAAAGCAGTTTTGGTTTGAGGCTGGTACTAGACAGAAGAGTGTGGGAATGAGTCTCATCCTCTATGATATAGTTGAGCTCCTGGACCTTGGTGGGGGGTGCACCCAGATTCAGGACCACCTGTTATTTGACAGAGGAGTTTCTTTCTCATTTAAATCAGCCTGAGTCGGGATTTCTGCTGCCTTCCCCTGAAAACGAAAACTAAAGTAAAAGCTTAAGGCTGAGAAGCGGGGGAGAGGGGGGATAATGGGCTTGGTTACTTGTATCATCTCAGTAAGTGGTGACATCAGCCCCTGCTTGGAGAGCACATGTAGGGTGGCCGTTACCTCTTGCCTTCTGTCACAGGTATCTGCGGGGGTCACTGTGGTTGTGCTGGTTTACCCCCTTCTGCCAGCCAAGACTTGCCCGTCTGGGAAAGAAGTCATTCCCCTGTCTTGCTGGGGTAATTGAGAATTTTCCTTTCCCTCCCCAGTTTTGCACAGTGCCTCTGGCAACACGGAGAAAAGGAGATTTCCAGCCCCCGCCCCCCCATGTTTTCAGCCATTCAGGCTGTTGTCCTCCTGAATGGCACTCGTCTATGGGGTTTAGGGAACACCCTAGCAAATAGCCCTTTTGCAGTTACCACAAGCAGGGGGCCGTGCAGGTTGTCCGATTAAGTATAAAATGACTCTTGCCTACAAAGGGCTTACCCTGTAACTGGAGTGGCAGGGCGTAGCATTTCAGTGCTAGAAGACACAAATAAACACAAATGCAAAACTGTGTTACCATGAAAAAACAGTACATTGTGAATTCTTGGATGAAGGGAAAATAATAACAGGTCTTGGATGCAAACATTTTTGTGTCTCTTACCCCACCACCATCTTTTGTCTGAAAGGCTGCAGTAGTTTCCAAGCCAAAGGCAGAGGAGTCCTGAAGAGAAGCAGAGCAGACTCTTACATGCCTATGTGACCCTGCCTGGCGGCCCACCCCACCTCCGCAGCCTGGCTTCACACTATGCCCCATCCTATTGTTCCTGTTTCTTTCCCTCTGGGGGCTTTTCAGGAAGAAGCTTATCGGAGGAACAGGGCTTGGGCTAGTCTCAAAAGGCAGGATGGCTTCAGCCAGAAAGGTAGTAAGTAGGAGGGTAGATAGATGCCTAGGGACACTGAGCATAAAGGCACCTTTGAGTAAGGCTTCCCTGCTGGGGGGCGAGTTGGGAAAGGCCAGTGGATGCAGCCCTCACCAGGACCTGCGGGGGCAAGCCAAGCTCCCGATCAATACCAGCCCTATGTTCTCCTCGGCTGGGGCCTTTCCTATAGCGCACAAGCCATATAGTCTTGTGCGCACCCTGCAGGCACCAAAAATCCCTTTGGCGAGAGTGGACTCCTTCTGAGGGAAATGCAAAAGCAAAGGTTTGTGATGTCTAATATTGTACTGCTACTTACGTGTGGCTATTGGTATTTAAATGAAATTCAAATTAGATACAATTTAAAACTGTTGCTGGATCACACTCCCCACTCTTCAGGTGCACCGCCTAGCCAGTGCTGACCATACAGGACAGCGCCGATAGAGAGCATTTCCGTCACTGCAGAAAATTCTATTGCACGGCACTGGTCTAGAGGGCCAGCTGGAGCTGTGGTTTGTAAAAGGGAACTCAGCCTTTAATGCCCTGGGCCACGGGGAGCCGCAAAAGGGATGTAGGTGGGGAAGTTGTCTGGCTAACGAGCGATGATGCTGAGAGGAGAAATAATGATCATTTTCTGAAGGCTCCTGGCAGGCCAGGGAGTGTGCTAAGGGCCTCCCAAACATGGGCTCACTCGGTCTTTATGGGAGCCCCCCAGAGCACATATCATCCCCCCATTGTATGGGTGACAAAAGTGAGGCCCAGTGAGGTCGAATAAACTTAGAGCTGCCAGTCTGTCTGACCCCAGATGGCTCTGCTTTATGTGTTGCTCCCTCTCTGTGCCCAGATTATCCTGATGACGGAAGTGGATGACTCAGCCCAGCAGCGATGAGGTCAGGGAGGCCTGCCGGCAGCCCTGGAGGCTTCCTAGGCACAGAGGTGGGTGGCTCCCGCAGGGGGACTGTGAGCTTTCTTTGTAGAGAGCTTCAGATGCTCTGTTCCCAGCCCCCTAGTCCCTATAAGCTAGGGTCTCCCTCCCTTCCTCCGGAACCATTCGTCGCAAAGGGCTACATTTTCTTTGGAATCGTCTCTGCTTATCCTTAGGCTCCGTGTGTTGGTGTTTCCAGAGAAAACTGTGTTTGCATGAGGTTTTAACCCAATAAATTTTCATCCCTGGGAGGACGTCTCCCACCTCATCCCACTGTGAGGCCTCCTCCTGGAGCTCCCCGGACACAGCTGGAGAGCTTGTGTGGGCCCCTCCGTGAGCCAAGCCCAGAAATCCCATCTGGAGGCCTTCCGTCTTCTCCCAGTGTCGCCGGCAAATGGAAGTGTCCTGCTGGGACGTGGAGTCTTTTTGCTTCTTTGGCCTCCTGGTGTTGAAGGCACATTTTCTTGTGGCCTGGCTCTGTCTTCACTGCAAGCACCAGTGGACCTGAGTTAGTGTTTTTCGGCTTTTGCTGAGGCCTGTCAAGCAATGGTGATGGATTGTCCCCCGGCCCCCCTCAGTCTCGTAAAGAGAACTGGGTTTTCATGGACTATGGACAACCGGATCTCCATAAACCTCCCGAGGAAGTCTAGGACAGAAACCGGAGAATAGTGATCTGTGTGTGACAGCTGGGGAAACCGAGGCACAGAAGGACAGAGAGACTCCCACATGCCTCAGAATGAAAGACCTGGAAAGAAAACCACGTTGCCTGATCAGGCTTTAACCACAACCCACCCTTGCCTATTTAGTTAGAACAAACATAAAAGAGATAAACATAGATGTAAGTTAGTCTAAACACCAAATTTTAGAAGTTTTTCCTCTGATGTCTCGTCAGCCCTCCTGACCTTTACTGGAGGGTAAACCAACTTGTGACAGCTGCGGACAGTTATTTACTGTAAGTCAGAAACGGAAGAGCTTGGCTACTGAAGTGGACCCAGCATTATCAGCTGGGGGAGCGATGTGCTGGGTACCAGAAAGTTATCTTTTAAGTCAGTTTTTGAAATTCAGAGATGGAGGGGCCTGAGTTCACAGTGGAGGAGGTGCTAGAAAAACCCAGGATGTGTGAAGCATGGAGCAGTGGGTTTTGCTCACATACGAGGAATGTTAGAAAGAGGCACCACCTCATCTGGACCTTCCTCAGCATGAAATTGTTGGGAAGATGTTCTGTGCAGACGCTCCCAAGATGACGTGCCCCTCTCTGTCCATAAAAGTGATCTACAGCTGGCTGTGGCATTGCCCAACCATCGTGCTACTCGATAAGAAACAGCTTTGGGTTCCATTAGCCAGGGTGTCATATTTTATAGCCACCCAATGGTTCCAGAAGCAAGTGGCCTCTTAGCAAGACACTGTGAAGGGGGCTCAAACATTTGGCAGCCAAGAAGGGGACAAAAGCTTTGCATAATTCAGGGGTGAGTTCAAAGCCAGTAGCATTTCTACTCCATCCAGGCAAGCATTTAAAAGCCAGTGAGGTGCCTCTCAAGTCAGGAAGGTGTTACTACCTTAAAGCACATCCCTTTTGCCCTTTGATACAGTCAGTGCTATTTCCAAGTATTTGAAAACTGCCATCCACGGTTTAAGACAGGATATGTCACCTCCACACTTGAAACTTCCAAGAGAAAAAGAAGCCTTCCTTGAAGCTGACGTGCTTTACCACAGGCAGATAACCGCCCATGTGTGCATGCACGCACCCATACACACACACACACCGTCGCTCTCACCTGGGTTGCAAAACAGTGGGACCTGGCCACCCTGAATGTGGCAAGGGAAGCATTGAGGCTGATGAATTTCCTCAGCACAGAGGCCAGAGGCCAGCCCACACTACAAAGAAAATAGTGCTGTACGCCCTCGTATCCTTTGAATGGGGTTTGGCCCTACACCACCTTCTAGAGCAAGCCCTCCACCTGAAGGAAGGCTGAGGGCTCTGTGTATTCTAGCCTTTTTCATTAAACAAACCACAAAACCTACTTGCTCTCAAATTGAATTCTAAATCTGAATTTGAGAACAACCACAATCCTTCCAGTACAGATGGCAATGGGCCGGGCATGCCATCCTTGTTGTGGGCCAGACAGTGGAGCATCATAACAGAGAGACAGTAGTACAAGGTGGGAAAAAACAACAGCATGAGCACTCAAGAGCAGAGTCTAGAACGAGAAGGCTGAGGTTCCAGTCCTGACTGCTGCTTGCCGGCTGTGTGACCCTGGGCTCATCGCTTAGCTTCGGTGGCTGATGAATTCTTGCCACTGGGAGTCATGGCAGCACAGGAAATAAGCTGGGTACCCCCTTTCTCAGCCACTGCCCCATTAGCCTTACTCGTGGTAGTTCAGTCAGGAGACTCGTCAGTCCCCAGTTCTCAGCCCTGCACTGTTTCCCTCAGAGGCCATGAGGGGGTCCACGGCGGCAGAGGAAGAGGAAGGGCAGGGAGTCTATTGAATCTTTTGCCAAATATCGTCCCAAATTGGAAGGTATCTGAAAATTGCTGTTATCTTAAGGGTAGACAACGAAACATAAAGTCAAGGAGCACAGGGGGTTCATGGGCAGCTAGGAGACTGTTTCGTACTTCTCTCCCTCCTCTTGGGGTTCAGCTGCCTTGTTTCTGGAGCAAATTACTACCATGTTGCATTCTCATTTACTGTTTAAAGTGTGACATTTTCAAGGGAATACCAGCCTTTCCAACCGTCTACCCTATCCGTCCGGTCTCTGCTATAGGACCACACTGGCCATCTCCTGTCACCTGCGGTCACACACGTTCATGACATTCAAAGACGGGGCCTTGCGTGTCCTTCATCTGTAAAGAAGCTCGGAAGCTAAAAGAATGCAAGAGAGAGAGAGAGAAATAGAGACAGAGAGAGAGGAGGTTAAAATCAGTCTAGCATGAGGCAGGAGTGAGCTCTGGATGGAAACGAACAGTTTTGCAGGGCAGCGGAAACATCCACTGGAGAACCGCTGAAGATGCATGGGGAGAAGGGGCTGTTGGTGATCTAAAGAGAAGCGGGAGAGGAATTATGGACTCAGGAGGGATGTTAACTTTGGAGCAGACCAGGATCACTTCTGATGCAGATTCCAGAGCAAGGAAGAAAGGCTGTGCTTTAAGGCAGACAAAATGTTTCCTGGGCAGTTGGTGGAAACTGCCAAGTCCCAGCTGCCCATGCTATTCCCTCCACCTGCAATGTTCTCCCTTTCCTACCTGGCAAGCCCCACTCGTTATTCAAGGTCAAGACCAATGTTAACTCTCCCAGACATTACCACTCATTCTAATACTGGAAAGGTTGAGTCCCCGCTAAGTGTTGGGCACTGCTCTGAAGGTTTTTCATGACTTTCTCATTCCATTCACGAACCCTCACTACAACTCGCGAAGTAGATGCTATTATAGTCCCCATTTTAAGATGAGAAAACCGTCTTCCCAGAGTTAAATAACTGGCCCAAGGTCACACAGCTGTTTAGTGGTGGAGCCGGTCAAGTCCAGATCCATCTTATCTAGAGACGAGCAAGTTCTCCCCCATTTGTCCCTCCTGACTTTACCAGTGAATTTTACTCATGCTTTGGTTACATCACTTTCCCAGTTTAACTTTACATCATTTTCTGCCCTACCAAATTAAAAGTCAGGTTGTGTGTTATTCTGTATTATATCTCTAATACTTAGTTCACAGCTCGGCCCACAATAGATGCTTAATGTAAGTGTGTATAAATACGTTGAATGGAGAAATGGATAGATGGATGGATGAATGGATGGGGGGAAGCAAGGAATCAAGGGAGATACATTCAGCTTCCTCAAAGAGCCTATTCTAAACAAGCCAACCCCTTTCATGTATGTCATGTTGCGTTCCACAAAGAAGAATGTTAATGCTGCCTGGAAAATGTACCTAGATATTCACTGCATGTTTTATAGTGACCCACAGCTTATAAATGGCAGGGAGTTTAAAGGAAAGTTACGCTGTGTGCCCCAAGGCCACAGAAGAGGAGTCTAAAAATGTCAGGCAAGGCAGAAAACATCTGGACCAGGTCATAACCAGGATATATGCTCTCTGAGCTCACGCTTTTAACTTCTCATGACTTCTCATGACCTTGCATTTTGCTTTGTCCTCCAAGGAAACAGTCTCATCCACAGACGTCAAACAGGTAAACTTGCAGCTGCTACAAATTCGAGTGTTTAGACTGCGTCAACTTGCTTCTCTTAGAGATGCATGCAAAGATCTAGAGAAAATGAGAACGGAGCTTAGCCTTGGGCAAATATACACGAGGCACCAAACAGACACATTCGGGGCAGTTCAGGGGTTGTCCCTGTGGCTCCGTGCAGAGATTGGCCTGGCCATAGCACAGCCACCTCTCACAGCCTGTGAGCCAGAGAGGCCGTCATCTGGTGTTTACAAACATGCGACGTGAGAGGCAAGCCTGCGAGTTTTGGGTGGCGATAGAGCTAGGGTCAGAATTCTGCGTGGCATGTTCAAATGCAAACTCAGGGTCCGCAGGGCCTAAATGCTTTGAAGCATGTCACACTGGGAACCTCTGTGGGGTGGCTGTGTCCAGCTGTGGAGGAACTGCAGGTTGGTCTGTGACAGGACGGCTCCCGGGACCCGGCCACGATGTGCTTTCAATGTGGAGGGGCTGAGCGCTCACCTGGCTGCGGGCAGATGGGACGTCTGCGAGCAGGATTAACTAGACTTTTCTGCCATTTGTCTTTGACCCCCAAAGGACACATTTGGACAAACTTCTGCAAAGAACTCCATGATGTGAGCTTTGTAACTGCTGTAGAATTCTAGCAGAGACTTTGCCCTTATTCTCAGCGTGGCCCTGTGCTAAGGGGGCCCCTGCTGATGTTTTCTACCTTGATTTTGGCAATTTCATTTTGGAAGGATAGGGACTTAATGAATTAGGCAAATGCCCTGTACACGCTCCACATTCTGCTCCACGGGAGGCAGAAGCCCGGCAAGGCGGTGGTCCTGTGCAGGTGGGGCTCCGCCAGGGATGGGACGTGACGTGACGACTTGGCACACCATCAGCCGTGAGTCGCAGGAAGCCTGAGCCGTGCACCAGAGGGGACGGCAGGAAACCGCAGGCGAGAAGTAATGCTTGCTTCCAGCCATGGGGTGTGAATTAAGTGCAGAGACCCTGCTGACTGCTTGATAGGACATTGTCTCACTTAACCCTTATAAGCAGCTCTGGGAGAAAGGTACAAGCTCAACCGTCTTCCAGACAAGGATAACAAGACTTGTCTCGTCCTTCAACTGCTGAGACAAGAGTTAACACACAGGCTTGCTTTAACGCCAAACTCCCCTCTCGCTCCTGCCACGGTGCAGTTCCACCCAGTGTTTGCACGTGTATCCAAGCGTCCCTCGGGCCTTGATGACCAAGGCTGTGTCTCATCCTTCTGTACGCAGAGTACACACAGAAGGACTACATAAGAAGAAGCCTTTTTTATTTTCATACCAAACACAGATACCCATTTTTTCAGATGGTGCACATGACCCACGCACTGACTCCCACAGGGACAAGTGCAGCGAGGAGTCAGGTCAGCAGGAGAGTGACAGATGCCCGGTGGGGCTGCGGCTGAAGGTCACCTTTAGCAAGAGATGGTGAACCTGGGAGCCGAGCAAACGGTGTTTGCTGCTGGAGAGTAAGTGTTCTGTTCACTGGGGAACCAAGGTGACTTCAAAGACCGTTCGTGGCTTGGTGAGAGTTGGTTGCCAAGGCAAAGTCCCACGTCCCCGCTGCCCATAAACATGTCTTCGAGGGGCAGGGAGGAGCCGGGCAAAGTGGCTGCAGGAGCCAGAGCGGGCGCAGAGGCTCTGGAAATGGACGCGTGTCCCTCAGTAGCAGTGACGGAGCCAGGAAGGGTTCCACTTGCTGACTGGCCAAGACAAACACAGTCCGACCCTGACGGGGAGGCAGCCATCAGGGAACAGCCTGCCTGCTCACCGTCAGGCAGCCTCTCGAAAGGCTGTTGCCGCAAGAGTGAAACCAGGGCCTGCGGTTTCCTGCCGTCCCCTCTGGTGCACGGCTCAGGCTTCCTGCGACTCACGGCTGATGGTGTGCCAAGTCGTCACGTCCCATCCCTGGCGGAGCCCCACCTGCACAGGACCACCGCCTTGCCAGGCTTCTGCCTCCCGTGGAGCAGAATGAGGGGATCAGCGGTGACCAGGATGTGAGTGGCCGCTCCTGTCACAGTCATGCGGGGACAGAGCGGGGCTCGCTGACTCTCAGCCCTGCTGGGCCCGGGCGGCTCTGTCTTCACCCGGGCTGGCTATGGGGAGGACGACAGCTAACACTGATTAGCATCGGGCCTCCGGGGAGATGGCGAGGTCCAGTGGCTGAGCGTGTGGGCGTCAAACTGCATCAGCTTCGCCACTTCCTAGCTGAGAGATCCTGGGAAGCTGCCTAGCCCTCTGAGCCACGGTATTCCCATCCAGAATAAGGGACTAACGGTGGTATCTGCCCATCAGGTGGTTCTGCCACTGATAATCAAGTTGGGTTGGTGATGGTAAATCCTTTAGGCTGGTCTTTTCTGTAGGAATTTCAAAAGCAAACATTTGAATTTCAGTAGCATTTTTTGGATAAAATGTTTAAATTAAGGGATCATGTATGTAGACATAAAAGTCAAGCCTTTGGAAGGAGAAGATGGGCCCTAATGGTCTTTGAAGAGCAGTAAAGCAGCTGGGAACCCGACTTGCTGAAATGTCTATTTATAAGGCAAGATGGGAGAAGGGAAGCAGAGGACAACTGGGGCAGCTACCGTGTTCCAGACACCCAAGGATGGGGGTTCGAAAGGCTGTGCCGTCAGCTCTGTAGACAGTGATGAGGGCCTTAGTTTGATGTTATGTTCCATGAACATACAGGAAAGCAGAGGGTGAGGCTGGTCTGCGAGATGTCACCTGGAAAACAAAGACAGGGCCTTGGCATGTCCTTCATCTGTAAAGAAATTCAGAAGCTAAAAGAATGCAAGAGAGAGAGAGAGAGGAGGTTAAAATCAGTCTAGCATGAGGCAGGAGTGAGCTCTGGATGGAAACGAACAGTTTTGCAGGGCAGCAGAAACATCCACTGGAGAACCGCTGAAGATGCATGGGGAGAAGGGGCTATTGGGGATCTAAAGAGAAGCAGGAGAGGAATTATGGACTCAGGAGGGATGTTAACTTTGGAGCAGACCAGGACCACTTCTGATGCAGATTCCAGAGCAAGGAAGAAAGGCTGTGCTTTAAGGCAGACAAAATGTTTCCTGGGCAGTTGGTGGAGTCCACATTGGTGTGCCTTTATCTTCTAGTAAACTGTAGGTTTTCCTTGAATACTGTAATGACCTTTCCTAAGTTGAATACAGCAATGGCAACAACGTGGAGGGGCACTTTGTTCCCTTCATCCTCTTGCGAGGCGGGTTGGGGAGCAGAGTAACTGTCCGAGTTGACCGTAAGTCAGGAGTCCCGGCTGGTGCCGCCTCCTTTGGTCTCAGCCATCTGACCTACAGAAGGGGCGCACCCGCCAAGGGGACGGGCCGGGCTTCAAATGAGATGACACATTCATCCGGCCTTTCAAGACTGATCAGTAATTCACTAGCGCTTGTAATGTGTATTTACCATATTCATCCCATTTGGTTCCTGACGCTGTTTTTGGAACTTTGTCCGTGGCTTGGAGAGAGAATGGTGTGTGGGACGTGAGCAAAATGGGCAGTTTGTGCTGTGCGTCATCTGTGCCGCAAGTCGGTAGCGTGGGATGCAGGGGAGAGCCAGGACACTGGACGTCGGAGGTCAGATGCTCCAGGCACCGGGTGCCTATAACCTGGGTGACTCTGCGGACTTCCCACCCAGGAAGCCCTTCCCCGCTGATGCCAGCAATGCCTCCAGCGTGGCTCGGAGTGACTCAAGCTTTGGGACTCCAACCACTTCCCTCGTTATGCACGTTTGCCATTTCCCACATTTCATCATTAGAGTATTTCCTGAAATCCAACCCAACGTGTTCCTTTCTTCTGATTTCAAAACGGATTCTGTTTCAGCCCTCAGCTGTCAAATGGGGAACCCAACTGTGAACAGTAGTGAATTGCACTGTGACATCATAGTTTCCAGTGGGAACCTGCCTCTCCACCCTGAGATCCAATTCCCCCTTTGATTTGGGATTTAAGAATCATACCCAGGCTTCCCGAGCCCACGGAGGGGCCGCTGCTGGAGCCAAGAGCAGCAGGACCCCAAACTGCCTTTGGGGTGGGTGGCCTGTAAGGACCACCAGCCAGCAACCCCCGGCGAACCCCGCCACCTTTCCCAAACCCTGTTGTTAAGCAAATCAAAGTACTTCCCTCATGATGGTGAAAAACAGAGGTCCAGGTCAAGGTGGAATGAGTGTGGGATTCGGAAGGAACTGGCAAAACATCAAAGAAGGTTCGGGTGGGACCTGAGTCCTTTCTTTGGAAACCCTTTTCCATTGTTCCCAGGCTTTTTCGGTTGACACATCCTTGAACTTGCCTCTCTGCTCCCACCCTAGTCTTCATGGCCTCTATTCAGCTGGCCATTCATTCAGTCACCTGATGCTCAGATCCCTCCGGTGTTCACATGGCCCAAAGCCAGGGAGCATCCATCTGTGCTGATCTAGACATGCGAACACACATCCACCCACACTGACCAACCAGCTTATCTTGACCCTGAATGCATCAGCTTTCTTCCCTTTTACTCTGAAAGTACGCTGCTGTGTCCCCTACATAGCTCTGTGTCTGCCCCACCAGTCTTCCATGCCCTGAGGACAGTGGTCATGACCTCCTCCTGTCCATCTCTGGGCCCCGTCTGAGGCCTAGTACAGAACCTGCTGCACTTCAGATACTCGATAAATGACAACTGACCACTACAGGTGGTCTTCACCTTCCTCCTGGTTTTAATAAGTATCTGTTGTTGCCGCAGCAAAGACTTTTTGGGAACTGAATCGTCACTCTTGAAGGACCAGAAAAAATACATTCGAGGTCATCACTTCCTAACTTTGATCAATTTAAAAAACGGGCAGTCACTGTAGACACAATAAATGGCTTCACTATTATAGGCATCACAGGTTACTTTCATTGAACATTTACTGCATGTCACACATGTGCCGCGGTGCTCTGCCACACGTCATCTCACTTGGCTCTTAATGTTGGACTCCTGGGCTCCGTTCACCTCCTCCCCAGTCTACCCTTTGCTTGGCTAGTCCATATGTCAGTTCTGTGCTGCCAGCTCGCAGCTTCTGCAGACTGGACGCCTCTCCCAAACTCATCCACCCGCTGCCTCCGTTGGCTGGCTCATAGCATGAATTCAGCATGTCTGAAACTCACTCCTGATCTCTGTATGAAAGCTGCTGTCCCTTCTGCCTTCCCCAACTCGGTGGATGGCAGTGGCAATGTTCCAGTTGCTCAGACAAAAATCCTTGAAGCCAGCTGGATTCCACCTTTTTTCTGGGGTCCAGCATCCAGTGCATAGGACAGGAAACCCTGCTGACTATCTTCAGGGTATACGGAGCATTCAGCCAGTTCTCACCACTCGCCCAGCTCCTGTTCCAGCCCAAGCCAGGACTGCCCTGTTCTTCAGGTAGCTCTCCAGCCTTCTGTTTGCATCCACCCTGGAGCCCTGTGGGCCGGTCCCAGCAAGGCAGCCAAAGGACCTGCTTTGTCAGATTTTGACCCTCCAAGACTCCCATTTTCACTCAGAGGAAAAGCCAGAGTCTTCCCAGGGTCTGGCCTGGTGTGGGTCCGTTTGCCCTCTGACCTCCTGTCCTAGTAGTGCCTGCCTTGCTCTCCTGACTCCCGCTCCGTTGTCTTCCTGCTCTTCCGAGAATGTGCCAGGCAGGCTCCCGGCTTTGAGTCTCGGCTCCGGTGGTTCCCGGAGTCCCAGTGAGCTCTGGCCAAACCATACTGCCCCTGTGTGCTCACCCCACTCACTCCCGACCGCCCTCACCCTGCTTTTCCCGGGTTCCCACCTTCTAACCTACTATACGGTCACTTAGACGTTGTCTGGTTATCTTTCTTTCCCCCCAAGCTGCACGAGGGTGCACTTTTTGCCTCCTGTTTGGAAGCGTCTGGCTCAGAGTTGGCCCACAGTCTAGAGCGAATAGCTGGCACCTAGGCGCTCAGGCTCAGCTCCTCAGAGCCCCAGGCATCCTTCACACCCCAGCGTGGTCCTCCCTGCACCCCTCCTGCTCCCTCTCAGACTCGAATGCCCCGTACCCCCAGTCCTCTAAATCCTTTTCTACAGCCTGAGGCTCTGCCCGGAGAAGCCGCTCTGTCAGCCCCCAGAGTGGTAAGGCACCATGTCATTGTCTTGAAAGCAAATGCTGTCAAGGACGGGGCGCCTTCTTTGCCACAAACAACTGACCGGGGAGTGCAGCCAATAAAAGGTGACGGGCATGGGCAGCCCGCCTGGCAGACCTCTCTGAAGAGAGAATTACCGCCTGTCACAGATCCCAAGTGGCCATCCCCCTCTGCTTGGGGCTTGAGGAGGAACGTGCTGGGGGCGGGGACTGGGCTTCCAAATGTGCACGGGTGATGGTAGGAGAGAGGTCCTTACCTTTGGGGGTCAAAAGGGTGTTTGCCGATTTGGGGGACAGGGACACTCTCTCGGTTCAGAATCTTCTGGTAAGCTTCTCAGTAGCATCAGCAGACATGCAGCAGCCCCATTTCAAGACAAGGAAGCGCTGAGCTGCAGGGGGCCGGCTTCTGTCTTCTTCATACTCCTGAGTGCCGGGTGGTATTATCCCGACACCTTCCCTGAGCATTGACGGTGATCTGCTGGGCTTTGTCCAGCATCCTCAGGGAGAAATACTGTGGCCTCCCAGGCACAGCAGACCTGGTCCCTGACGTTTCTGTCGGAAGCACCAAAGAGGAAGTAATCAACAGAGTGGTTTAGGGAATGACAGGGCCCCAAGCTGAGCCCCCTGTCCTGTCCAGGAACACCCAGGTGGCCTTCTTTCTCTTCCTTCGTATCCCTTCATTATGTGCTGCACCCAGCAGGCCCCCTATACAGGGTACAGGACACATGTTGATTCCACGAGAGCATTCCCGCCCACAGCCAATGGCTCACTGCAGTCCTGTTGTTGTCCTGTAGGCCCCCATTTTTTGTTTTGTTTTTTGCATGCATAGAGCACTGGCAACAGGGGCTGGTCCGTTCTGTACAGAATTTTGTCTCTCCCCAACCTTTTCCTCGGTCTCCTCATGTTTATGTTATTTTTGGAGGATGAGAAGTGTTGAGGGCGAGGTGGCATGAGGGTATTCCATGCCATGTACCTACTGGTTTCTCTCTGTCTCCATGACTCTCTTTAATTTCAGGTTCTCACTATCCTCACACACGCACTCTGGCCTCCCTTACCTCTGTTCTCCACACACTAACCAGAATGATATTTTAAAAGCTCAGATATGCTCAGGTGACCCCACTAATCCTTTAGAGGTTCCCATTTCACTGACTTTAACAGATCACATCTCTGAAACGGTCCCTGTGGTCCTAGGCACACTGGTTCCTGGGGGCTCTGGCCTCACTGGACACCTCTCTGACGTGTTCCCAACCCTAGAACCACCTTCACCTTTCAGTCCACAAGGAAGCCATGCTCTGTATCCCCAATGGCCTCTGCAAGGCCATCCACCTGCCTGGAATGACCCTCTGGGCCTCCACACCTGCCTCCTTTCCTAGTTAACTGATCTTAGAATTTCAGCTGGCACATCGTTTTCGCAGGGAGCTCTCATACCCAAAACCTCGTCCCCTACCCTGGCACGCACCTGCCCTGCTTGGGTACACTTGTGCCATCACATGCTGCTCCTCATGCTGGTCCACAATTTATCATCTGCTTTTCTCTGCAGATGCTTAGTTCTGATCAAAGTGCTTTACCACGTCGTATCCTCAGCACCCAGCACATTCTAAGATAAATACCTGTTTAACAAAGATCTATTGAATAAGAGAGTAAATGAGTGAGTGAATAAAAGAAATACCTCATGAAGGCACCTGTTATTTCATAATTGACCTTAATTATGATTAGGTGATGACCTTGCATATGAGAAAATAATCTAATGTATTAGGGTGGGTTATGCTGTAGTAACGAGCAGCCCCAAAACATCATGACTCAAAAACAGAGGTTCTGTTGGGAGCATAAAATGAAGTAGCAAAGCTTCTTAGTTCTGACAAAATTAAACATGCACTTCCCTGAAGATCCAGCAATACAAAAACCAGAGAGCATTTGTCCCAGAGAAATGGAAACTTAACTGACATAAAAACGTAGGCACAAATGTTCATAGCAGCTTTATTCATGTAGCCTACACTGAAACAACTCTTAAGTCTTTCAGTGGGTGAATGGTGGAATAAAATATCTTTGGATGGGTGGGTGGTTTAGCAAACTGTGGTACATCCATACTGTGGAATAGTGCTCAGCCAAAGGAGGAAGGAACTATTGATGCAACGGCTTGGACGGATCTCAGGAATTATGCTGAGTGAAAAAAAAGCCAGTCTTCAAAGGTCGCCTACTTGTTACACAACTTGTGAATGTAATGAGTGCCATGGAGTTGTGCGGTTAAAAAGGGTTAAAGTGGCAAACTTTATGTTATATATATTTTCCCACAGTAACAAAGTTTTAAAGATTACATACTACATGATTTCATGTGCATATTCTTGAAATGGCAGTTTTGTAGGGAGGGGAGTGGCCTGGCTTTATAAGGGTGTCACTGGGCATCTTCATGATGGAGCTGGTCTGTGTCTTGACTGTGGTGGTGGCCATGCAGGCAACATGTGCGATATGGTTTCATAGAGCCAAATACACACATGGCACACACAAATGAGTGCACGTAAAACGGGTGGAATCTGCATCACATCAGTGGGTTTTATCGGTATCTGTTTCCTGGCTGTGGTATGGTATGATAGTCACGTACGATGTTACCACTAGGGAAACTCGGTGGAAGGTATATGAGATCTCTTTGCATTGCTTCCGAGAACAAACTCCCACTAAATTTTCATGGGAGCAGTGCCTGCAGATAGCCTTTAGCTTTTCAATCTGAAGGCACAAAGAACCAATTTAAAGTTTAACTCAGACATGCATGAAAGTTTGCACATGTGAAGGGAGGCCATGTGGAGGGCACTGCAAACGGTGGGCATGGGTGGACGAGACTGATAGACTTCAAGGATATAAGTGTGGGGCAAATACCAGAAGGGCCATAAATCTGCTAAAAACAGAAACTAATTCCATTTATCAGCAGATAACCAGGTTGCTCTAGAAATAACCAGCTGAATTTGTGGTTATTCAAAATTAAATCAGATGTTAGACCATTTGGAAATTTATATAAGATATGGTCTTTAACTTGTGCTTTGTCAGAAGACAATTATATTGATCAGACTTGCTCAGGCATGAGGACCAAGGGACGCCTACTTTGACTGAGCGTCAGTCACATGCTGGGCTCTGTGCCAGCCCCCTCACCTGCGCCTCACTCTCGCACCATATTAGTATCTGTATCACATTATAAATGCATGAGGGGTTAGACAGGTGGTCATGTGTCCAGAGCTGCCATTTGCGCCCAGGACTCTGGAGTCTGCTTCTCTCGGTGGGCTGTGCTATAGCCCCATTCATCGCCCTTTCCCTGGGGGCAGGACTATGAATAAGAGCCCCATGACTGTGCCCAGGTGCCTTTTCCAGACTACTCAACTGCTTCCCATGAGCCCTAAGCTCCAGCCGGAGGACATCTCTAACACCTCCCCAGACCCAGCCTCCAAAGTCCAACCTCTATGCCTTTGCGAATGCTCTTCCTCCCGTATCCCAGAATGACCTACTGTGCCAGACCGAGGTCGGGTGTTCAGATAAGGAGGCAAGAAAAGAAGGAAAGAGTGAATGACTGAATAGGTGGGCAAACAGTATCTTCCCCTGAAGTCATGTTCCAGCCCTTTATCCTCTGTGTAGCACTGTGTAGTTCCACTGGAGAGGAGTAGTTATTTCAGTCCAACTCTGAAAACATCAGTTGAGTTCTTCTCACGGCACAGATCAGTGCCGGCTGGGGTGGGGGACACACAGTGATGGTAAGGCCCAGCCAGCCCCTGGCCTCTGCATGCTCACGATCACACAAATAACAAGGTTTGGGGAAATGAGCTCCAAGGCACTGGAGTGGTCCTGCCAGACTCTAGGTCCTTGAAGGAGGAAGTACATTTTCAGAGGAAGGGACTCAACTTTGTGCCTTCCCTAAGAGAAGTCCGACTCACATCAGCATGGTTCGTCAAGAGCAAAGCCCGGTGCAGAATGCACCCGTTCCTAGCCTAGTCAAGCCCCTCCAGGCTCCAGGATGGATGACCTCATCAGCCACCATCTAAAATAGCCTATCGCTGTCTCAGCTGGCCCAAAATGATAAGGTTAGAAAGCCAAACACTGTCACCCTGAGTGTTCATAATAATAAGCAGAAATCAGACGAGCCAGAGCTTTGTAAAGAGATATCATTATTACTATGACCTTGCTCACTTCAAGAGTGATCCCAGCACATATTTTAAAAATACAATAAAATAAGATGGCAACATAATACTACTATTCAAAATAAAGTCATAGATTAATACCAGGAAACTCCAGACTATTCCATTTAACTTCGTGTAGGGGAGTCTTTGAAATTAGGTTAAGTGACTCCAGGCTTTTTATTTATAGAAATAACTTGGATGTTGGTCTGAGAAGTGAGATATCCAAGTTTTCAAATAAACTCGAGTCACAGAGAATTGTAAATACTGAAGAACCATGTGGATGAAAAACAAATCTTTTAACTACCCTGCCTAATTGATAGGAAAAGCATTTCAGATTAGATGAAACCCACGAGAAATATTTAAAGACAGGATGTAAAATCGCATATGTATATACACAAAATCGCAGAACAACCTGCACTACCATTTTGTATCCTGAGGGGAAACAGGAAGAAAAAAAGCAAATGGGAAAGAGAGTTGCATCACTTGAATTAAAAGAGGTAAGTCTCCTCCCCAAGAGGACTCCTAGAAACAAAGCCCAGGCAATACCCTGACTGAGGGCCCAGCCGGCCAGTAGGTTTCCTTTGTTGGAATTAGCAAAAGGCGCCCCCTCTGGGTGTGGGCGGGTGCAGTACGTGGAATAGAGAACTTAGCATCCGAGAGGCTCTGCACCAAGGAAGGGGCCTCAGCCGGCAGGGCCACCACGGTGCTAAACCGCAGCCCTCGGCCCCCTTGAGGCAGCGGGTGGGTATCACAGCGCACGCTGCCAGCCCAGCAGAGTCCCACTTGACATGTCTGGGGAAAAGGTCGTGGCTGTTCCCTGTCCAGTCTTTGCGCTAAACGTCTCCTATCTGAGCTCAGTCTCTACTGCAGAGTGAGACGGCCACGCCCACTCAGACCCACTCCTTTGCAGGAACCAAATGAGCTGATTCGTTGGGCAAAGGCTGGATTCTCTGCCCATCATCGGGCATGGATGAAACTCTGCTTATTAAATAAGCTGTGTTCCATGTACCCTTCAGGGAACAGCATGTTTTCCCTTTTACCTCCTACTGTACTCTTATTTGACATTTTGAAGTGTATTCCCTGTCGTATTTATCCTTATTTAGGCTTGTCTCTTAAAGTAAAAAAATAATAAGGAACCAGAATACAGGAATGATTACCATTGACAACCACGTTCCCTTGCACCAGGCATGGTGCCAAGCACGTCCTGTATCTTTATGGTCTCATGTAATCTTTACAAGATGAGGAAGGTCATTTCCTTCATTGTATAGATACAGAAACCAAAACCCAAATGTTAAGCAGCAAAAACTAGCACAGCCTGGGTTTAAATCCACCTTTTTCTGCTCCCAGCCAATAAGCTCTAGACTTGTTCATTGTAGAAAACCTGAAAAGAGGTAAACAAGGAGGAGATAGTGAACACCCCACTCTACCACTTCCCAGGTAACACAGTCCTGGTGATACTGCTCTAACCCGGGAGGATGACCCCTACTTGTCACCGTGTCAATAAAAAGGAGAGGGATGTAGCTGTTCATAGCCGGCCTTCACCAGCAGTTTAGGAAAAAGAGGAGAAAGACAAAGATTGTCTGCATTGTAAATGCTTCCACTTAGCGCCTACAAGTGTCATTATCATAATTCCTAACACCGTTCCTAGAACCATTTATTCTTGTTAATAACTGCAGCAGTAACCATTCAGAGTGTTCGCAGCTTTTGGCAGAAGCAGTCAAGGAAATAATACATTGTATTTAATTAAGTCTCTATTGAGAGTAAGTGGAAGGTGCTTAATCAAGTCCATGAGACTGTAACTACTCTCTCTTATCAGAGACTCCACTCAGGAGGCCCTGTAGCTTCTCACAGCCGACAGACTACAAATCATGTCCTGGACTGTGTTGTTTCTGCCTTTGAGAAATACCACGGGTAACGTGTGCACGCCGTGTCTCCAAATGCTGGGCTCTGTGTATGGAGCCGTTGTACAGTTCATCCTGGTTTCAGGACACCTTCTCAGGATCAGGATGTGGGCATCCTTCTTGCGTTCAAAATGTCTGAGTCCCTAGGTGTGATGACTGCAACGAATTACTCCTGGTTTCGTGGTGACCGAGAGAATTTTTGAGAGAGGACAACGTGCCAGGTAGTGGACTGGGCATTTAAGAATTCTCTTTTAATGCTCAGAATTCTATGAGGATGTAAGTACCCTCATTGTATAAATAGGGAAATTTAATCTTTAGGGATTAAGTACTTGTCCTGGTTCTGGTTTCGTGGTGACCGAGAGAATTTTTGAGAGAGGACAACGTGCCAGGTAGTGGACTGGGCATTTAAGAATTCTCTCTTTTAATGCTCAGAATTCTATGAGGATGTAAATACCCTCATTGTATAAATAGGGAAATTTAATCTTTAGGGATTAAGTACTTGTCCAGGGTTCTGTGTTTCCTAAACACACAAGAATCCTAGTTGGCTTGGTTCTAGCATGTTTTTAACTACCAAACAATAAATCTCAGGTTAGGCATTAGCCCAAAGAGAATAGGATGGGAAAGTCCCTCCTCTAACAGACTCCCCTCCAGTGAGTCAAAGAAGCAAGAGGCCCCTCTTCTCCCATCCACATCAAATCTACAACTGCCTACAGAGCAGATCAGCCCAAAAAATGAGGGCCTGAGCAAACACCTGCACAATGAGGGATAAAAAAACCACATAGGAAATGGCAGAAGAGACAGAGACAAGCCCCACCCCTAGCATGGCCCTGCAGTGGGGAGGGATATCTCTGAGCTGCTCTGGGGAAAAAGCCAGGAGGTGGGGGGTTTGGACCCTACTGGCAGGGGAACTGCTGGGACTCTTTTTGGGACCAGAGGTGCCGGAGAGCACCATCATTTGTGTTTCCCCACAACATACGCACTGCTGGTACGAATGGGCATGTCAGCACCAGTGTATCCATAGGGGAGGGTCGTAGGGGAAGGAGAAAAAATTAGTGGGAATGTTTGATATCTTCATCTGGGCAATGGTTCCATGAGTATATAGACGTGTCAAACTTCAAGCTATATACTTAAAAAAAACAAAACAACTCTCCAGTAGCATTTTTTTCATAGAAGTAGTACAAACAATCCTGAAATTTGAATGGAACCAAAGACCCCAAAAAGCCAAAGCAATCTTGAGAAAGGAGAACAAAGCAGGAGGCCTCACTCTTCCTGATTTCAAAACATTATTACAAAGCTATAGTGTTTAAAACAGTATGGTATTGGCCTAAAAGGTGAAAGGGGCAGAAGAAAAAGCCCAGAAATAAATCTATTCATAGATGGTCGATGGATTTATGACAATGGAGCCAAGAATATCAAACGGGAAAAATATTCACTTCAATAAATTGGGAAAACTGGACAACCACACCCAAAAGAATAAAACTGGGCTCCTGCATATGCCATCCACAAAAATAAACTTTGAAAGCTAGTAAAAGAATAAGTGATTAAAAAAAAAAGAACATATGGGATGTGAACAATTTCCAGGGATGTGTTGTTTTAATTTGTCTGATTTTTCACATACTATTCAAGATCAAATAGACAACATTCACCATGTTATTGATAAGTTTTCACAAATGCCTGGATTGATAAATTGGTTTTCTTTGTTTCATTGAATATGGCCTGTAATTGTTGGTCTAATACTGTTATTGCATTTGTATTCCTGTTCTCCTAGTGTGTGTGCGGAAGGCAGTTGTTGGTCTTTTAAAGCCAATACAAGCATATTCTACTTTTCAAGAATTAACTTCAAGAAATAAATGATTCCTTTTAAACAACTTTGTGAAATCATGTACTGATTCCCCACCTGCATTTGCTGCAAGAAAATAATCATGTATATTGTGATTTTATCCAGAATTATAGCTGCTGGCTGTCCTCTCTTTCGTATTTTATCTCCCTGTTTGGTCCCAGGAGATGGTTGGTTAGCCAGAGATGGGTAAGATTCCTCATGGGAGGAACAACCTAAGACAGGCACAGTCGCAAGGGACCTCAGGTGAGCAATGTGGGAGCCAACTGAGGTGAGGCATAGAACCTCACCCCTCCAGATGAGAGAGACATTGCCTGTGACAAGCTATGTCACAGGCCGAGCCCAGCTAATCATTATTCTGGTACCTTCCACAAATATATGCATATGCATTTGTGTCAATTAAAACAAAAAAGGGGGAAATGTGGGATTCACTTATAATTTAAGTATAAAAATCATATGAATAATCATAGTTGACTTGATTGATTATAGTAACTGAATTAGTTTCTCTGATAGGACTGCCTTTGCATTGCTCACCTTGTGGGAGCTTGTTCACTGTATTGGAACTTGTTCGTTGCATGGTGAGCAATAATGTCTTGTGTATTGAAAAGTTGTTAAGAGAAAAAAACCTCAAAAGTTCACATCGCAAGAAAAAATAATTTGTAACTATGTATGTTGAAGGATGTTAACTAAACTTACTGTGATAATCATTTCACCAGAAAAAAAAAGAAAAAAAGAAAATAAACTTTGAATATAAGGTCTGAACCATAAACTCCTAGAGGAAATGTAAGCTCCTTGACATTGATCTTGGCAGTGATTTTTTGGATTTGACACCAAAAGCAAAGGCAACAAAGGCAAAAATAAACAAGTGGGACAACATCCAACTAAAAAGCCTCAGTGCAGAAGAGGACACCACCACCAAAATGAAAAGGCAACCGACAGGATGGGAGAAAATAGTGCAAAATCATATCTTTGATGGGGTAGATGCTCAAAATATTATAAAGAACTTACATGTTTTAAAAAATCTGATTTAAAAAATGGGCAGAGGAGCTGAAGAAACATTTTCATGAAGAAGACATACAGATGGCTGACAGGTACATGAAAAGGCACCCAACATCATTAGTCATGAAAACCACAGTGAGATATACCCTCAGAGCAGTCAGAATGACCTAATATCCACAAGACAAGACATAACAAGTGTTGGTGAAGATGTGCAGAAAAGGGAGCTGTCCTGCACTGCTGGTGAGATTCCCGACTGGTGCAGCCACTCTGGAAGGCAGTAGGGAGGTTCCTCGAAGTTAAAAATAGAAGTGTGATATGATTCAGCAATTCCTCTTGTAGGCATTTATCCAAAGGAAAGAAAATAACTACATTAAAATGATGCCAGACAGCAGCCTTACTTACAGTAGCCTAGACGTGGGAACAACCTAACTGTCTACTGATGGATGAATGGCTAAAGAAAAGGTGGTATGTATATAAAATGGCATATTAGTCAGCCATGAAAAAGGAAATCCTGTTATTTGTGAAAACATAGATGGAACCTGAGCGTATTATACATAAATAAGTAAAATAAATGAAGTAAGTCAGAGAAACACAAACACTGTATGATCTCACTTACATGTCGAATCTAACAAAAAAAGTATAGATACAGAGAATAGATTGGTGGTTCCCAGAGGTGGGGGGGTGGTGATCAAAGGTACAAATGTCCAATTATAAGATAAGTTAGTCCTGTATACGTAATACAGCATGGTGACTATAGTTAACAATACTCTATTTTGTATTTGAGAATTTGTAAGAGAGCAGATCTTAAAAGTTCTCATCATAGGAAAAAGTGTAACTGTGTGTGGTGATGGATGTTAGCTAAACTTAGGTTGGTAACCAATTCATAATATCTACTTATATCATTATGTTATACATCTAAAACAATAAGATGTTATGTGTCAATTATATATCTCAATAAAAAAGATCACCATCACCAATAGACTCAGGATTCGTGTATTGATCTAGTCCATTATCTCAATATTTTACCATTCCAGATCTGAGCCACTGTCCACTCCGTCATACCATCCTCTGGAAGGATTTTAGGGAGTAAGACATGATTCACAGAACAATTGCAATAAATCCAACATGGAACTGGAAACTACAGTGAACTGGCTTCCTCTCATCTACAGTTATGTGCTATTTAGGAACAATGACAGAGATTGGGTATGATTGTTAGGGAAAAGTGGCCCCTGCAGACACAAGGGTATG
This sequence comes from Smutsia gigantea, assembly GCA_032199065.1. Lineage (NCBI taxonomy): Eukaryota > Metazoa > Chordata > Mammalia > Pholidota > Manidae > Smutsia > Smutsia gigantea. Next base: position 75,367 of record JAVSCE010008820.1, on the reverse strand, counting down.
CTTCTGTCGTGGTCTCCCTTGAGCTAAGCTCAAAGGGAAGGAGTGGGAGGCTTTGATCCTGCTCTCCTGATGTCCCAGCTCTCCCGGAGGCAAGCCACCCTCAAGCCCTTGTGGGACGTTCAAATGCTTGCCCTCCCGGCTGGGCAGCGATGTCATTCCCACTCTGTCCTCCGCTGGGTGGGATCACTGGGGAAATGGTACACTTCTCACCCTTTCAAGGGAAGAAAAAAAGTGTGTCTATTAGAAAGCTATCTGTAGTTTTCCAGGGTTTTCTGAAGAGAGGACCTGTTGAAAGACATGGCTGCCTATGGGACTGCCAAATATGGTATAGTCATAAAGCTCCAAAAAGATGTTGTTTCCTGGTTTAAGGGGGAAGGAAGCAGTTCTTAGCTGTCATATAGAGATGTGCTGGACTTTACAGACAAAGGGGAAATCTAGTCTTGCCATGTTGCTCTAAAGCATTCCCAGAAGCCCACGTTTCTGGGTGGTTATAAGTAATTTCCTGCAACTTAATTTCTTTCCTCTAGATTTCTGGAAACAATACCCGTCATAGGCAGTGGGAAATAATGAAGACATTAGCTTAGCACCTCATGTTCAGGCGGCAGAGACCTGTTAGCTCCCATGTCAATAATGATTCACAGCATTGTCGAATGTGCGGGAGTGGGAGAGAAATTTGCCCCATTGTACCCGCTCGGTGAGCACCACGCCTTCTGCGCCATGCCACCCTCTTCTTCCGGCGCTCTGCGGCTATCTCATGAGCAAGTCAGTTCTGCCAACTTTGTGGATCCTCCTTAGTAATCTGTTCCATATGTGTGTTCCCTTTGGAAGAAATACAGTAGTCTTGTGCGCCCTTCCTATCTGCTCCTAATTTCCTATACTGTGAATTATGTCATCTAGTACTTGTGTTGTCGCCAGTAGGAAAGGCTGCCCTGGCCAGTTGGGTCAGACTGCCTCAGACCCCGAGGGTCGCCAGTTAGGTCACTGCCAAGTTGACTCCCACCCGGGAAGACCAACTAGAGTTTCCTCTACGGTCCTTGCCATTTAAACATTTGGCCTTGGGTAAGGCATGTGCATAAGTGATTTCCCCACGAGCTCCTTCCAAGTTCTAACACCGCGGTGGGTCACAGTGGCACACATCATGCACGTGCAGTGGGGATACGCTGAGGGCCTAAAGCTGGGAAGTGATGTCTTCTAGTAGGGAGGCAAGTTTTGATCCAGGAGATAAGGTTTTTGATCTGTGCAGAACCAAGAAATTGGGAAGGGGCTAGAAGCTGAGAACGGCCCTCAATTTATAGCTAGCAAATGGTCGCAGGACCTCAAGGAAATAAATTCCTCGAGGAAATAAATGAACAGGCAAGGAACAGATTCTTCCCTTTAGCCTCCAGGTAAGGTAGCCATGCCTGCACTGTGATGTCAGCCCAGTGAGGTCCATCCAGACTTCCGGCCCACAGACCTGTATGGTAATGAGAACTGCGGTGTGTTCAAGGCACTGAGGTGTGGTGACTTGTTAGAACAGCAGTAGAAAGCCAGTGCGCCATCCTCACATAGCTTACGTCCAAAGGGGGACCAAACGTGCCAGGTGGCAGGGACAGTACAGCAGGCTGTGTCTCGTGGGGAGCACACCATCTGGCCCTGGCCTCACACGCACAAAGAGCCTTCCGTCTAATTTGGCTTTGTTACCAAATGATGATACACATACATAGGGTCACCGTGTTAAGAGCCCGTCTGTGGGCATTAAATAAGCCAGTTGTCAATGGTGAATATATAAATAACAATTTTTTTACCCCTTTGAAGCATTTCTTGGTGTTTTGATATATTGCAGGTCTCAGAGGAAGTGGCCAGGCGGGCCCCTTACCTGTGCGGAAGCACGTGCATGGGAATGAAGTGTGCAAAAGGACGTGGGGCTGAGCGGAGCTTGTGGAGGTGCACGGTGAGCTCCACGAGGAGGGAGTGACCTGGGCAGGGGCGCCCTGGGAGGAGGCCGCAGGGTCTGGGTGGGGGTGGCACAAGGGGACTGTGCTAGGAGCAGCGGGAAGCCATGGAAGGTTCAGGCATTGGGGGGTTGTAATGGGACCCCCACACCTCAGGATGTCTTACCCGGAACGATTCTCTGGCTGTAATATGTGTGTTTCCATGAGCTGCCCCTCCCTCTCTACAACTGGACTCTTTTTTGGAAATGCCCCCATACATATTTTTCCCACATTTGAAAACCTTTTTATTTAACAATTGTTCGGACGTGAAAGTAGAGCATGAAATAATGAACATCCACAGAACCATTGTCTATATTTATCCATGTTACATTTTGCCATTTTGAGTCTTTTTTTTTCCTGGTGTTGAAATACATGGCAGACATCTAGACATTTTATCCTGAAATAGTTCAGTATGAATCCCAAAGAAGGCTTTTACCCTATGTAACTTCACATCGGTATCATTCCTAATGAGATTAGCAACTGCCTAGTATCATTGAAGCTCCATCCTTCTCCTATTTCCCTCACTGTCTGCAAATGTCTTTTTCAACTGTTGTGTTCTGTCTAAGATTCAGAGCCATGTATTTTATGAGATCCGTGTTTCTACTGAGTCTCTCTTAATCAAAACAGGACCTTACCACCACCCTTTATTTTCCCAAGGCATTTAAGCTTCTTGAAGACAGCAGGCCCCTGTAGGACATCCCACCTCTTCGGCTTGTTTAATGGGCTCCTCTATCCTCACTTCCCCGTTTCCTAAAACCCAGTCTCAGAGTTCTTCAGCCCTTTGGGCATGAATGCCTTGTGAGAGGGGCTAGGTACTTGCCACTGCCTTCCTTGAGGGGCACGTCCTGTCTGGTGCCCCCACTATGCACTCTGTCAGGATCATTTTCTACTGAAGGGAATGACAGTGACAGGGTTTCCACTGATGAGCTGCAAGTATCTGTGGGATAATACGTTGGCATCGCGTGTATATCTACCTCTCCACCAAGGATTTACCTAAAGATTCTTGTAGCCATTCTTCATTTTCATTTGAATAGGGTTATTTCAAAGGGGTTGCAAAATGGTCATATGCATTTTGATTCAGGGGTGGGCTCAACCGCGAGGGTGATCAAATGTATTTGTTTGGAGGGCCAGCTGATGTGGAAGACCTCCAGGGACCCCTTTCTTGAGGTCTGCCTCTCTGGGTGTCCTCTGGAAGGGACAGAGTCAAGGTCGGCAGGCCTCATGTCCCTCCTGCAGCCCATGTGGACACACACATGCCTAGCCAGCAGCTGAGGTTGTCTTTCAATCATTGACAGAGGGGCTGCCTGCCTGCTTGCGAGAGTAGAAGGCAGTGGGAGGCTGGCCCTTCACGGCCTCCTCTCGCATGCATGGCCCTGTCACGGGGGCAGTCAGTGGCCCATCTCCTGTTTGTTTTATGGAGATCACCCAGCCGAAGAGGAGTGGGGGGTCGGAGATTCGTTCAGCCCTAAGCTTACAACAAGAAAGGAGGTCCTGATTTGGGACCCCAGAGATTTCTCATAACAACTAGAAATATTTCCAGTGGAAGGCAAGGGAAGCCGAGTGGACGGCTCGTTCCTCTTCCTCGCCAAGTCCTTGCCTTCTGCTCACCACACAGGCGCTTGGCCGGGGCTGTCCCTGTGGATGGAGACTCTGTTAACTAAAGACCCCTGTGCTTCTGGGAGACATTCTCTAGGCTATTGCAGGTTCCACTTCAACCCAGTGGAAACGTTCCCCACATTCTTGGGAGACCTCCCTGGGACGGCAACCTTTTCCCCAATCTTTTTTTGACTTTTACTGTTTTTTAAACCTTCCCCGTACATTTGGATTTTATGCAATCCTCTGAGGAGACCGACATGAACATCACCGGGTTCCTCCATAGATTCAAGTATTTGTTCATTTCCCAAAGCGGAGACATCTTACCGTTTGACTGCTTTTACCCCTGCTATAAATTTAGATTGGATACCTGTTGGCTGTTATTTTCTCCAGGGCCCCAACCACTAAACACTTACAAACACAGAGCTGCAGCTCAGGAGACTTGCATGTGGCCCTTTGCTCTGGACAAGCGCTGGCTTGGCATCCATTGCTCTGCATGTTGGTCTCAGATTCTGTCTGCTAAGGTAATGCTGTGGTTTAGCGAAGGGAAGGGAAGAAAAATACAGGGGAAGTGGAATGCCACAGTATGGTATAAAAGACTTGTTTTGAAAATCATTAAAGATACATCAAGGTTCGGGAGGTCTTTGACTTCAGAAGCACGAGTGGGAGTCGGATGGCTCAGCAGCCCTTACACATCGTGGGCCCCATTTTGGTGGGCTTTGCACTTCTACACTTTCCTGGGGAGGAGGGCCATGACTTTCACCAGATCCAGGGGGAGTTCATGATCCAACAAACTAAGATGTTGTTCAGGGTTCGGGAGGATACAGCAAAACACTCTAAAGGGAAAGAGATAAAGGAGCCACACGAAGCCCACCATATGGCCTCCTCGGAGGGCAGCACGGGTTAGCCCGCCATCCCCAGCACCTCCTCTCGCTCTCAGAAGAGATCTGCTTTAGATGGTCTCCCTATTTATAACCCTGGTCCCCGCCCTGTTGGTGTAAAGCTCCCCCTCCCAGCTGCATATCGCCAGCACCATCCTTCTTCTCAGTACGTCTGCTTACTGGGACTTTCTGCCCAACACAGGTCCTGTCTTTTTGGCTAAACCTGTCCTGGAGATGGTGGTTATGCTCCGGACGGTCAGATCATAAAATCCTACAGGGTACGGGGTTGGGGAGGTGTGAGTCAGGCCTTCCATGGGGCAGGTGAAGGGCAGGGCAAAAACAGAGAGAAATGAGGCCTCCTAGTCACCGAGGGTAGCCCAGTTAGACTGTGGCCGTGTACCCAACACTGCTTTGGAGTGGGGAGGGATGCAGGAGACAGTAAGAAAAGTTCTTAGGTACCATGACACATTTTCCCAACATTTTCAATGTACAAGGATCTGAAAAAATTAAAAGCCTTCCAGATCACTGTCAGCCTCTAGACCCAAGATATATTTATTCACTCATTCTTTCAACAAATATTAAGCACTTCCAGCATGCCAGGCACCGGGAGCTCCTTGTGAGCAAGCAGCTTGAGTCCCTGCCCTCCCAGAACTCAGAGCTTTTACTTGTATGGGGTGGAAAGAGACATTTTAGAGGCGCTGCCAGGTGCCAAGCCCCCAGCACATCACAGGCATTCAACAAATGCTCCTTATTAATGTCACCCATTTCTGGAATTAGCACAGACTGGCTCTTGGAACTAAAAGGTTAATATTTTTTTTATTAATATTATTTATTTTATTATCATTAATCTACAATTACATGTGCAATATTATGGTTATTGAACTACCCCTTCATCAGGTCCCCCCCACCAACCCCATTACAGTCACTGTCCATCAGCGTAGTGAGATGCTATAGAGTCACTACTTGTCTTCTCTGAGTTGTACAGCCCTCCCCGTGCCCCCCCAACATTACGTCTGCTAATCGTAATGCCCCTTTTTCCCTCTTATCCCTCCCTTCCCGCCCATCCTCCCCAGTCCCTCTCCCTTTGGTAACTATTAGTCCGTTCTTGGGTTCTGTGAGTCTGCTGCTGTTTTGTTCCTTCAGTATTTTTTCTTTGTTCTTATACTCCACATATGAGTGAAATCATTTGATACTTGTCTTTCTCGGCTTGGCTTATTTCACTGAGCATAATACCCTTTAGCTCCATCCATGTTGTTGCAAATGGTAGGATTTGTTTTCTTCTTATGGCTGAATAATGTTCCATTGTGTATATGTACCACATCTTTAAAAGGTTAATATTAAAAAAAAACTTTTATGACCAGAAAATAATTGGTATTAATGGCTGATGTCCAACTTACAAAATGAGAATCATCAGAGAATTAACAAAGAACTGTTTCTGCTGTCACTACAATGACACATTTAATAGGCTAATTTTCATCCTGTGACTATTTAGATAAACTAGGAATTAGGAAATTTCTTTCAGTAGATATAACATCTCCCAAAAGTCAGCTACCTAGAAACCACATGCATACACAATAGGATATATTCTCCTATATATTCACATATAAAATCATGGCGAACACGTATCTAAAACAATAGAAAAGACAGGCACACATTTTTTTTTTCCTAAGGAACATTCACAATGGAGGCTGCTTTTTCTTAGAGAACAATTACTGTCATTAAATAAAGTAATTCAAGGATTTTCATTGATTTTGTTAGTTGTAATGGGGGCCGCCTAATGAACCCTTGCCTTTAAAACCAGAAGTGTCATTTTGAAAAATGGCTGCCAAAGGTTTCGGAGAGCGTTACTCTCTGCAATTTATCTTTCTCTTTGGAAATAGTCCCTTCAATAATACACCCGATCTGCAATGTGTTGTGCGCACTTGGTGAAAGCACGCTGAGGGGTCACGGATTTCACGACTCTTGTCATCTCCGCGAACTGCAAGATCTTTCCCAGCCCAGTGTGATAAATCAGATTAATGTCTCCAATTACAGCCCAGGAAAACGAGAGACAATTGCTTCAGAATGAGCTGGCCCCTTTGCAAATCACGACCTTTTTGTTTATTGTGTATATCATGTTTGCCTTTTAGGCGTTTTTATTTGAGGTGTCTGTAATTAATGATATGGTTCATTAGCTGGAGAACAGCTTAGCAGCACAGTGGGTCATAGCTCTGAGGTCTTCACTGATTCCACATGGCCCCACATGCTTCCGTCATAGGGCCCTAGCAGGAATATTCTGATGTGTACCCAGCAAATGACATGTTCCCACCCAGGAGTACACGGTGGAGGTGTGGTGTGCTGAATCGTGTTAGTTTTGGCTGATACATAATTAATTTCACAAGCGGCCTGTGCTAACTTAGGCTCCCTTCCCCGCTTGATGGCTGGAAAACTCAGGTGAGAGTATTTTAGGCTATTGGTTGGGATGTTTTTGTGCTCGAGTTACCGCTGAGAGTAAACCGAACATCTGCATCAGTGTGAGAGGTTAAAGGGCACCGTTTCTCTGTGTATTAAATGCAGCCCAGCCAGCAGGGAAGGAAGCCCAGCCAGGCCCCATGCGGGGAGAGGCCCATTTTTCTAGGTGATCTCAGCCCTGGCCACACGTGGGAATCGCCAGCAGAGTGCTCAGAAAACACTGACCCTATCACAGAGATCCTGATTTAACCCGTCTAAGGTAGGACCCAGGCATCAGCATTAAAAAAAAAAAAATCCCTTGATTTATGAGCCTCTGATATGGCTTGACCCCAGAGCCATCTTTTTAAAACATTAGGGGGATTAAGCCTCCGTGGCTTCCCACTATATTCACGTGGCATGTAAGCCTCTTGTGCCCTTGAGGGCCTGGATGACCCAGGCCCTGACCCCTCGTCTGCCGCCCTGTCCCCCCCCGTCCCCCCACTGTCCTGGAGGTGGTGTTCCTGTCACTCCTTGGACTCTGGATTCTCCTCTGCCTCAGGCCTCTGCCCGCTGTAGTCCCTCTGCTTTGTGGGTTTTCCCACCCTTCCTTCACCAGACTCCGTCCGTCACCCGCGCTACCCGCCTCCCACATACATACAGTCTGCCCCGAGGCTTTCCTTGCAGCCCATGACTATCTTCCTTGGCATTCAGCACCACTTGTTCTCGGGCATCTCTCCGTGTGACTCCATGGGACACGATCTCTCTTCCCGGAGTCTAGACTGGGCTGCCTGGCTGGCTGCCACACCCTCACTGCTCGGGCCTTCATGGGACGCAGAGGGGACACTCAGTACTGACTCACTGGCAGGTGAATGGGCGCCCGTGTGAATGGCTCGGACATGTCCTGCGGGAGGGAGGACGCAGAGAACTGAGCCCGCACTGTGGGAAAACATACCGCCGTCGCATGAGCAGTGAGACTGTGGCTTCAATGGTGACTCGTTGATGAGCGTCCTGCTTTCCTAGAATAAGATCTCATCTGGGAACACAGTTGAGACAATTAATTGAATTTTAACATCTTTGCGTTTTAAGACATTTCAACATAGTTGTGAGCATCTCACCATTTCAAATACGAGAAATAGAAAAACCAAGCTTTTGGGAGAAGTTTTCCCTGAACTTCTTTCTCAGAAACCTCCTGAGCTGTAAAACCGTGTAATATGAACATAAAGCAGGTACTTGAGGAATTAGGTGTTCCCCTCTCCATGAAATTTCTGAGTATTTTAATTTCCTCCTTATCCTCCACCTCCCAATGGGAAGATCATGATAAAGCCCCACCCCCGAGGAGTAAGGGACGCATTAAATGCGAAAATACAATGTGTCTAGCTCTGAGGTCTTGGCACCTCCTGGGGCATTTTATCTAAATAATGAAGGTGGCTAGACCTGGTGATCACCAAAATCCACTCCTACGTCATGGTTTTGTGTTGTTTTTTGAGAGAATTGGTCTGCCGTGAAGGGACCAAATCTCAGCTGCTTCTAGCCAACATCAGGAACGGGCCAGGAACAGGGTGAGAAGAGGCAGGCAGTTGCCCTGCGACCCAGAGCCCTCAGGGCGTTAGGGTTAGTAGCTCTTGGTGGGGATGAACTCGAGTTTCCCACCGGCTGAGACCGCCCGCGGACAAGCCTTCACGGCGAAGTCCTCCTGTGTCACTTGGCGGCCAAGTGCTTTCAAGAGTCAGCCCCACTTTTCTTCTCTGACCCCAGTGAGTCCAAAGGGAACTCTGGAATTCTTTTGTTGAAGTCAAAACTGAATGTTTCCCACCTCACAGGCAGGGCCTCTGAGGGTCATGGTAGTCCACGTGTCTGGCTGGACCAAACGTGATGCTCCTTCTAAATTTTGGAAAAATAAAATGAGATATCAGCCATTCCAGTGATTTCACACTCGAATAACGGTCTTCATCTTCACAAAGAAGTTCTGAGCACAGGGCCTGATACACATTGGATGCCCCTTCACCCCCAGAATGAAAACGCTGCTGACTGAAAGAATGGACCAATAACCACATCAGAAGCTTTCTGGAAAATTCCATGTGAATCCAGATTGACAAGATGGATGCTGTCTATTCAAAGCAGTTCCTTAAAAAGCTTTCATTTTTAGCGCCTGTGTGAGACATCTCAGAGCATCCATGGTGATGCTCAAAGACCACAGCCAGAAAACAAGTGGCTCCCAGGCTCCCTGTGTTCTCTCTGTCTCTGTGTTGGGGATCTCCCCAGAATCTTGGTAGGCTATTGCTGGTCCAGTATCATCAACTACTCACCAGGAGCCCTGGGTCTTTTACCAGTCGTCGATCCCTCTAGCTTGAGACCTAGCAAGCCACTGGTCCTTGACATGGCCTGTTTTCCTCCCCAACAAAGCACACGTGACAGTATTTGAGCCGGGCTCTTGAGCAGGTTGCTGTGAAGCTCTAGGGAAATGACGACCCGCATAAAGACGTGTGGAAGTAAACGTGTGCAGTTCAGCCTGAAAAAATCAAAGAAAATGAAAGTACCTCCCATCGTCATAGTTACCCTGAACCTTTCTGCCTGCACGGAGGACATGCAGAAACTTCATCAGGGACGAAAACCAAACTTATTTCTTTAAGGCAATCAATCACACTCCCTGAAATTTCTTTCCCTGTATTTCCAAGAAAACATCTTTGAAGTTAATAAAGAAAATCTGAAGAAGCGCCATTCTGATGGGTGCTGCTGGAAAAGGAGTTAGCCGGCACTAGGGTAGGTGAGACTAGAAAAACGCTCCATTCCAGCCTCTCTCTCTGGCCACACCACTGGGGAAGCCACCCCACTGATCTGGGCTTTGAGGTCTCTACTTTCAGCCTATTTTATATGTATTTCATCTGTAACCCAGCAAAGTTGAGCAGACCGTTTAATTGCCTTGAGTTTGTGCTTTACAATTTATCTCAGACAGATCAGCAATAGAAATTCATAAAGAATACTGGGTGTGATTTTAAGTACCCAGATTTTTATAATTAAATTGCAAACATACAGTTTGGTGTCCTTTGCTATGTATACATGTGAAATTTGGCAGTAGATGTTCCCAAGATCTTCCACATATGTGGCGATTTTTCTCATCCCAAAGCCAAATAAAAAAAAATCATGGAGAAGATAGATAAATTACATATAGATTCTTTTCATCAAGGCAGTTTTTTTTGTTTTTTTTTTTAGTGAAATTCTTGTTTGTTAATGAGGATCTACATTGCCTAGGTCTTCCACGAAAGAAAATGCTTAATTTATATCCTTATGACTTTGAAGACATTTTTGTCTGCCAACTATGGAAACCTGTGCGGTCCTAAATCCTACCTGAATATTCCATTCTGAATGCATTCCTACCTGAATGTACTCCAAGAGTACGGATTGTTCTTCTGAAGAATCCATGGCTTGATTAGGAAGGTAATCTAGATATTTGTCCATCTCAGAATTCCGATGTTTTGGTTGATTTGTTCGGTTGAATTCTGGAGGAGTTTCACCTAACGTCCTTGGAAAACTAGCCGAGTTATTTTTTGTCGGATGACGATGTCGTAGTCGCACTGACCCTCAGATCTCACAGCCTCCATCTGGGGCAGCTAGAACATCAGACTGCAGCTGTTTCCAGGGTTTAAGATGTTGCCTGGACCCCAGTCTTCAGCGAAGATCTTTAAGAAAACCTAAGTGATTTATTGAGCTGACTCAAAGGGCGCATGTTCCCTCAGATGGGCAGGCACTGGGTCAGACCCGGGGATTCTCCACGTCTCGCTGGCAGAGAGATGGCGAGCGAATGCGTTATGATGCAAACATTACTGCGTATCACATGGAATGCCAGTTATGTACACTAGGCAGACACAACTGGAGCGAGCATTTCGGGGTGAAGTAAGGCTCCAGTGCAACTACCTGCACATTTTTGGTCTTTCATTTCTACATTTGCCTTGTTTTTTATGTAGCTGTAAGATACAGCCTAGTGCGTATTTATTCCATGGATGAATAGAAACACCCTTCCTCAGAGCTGGTACCCAGAGCCCAGTACAACACCGACCTTACACACAGTGCTCGCTGTCGTTGAGTCACGCCCTGAGCAAGGGGCAGGTAGGCTTAGGTCTTCTCCATCTGGGAAGAAATGAGTGTCCCTAAGTCCATCTTTTTCTCTCGGCAGCTGTTTGATCATTAGCTCTCATGTAATATTCATTTTCTAGATTGGAAATCTAGATGGACCCTGACTCTCGTCCTCAGCACAGGAAGTAAGGTCATACTCTCCCATCCGCACAGTTTCTGTGATGTCCCCAGACCAGGACGTGAGCAGGGCTCTCTGTTTGAGGCCTCCTCTTGGCTTGCTCCCTGACCACCCTGGGCTGCTGCCGCAGGCACGCTTAACGGCGATTAACTGCCATGGTCCCGTGTCATTCCTGACCCCCCTGCCCGGCTGAGTCTCCCACCGATTCTGGGCACCTTCCCAGAGAGCAGTGTCCCCTCCCCCCGCTTGTCCCTGTGGGTGTGGCTTTACAGACCTGGGAGAAAGCGCCTTTCCCCTTCACCTCTGTTTTGGAGGCTTTCTCTTCGGGTGCCCGTGATCCTGTGATGAGTATCCTCCATTTGCTGGAGGGACAGGCTTCTGGGCGTGCAGCATTTGTCTGTGCGTCAGCGTTCACACCCCTTCACGGTAGTCTTATCCAACTGAATTGGCAGCATTCTGACCGCCAGTGAAAGCAATAGGGATTGATTAGGGGCCTCTGCGTGGTCTCTGGTAGATCAGTAACCAGCTGAGCCAATGTATTGTGCAGCATCACCGGGCCCGGCCCATCTGTTTCCACGGGACAGACCAACCGCTCCTGCTCAGTGAGGACTCTCGCCGTCGGCTCTGGGACTGACTCTAATCTGAACACGTCTTTCCTGTGGACTTTTCCTCACCACCTGATACAGAAGGAGCGTGCTTTCGGGTTGAATGAATGAGGCACCCTCAGCCAGGGCAGGCCCTGGGCAGATCACTGACGCTGCTGTGACCTGGGTCAGAATTAGGGTTTGTGTCATCTGTGCTTAGACTTTAGGTCTTCTTAGCTTTTCGACCAAGTCTGTTATGTCCATTAATAAGAATAAAATGAGCCCCTTTTACAGAGGGCTAGCGACTTGCCCTTTCTGTACATGCACAGGCTACATTCACCTCTTTCTCTGTGCTTCACAACAGTCCTATGAGGTGTGTGTGCCATTAGTGCCCATTCTGCAGATGAAGTGAAAGTAGTGCAGAGGTAAAGTGATGTGGTTAAGGCCACAGGATACAGAGTTGTTGTTTAGGTGTTACTGAAACAAGAGCAGTTCCCGGGGCATTTATAGCTGAACCTGGACCTGCCATGGACTGACCTGAGTGAGTAAAGCCCTCCTCTTGTTCTTACATCTTCCTGACCCCCACCTCCTTCCTTCCTGAGACTCACAGAAATGCCTTTTCATTCTCCCTGTAGTCTTGACAGCTGTCGCCCATCTCAGCTAAAGGTAGTGAGCCAGCCAACCCTGAGCCATCTACTCACAAAATCCCACCTATTGCATTGGCCAGAGAATTTGTGCACAACTGTTTCTCAGGACTCAGAATTTCACGCAGTGTAATGAGCTTCAAGGCCCATTTAGAGCAGCTTTGCTCCAACCATTCATACACAGTGAACATTGGAAATACGCACCAGGTCCCAGTGCCAGAAAGTCAGGAATACACTCGTGTGAGTTCCTTTAGCCCTTTGCCAGTAATAAGAGTTTTCATCTGTGATCAGTTTTAACAGTGATTTTTCTTCCTTTTATTTTTCAAAGTAAAACTGGTCATAAAAAGCTGACATGTCTTCCAAACAGTAAACTCTTTGGCTAGTCTTCAAAAATCACCCAGTAAGTTAAGGAAGCAGTTAACATATTCAACAGAGTGTATGAAGTGGACATAAATGAACAAAGCTTCTGTACTTTGTTCTACCTTGAAGCACCATCACGGAAGCAGTAAGCACCCAGGAAGGCAAACAGCCAGCCTGCCGACGTCCGTCCCTGTCACCAGGTCTCAGCTCTCACAACCCTCCGTGTTCCGGGGGGACTTAAGCAACGCCCCGGGGCTTCTCTCCCACTTGCACCTCTGCCCCGACTCTGTTGAAGGAAGTTCTGCCCCAGTGATCAGCAAGGACGTGAGTAGCATAAATTAAATGGGAAGCCAGCAGTGCCAGGTCAGAAAGGGGGCCTGGGCCCAGGCCTGCCTTTCACCCCTGTGAATCCCAAGGGTGCCCTGGGACTCTCCTGTGTCTGGTCTGGGAGCTGAGGCCCAGCGTGAAGGAGCGAAGAGCCTGAGATGTGATATGCAGAGCTGCAGCCATAGGGGCCCAGCGGACCCGCGTGGGAGGAGAGAAACACCCTTTCCGATGCCATCCCACAGTTGGGGATGTTACTATGGTGGAAAGACACCTGTCCTCTCTGGGCGGACATCCGATAGCTCCCTTACACAAACTGGCCAGGCCCTACCACCATTTCATTTAGTGTTTACTTTAGTTCACAAAGAACACATGCTCACTGCTGAGACATCAGACCACTCCAGAGAGCAAACATCAGTACACAGATGCTCCCCAGCCCACCGGTGGCCCGTCACCATTTTCCACATGCCTTTCATGAGTCTTTGCTTTTAAATTGGGGTGGGGGGAGTTAATACAAACATTAGCACACCCCCTTTGCACACAAATGGAATCTAACATTTTAGACCCTTTTCCTCTGAATCCACCACTAATTATGTAGTAAGGAGGTTTAGAATCTGGTCTAGGATACTTTTTTCCTTCTTTGTCTCCATTTAGGCTATTGGTTGTCACACATCCTACATCAGTGGCCCACGTGTACCCTTGAATGGTGACATGTAATGTATAGAGAACAGTGTATAGACTGGAAATGCACAGGTGGAAGGTGTACCACTAACCGAAACCCCACATCACGTCCACCACCTCCAGAAACAACATTCCAAGGCCCCATAGGCACAGCTCTTGCCTGATCTTCTCCCCAAGCCAGGGGACATTCCGATCTTGACCTTTAAGGAAATCACATCCTCGCCTTCTTTCATGGTTTGAGTGGCTAAGACGCATTCCTCAGCAGAGTTCTGCCCATTTCCCTGGAGCTTTGTATAAGCGGACCTACGCAGAATATTGCCGTTTGGGTCTAGCTTCTCTCACTAACAGTTTGGGATATGCAGCCATATTGATTCATTTCCATTGTTATAGTTGATTCATTGCCATTGTTCTCATCCAGGTATTCCATCTTATAAATACCGCCATTCATTTGTCCATCTCAACACTGATGGCCTCCTTGGCTTGTTTCCATCTCTAGGCTTCGATGAGCCACACTCCAGTGAGCATTCTGGTGTGTGGCCTGGGTGCACACTTGCTCACACCTCTGTTGAGTGTATGCCCAGGCCTGAGATTCTTGAGTCATTGGTCAGTGTATGTTCAGGTTCAGTAACCAGTGCCAAAAGGTTTTTCAAAATTCTATTAATTTACACTCCCCTCTCACAGCATCTGACAGTTGCCATTAGTTCTCATTCATCCTAACACTTGGCTGTTAAGCAACTTCTTAATTTTAGCTGTTCTGATGGATGTGTTTGGTATCTTATTGTGGTTTTAGTTTATATTTTCCTGTTGATGGAAAGAGGTGAGCACCTTTTTGTATCTTCATTGACCATTTGGATATCCTCTTCAATGAAGTAAGATCCTCTTGCCCATTTTTCTGTTAGGTGATCTTATTTAAGATTTCTTTATATATTCTCAATACAGACTTTGTCAATTATATGTTGTCAATACCTTCTATTCTCTATGCTGCATGTTCATTCTTAGAAGGGTATTATTTTGATACCTTTGAAGTTTATCACTCTGCTGTGACGGTTATGGCTTTTGGTGCCCTGGTTAAATAGCTTTTTCGTACAACTAGGTCATGAAGATAATTCTTGCATATTATGTTCTACAACCTTGTTTATACAGATTAGAATATGTAGATTAGAAGTAACCTCTATGGGTATTGAGCCACCTGATCTCTAAAACATATGTCTTCCTCAAGTTATGTCCTTTAACTTCAACTGTTTTTTATGATTTTCCATGTGGATGGCTTGCACATTTGTTTTGACATCTTTCCCCTGGGTATCAGATGTTCCTTAATGGTATTAGAAATGGTACACTTAAAATTATTGTTTTTTAAGTTTAAATTATCTTTTGTAATTAAAAAAATGATCTTCTATGAAGTTTTACATTAATTTTGTAAGGTTTTAATTATTTTTCATAAATTGTTTTCAATTCTTTTTCAGTGTTTCAATACTTTGAGATAGAAAAACAACATATTTCTTTCATATGGCCCTTATGTCTAGCCATCTTGATAAGTTCAGTCTAGTAGTTTGTAGATTGTTTTGGGTTCTACACATGTATGTTTCTTTTAGCTGGAAATAATAGTAGCCTTTTTCCTTCACTCATTATGCATTTCAATTACTTACCTGGCGTCTTTGCACTGACCAAGATGTGCAGGACAACGTGGAACAGGCTGGTCCTAAAAGGCATTACTGTCCCTGTCCTATCACAGAAGAAAAGCTTTTAAGCTGTTGGCACTGTTGAGAATATATCTTATATGCCTTTTGTAGATAGTTTCCTTAGATGACACAAGTTACATCCTGTTCACAGTCTGCAAAGAATTTTGAATCACAAATTGCTGCTGAATTGTATGAAACACTTTTTATATTGAGGTCATTTTTTTCCCCATTAATTCCATGAACACAATGGCTTACACTGATTTTCAAACATAAAACATGCTTGAATTCCTGGAATGAGTCCAGGCTGGCTATGCTGCGTTGTCCTTTTGTAATCAGGGATCTGATTTGCCAGAATTTTGCTTAGGATTTTTGCATCTGTGTTCAGAAGAGAGACTAGCCTGTATTTTTCTTTCTGTTCTGTCCTTGCTCGGTGCTGAGCGCCCTAAAATGAGTTAGGAAGCATTCCCTCTTCTCTCCTCTGGATGAGCTTGCAGGCCACACTTCTGAGTCTCTGGGAATCAGTCTAATCATCCTCTTGGGCCTCAGTGGTCATCTTCTACTTCACTTTTCAGTTGTGTCTGATATGCTGTTCAAACCACTTCAGTTACTCTACAGTTCAATTTTAGCTCCCTCTGATTTTATTTCATAATTTCCTGTTACTTACTGAAATTTCCAGTATCATCTTTTTGAACATAAGCACATCTTTGAAAACTGCATTATCTGAGGCTCTCCGGATTTATCTTTATTACCTGTTACTTCTCTTGATTTTTTTGTTTCATTGTCTTGTCTCTTGCCTGGGCACCAGACCAAGTCACAAGACCTGCCCAGAGTCATGATGGGCACAAACAGATTCTACTGCCTGATGGGATGAGGTGTGGTCTCATTACCAAGGACAAGGAGCAGGAAAGGTACATCCCACCTGCATTTTGATGGATTAATTCCTAATTCCTAAATGGATGGGAATTAATCTTGCTGTTTAATCCCCACTCACCTCAGGATTGGGTTCCATTTCCCTATTATCCACTCTCATATTTCCATGTATCCCTTCTTTGTAACACTTAACACTGCTATAAATTTTAGATCTCTGTGGGTGTTGCATAGATTAATATGCCTCGTCAACACGGCCTTTATGCATTAATAGCATTTTTAGTAAGCGAGGTGTAAGAAGGCAGCCCCTAGACCACGTTGCCTACTCCATGCCGTAGTAAATCAGTGCCTGACATGTGCCAGTTGCCTAATATACACCAAAGGAGTGAAAAATAAAAATGTGTGTACAGCCAATCATGTGAGAAATGCCACTGTCTGTTCCTCTTTTTCAGATGCTAAAACTGAGACCCAGGGAAATTACAGAGCTGGTCAGTGATAGTTTGGCCATCTGTCGGATTGTAAAACCACACCACTGCCCTCTGCTCCTGGGGCAGCATGTTGTGGGTTTGCGCTTGTTAACCAGAAAACCCCACGGTCCGGAGCAGGCATTTCCATATAAGGCTCAGTTGTGGGTTGGAATTGGATCTTTATGAAAGATAAGAGATTTGAACTGCTGCTGGCCCAACAGCCATTACACCAGCCATTTAAACGCTTCATTTTGTTTTCAGTGGGCAGCACCAGTGGAGAGATAAAGCAGATTTATTACCTTTGTGCCACAGGGGCAGAAAATGGCCAATTTGTCATCTCTTTCTTCTTTTTGACTCACGAGTGATTGCATGTGACAGAAGGCAGTTCATATGCAGAAATTTCCCTTTCACACCTGTCAGGTCAGTGTCTCAGGGTCATTAATCCCGATTGACCCATGGCAGCCACTGAGCAGGCTGCCCCTTCAGTCTGTCCTCAAGATAAAGTCAATGGGGGGGGGCAAGGTGGAGGCGGCCACCATGTGGCCTGGTTGGCCAGCAGCAGTTGACAGAACAGCTGCCTGGCCCAGGTTTGACCCTGAGGAGGCCTGTTAGGGAAAGTAGCCTAGACTGAGATTCTCTTCCACGAGGTTCGGCTTTGGACTCAGCAGACCCAGTGCTGTGGGAGACCCCGTGGAAAGCTGCTTATTCCCTCTGAACCTCTGTTTTGTCATCTGCAATAAGGGGATAAATAACTCCCGCACCATCAACCCCTGAGGATTAATTTACTGAATCATAAAATACTGAGGTTCTTGGTCTAAAGGACCAGCGAGTCCCTCTTCTCCAGGGGAAGTGCCCCACATTTCCTTTGGAGATCCTGTTCCTTGATACTCAGGTGGAGGGTTCCAGGTTGGCCTCCATTTTTGGCTCCAGAGATAGAATGTATGATTCAGGTCTGGCCAGGCAGGAAATTCCCTCACCCGACCACACTCGAAAGTGATTGCTTCACAGACGGGCACATGACCAACATAATCATAGTAAATCCTTGAATCCCAAAAGATGGGTGGGCGGCCGCCGTCTGCCATCACATGGAGCTGGACATGAAACCCGTAGCGGTGACAGTGCACCGAAACGTGAGGAAGTCCTGTGGACATCATTGAAGTTCCTGGATTAAGCCATGCCTGAAGGCTATACCTGGATGTTCTTAGTATTTAAGACAATAAATGCCCTTTTTCAATTAGGCAGTGCTGGTTGGACCTTTTTAAAGGAAACTCTTCATATCATCCCCCCATTTCACAGGTGAGGAAACTGAGGTTTAGATATGAGTAGTAGAACCATGCATCCAAGCACATGGTGAGATGTAAACTGGGAATGGGCAGCCGCCTATGATCCTGGGACAAACTGTGAAGGGCGATTTGACAGTGAACATCACGGACCGAAATGTGTAGGTCCTTTGATTCTGTAACCCTGGAGGAATTTATCCTGAGAAGATAATCAGAAAAGGTGCCAACAAAGGGATTTTTTTTTTACCTCAGCCCTTTATAATACTGAAAAACTGAAAATAACTTAAAAGTCCACCAATTGCACATTGCTTAATTGTTAAGACAACCGGTACATCCACATAGTAGATGCAGTTATCACCAAAGGTAATGAAATAGATCTGTGTTCATTGACTTAGAAAGATGTTCAGTATATATTGATGAGTGAAAAATAAAAACCCCACAAAATCTAAAGGATCTCAGTTTTTTTCTTTCCAACCATCTCTATTTAATTTATTTTATTTTTTTGGGGGGGGGGTCCTAGATTTTTTTTAATTTTGCTATCATTAATGTATAATTACATGAACAACATTGTGGTTATTAGACTCCACCTATTATCAAGTCCACACCACATACCCCATTACAGTCACTGTCCATCAGCGTAGTAAGATGCTATAGAATCACTACTTGTATTCTCTGTGTTATACTGCCTTTCCCATGTCCCCCCACACTACATTATATGTGCTAATTGTAATACCCCTTTTTCCCCTTATCCCTCCCTTCCCACCCATCCTCCCCAATCCCTTTCCCTTTGGTAGCTGTTAGTCCATTCTTGGGTTCTGTGAGTCTGCTGCTGTTTTGTTCCTTCAGTTTTTCCTTTGTTCTTATACTCCACAGATGAGTGAAATCATTTGATACTTGTCTTTCTCCACCTGGCTTATTTCACTGAACATAATACCCTTTAGCTCCTGTTGCAAATGGTAGGATTTTTTTTTCTTCTTATGGCTGAATAATGTTCCATTGTGTATATGTACCACATCTTTATTCATTCATCTACTGATGGACACTTAGGTTGCTTCCATTTCTTGGCTATTGCAAATAGTGCTGCAATAAACATAGGGGTGCATACGCCTTTTTCAAACTGGGCTCCTGCATTCTTAGGGTAAATTCCTAGGAGTGGAATTTCTGGGTCAAATGGTATTTCTATTTTTAGCTTTTTGAGGAACCTCCATACTGCTTTCCACAATGGTTGAACTAGTTTACATTCCCAACAGCAGTGAAGGAAGGTTCCCCTTTCTCCACATCCTCGCCAACATTTGTTGTTGTTTGTCTTTTGGATGTTAGCCATCCTAACTGGTGTGAGGTTATATCTCATTGTGGTTTTAATTTGCTTTTCTCTGATGATTAGCGATGTGGAGTATCTTTTCAGGTGCCTGTTGGCCGTCTGAATTTCTTCTTTGTAGAAGTGTCTGTTCAGCTCCTCTGCCCATTTTTTAATTGGCTTATTTGCTTTTTGTTTGTTGAAGTGCGTGAACTCTTTATATAATTTGAATGTCAATCCCTTATCGGATATGTCTGAATATATTCTCCCATACTGTAGGATGCCTTTTTGTTCTACTGATCGTGTCCTTTGCTGTACAGAAGCTTTTCAGTTTTATATAGTCCCACTTATTCACTTTTGCTTTTGTTTCCCTTGCCCGGGGAGATATGTTCATGAAGAAGTTGCTCATGTTTATGTCCAAGAGATTTTTGCCTATGTTTTTTTCTAAGAGTTTTATGGTTTCATGACTTACATTCAGGTCTTTGATCCATTTCGAGTTTACTTTGGTGTATGGGGTTAGACAATAATCCAGTTTCATACTCTTACATGTAGCTGTCCAGTTTTGCCAACACCAGCTGTTGAAGTGGCTGTCATTTCCCCATTGTATATCCATCGCTCCTTTATCATATATGAATTGACCATATATGTTTGGGTTTATATCAGGGCTCTCTAGTCTATTCCACTGGTCTATGGTTCTGTTCTTGTGCCAGTACCAAATTGTCTTGATTACTGTGGCTTTGTAGTAGAGCTTGAAGTCAGGGACCATAATTCCCCCTGCTTTATTCTTCCTTCTGAGGATTTCTTTGGCTATTCAGGGTCTTTTGTGGTTCCATATGAATTTTAGAACTATTTGCTCTAGTTCATTGAAGAATGCTGTGGGTATTTTGATAGGGATTGCATTGAATCTGTAGATTGCTTTAGTCAGGATGGCCATTTTGACAATATTAATTCTTCCTATCCATGAGCACAGGATAGGAATTTCCATTTATTGGTATCTTCTTCAATTTCTCTCATGAGTGTCTTGTAGTTTTCAAAGTATAGGTCTTTCACGTCCTTGTTTAGGTTTATTCCTAGGTATTTTATTCTTTTTTATGCAATTGTGAATGGAATTGTTTTCCTGATTTCTTTCTCTGCCAGTTTACTGTTAGTGTATAGGAATGCAACAGATTTCTGTGTATTAATTTTGTATCCTGCAACTTTGCTGAATTCAGACCTTAGATCTAGTAGTTTTGGAGTGAATTCTTTAGGGTTTTTTATGTACAGTATCATGTCATCTGCATACAGGGACAGTTTGACTTCTTCCTTGCCAATCTGGATGCCTTTTATTTCTTTGTGTTGTCGGATTGCTGTGACTAGGACCTCCAGTACTATGTTGAATAGAAGTGGGGAGAGTGGGCATCCCTGTCTTGTTCCCGATCTTAAAGGAAAAGCTTCTTGCTGTTAAGTATGATGTTGGCTGTGGG
Source organism: Smutsia gigantea (assembly GCA_032199065.1). Taxonomy (NCBI): domain Eukaryota; kingdom Metazoa; phylum Chordata; class Mammalia; order Pholidota; family Manidae; genus Smutsia; species Smutsia gigantea. The sequence continues at coordinate 54,598 of JAVSCE010008820.1, read as the reverse complement.
TGTGTCATATATGGCCTTTATGATGTTGAGGTACTTGCCCTCTATACCCATTTTGTTGAGAGTTTTTATCACGAATGGATGTTGAATTTTGTCAAATGCTTTTTCAGCATCTGTGGAGATGATCATGTGGTTTTTGCCCTTTTTGTTGATGTGGTGGATGATGTTGATGGATTTTCAAATGTTGTACCATCCTTGCATCCCTGGGATGAATCCCACTTGATCATAATGGATGATCTTTTTGATGTATTTTTGAATTCGGTTTGCTAATATTTTGTTGAGTATTTTTGCATCTATGTTCATCAGGGATATTCGTCTGTAATTTTCTTTTTTTGTGGCGTCTTTGCCTGGTTTTGGTATTAGAGTGATGTTGGCCTCGTAGAATGAGTTTGGGAGTATTCCCTCCTCTTCTACTTTTTGGAAAACTTTTAGGAGGATGGGTATTAGGTCTTCACTAAATGTTTGATAAAATTCAGCAGTGAAGCCATGTGGTCCGTGAGTTTTGTTCTTAGGTAGTTTTTTGATTACCAGTTCAATTTCTTTGCTGGTTATTGGTCTATTCAGATTTTCTGTTTCTTCCTGGGTCAGCCTTGGAAGGTTGTATTTTTCTAGAAAGTTGTCCATTTCTTCTAGGTTATCCAGTTTGTTACCATATAATTTTTCATAGTGTTCTCTCATAATTCTTTGTATTTCTGTGGTGTCCATAGTGATTTTTCCTGTCTCATTTCTGATTCTGTTTATGAGTGTAGACTCTCTTTTTTTCTTGGTAAGTCTGGCTAAGGGTTTATCTATTTTGGTTATTTTCTCAAAGAACCAGCTCCTGCTTTCATTGATTCTTTCTATTGTTTTATTCTTCTCAATTTTATTTATTTCTGCTTTAATCGTTATTATGTCCCTCCTTCTGGTGACTTTGGGACTCATTTGTTCTTCCTTTTCTAGATTCATTAGTTTTGAGTTTAGACTGCTCATTTCAGATTGTTCTTTCCTGAGGTAGGCCTGTATTGCAATATATTTCCCTCTTAGCACAGCCTTCGCTGTGTCCCACAGATTTTGTGGTGTTGAATTATTGTTGTCATTTGTCTCCATATATTGCTTGATCTCTGTTTTTATTTGGTCATTGATCCATTGATTATTTAGGAGCATGTTATTAAGCCTCCATGTGTTGTGTGCTTTTTCATTTTCTTTGCATAATTTAATTTATTTCTAGTTCCATACCTTTGTGATCTGAGAAGCTGGTTGGTACAATTTTAGTTTTTCTGAATTTACTGAGGTTCTTTTTGTGGCCTAGTATATGATCTATTCTTGAAAATGTTCCATGTGCACTTGAGAAGAATGTGTATCATGTTGCTTTTGGATGTAGAGTTCTGTAGATATCTGTTAGGTCCATCTGTTCTAGTGTGTTGTTAAGTGCCTTTGTCTCTTTACTTATTTTCTGTCTGGTTGATCTGTCCTTTGGAGTGAGTGGTGTATTGAAGTCTCCTAAAATGAATGCATTGCATTCTATTTCCGCCTTTAGTTCTGTTAGTATTTGTTTCACATATGCTGGTGCTCCTGTGTTGAGTGCATAGATATTTACAATAGTTATATCCTCTTGTTGGACTGACCCTTTTATCATTATGTAATGTTCTTCTTTGTCTCTTGTTACTTTCTTTGTTTTGAAGTTTATTTTGTCTGATGCAAGTACTGCAACTCATGCTTTTTTTCCCCTATTAGTTGCATGAAATATCTTTTTCCATCCCTTCACTTTGAGTCTGTGTATGTCTTTAGGTTTGAAGTGAGTCTCCTGTAGGCAGCATATAGATGGGTCTTATTTTTTTTATCCATTCAGTGACTCTATGTCTTTTGATCGGTGCATTCAGACCGTTTACATTTAGGGTGATTATCCATAGGTATGTACTTATTGCCATTGCAGGCTTTAGATTTGTGGTTACCAAAGGTTCAAGGGTAATTCCCTTACTATCTAACAGTCAAATTTAACTTACTTCCTGTGCTATTACAAACACAACCTAAAGGTTCTTTTTTTTTTCCTCCTTTTTCTTTTTCTTCCTCCTCCATTCTTTGCATGTTATGAATATTCTGTACTCTTTGTCTACCCCTTGGGTGACATCTATTTAGCCTCAGGAATACTTCCATCTGTAGGAGTCCCTCCAAAATGCATTGTAGAGGTGGTTTGTGGGAGGTAAAATCTCTCAGCTTTTGCTTATCTGAAAAATTGTGTAATCCCTCCTTCAAATTTATATGATAACCTTGCCAGGTAGAGTATTCTTGGTTCAAGGCCCTTCTGCTTCATTGCATTAAATATATCATGCCCACTCCCTTCTGGCCTATAAGGTTTCTGTTGAGAAATCTGATGATAGCTTGATGGGTTTTCCTTTGTATGTGATATTTTTTCTCTCTCTGACTGTTTTTAAAAGTCTGTCTTTATCCTTGATCTTTGCCATTTTAATTATTATATGTCTTGATGTTTTTCTTCCTTGGGTCCCTTGTGTTGGGAGATCTGTGCACCTCCTGTCTTGAGAGACTATCTCCTTCCCCAGATTGGGGAAGTTTTCAGCAATTACCTCCTCAATGACACTTTCTATCCCTTTTTTTTCTCTCTTCTTCTTCTGGTACCCCTATTATGCGAATATTGTTCTGTTTGGATTGGTCACACAGTTCTCTCAATATTCTTTCATTCTTAGAGATTCTTTTTTCTCTCTGTGCCTCAGTTTCTTTGTATTCCTCTTCACTAATTTCTATTCCATTTACCATCTCTTCTACTACATCTAATCTGCTTTTAAATACCTCCATTGTATGTTTCACTTCAGATATGGAATTTCTTAATGATTTAATCTACGTCTTAAATTCGTTCCTGAGTTCTTGAATATTTTTTTGTACCTCCATAAGCATGTTTATGATTTTTATTTTGAACTCTCTTTCAGGAAGATTGGTGAGTTCAGTTTCATTTGGCCCTTTTTCTGGAGTTTGTGAGATTTTGGTCTGAACCATGTTCTTTTGACATTTCATATTTCTGTGTGGTGCCCTCTAGAGCCCCTAGAGTGAGGTTAGAGGTCATTGGGGAGCAGAGCTGGTGTCAGGGGTGGAAAGATCTGTTTCCTGATTCCTGTCTGCCAAGCCTGTCTCCAGTATCACAGCCAGTGGGCCAAGCACACAGGTGTAAGCCTCTCTGCTTGGCATCTCTAGCTGATATAGGTGGGGCCTCTCTCTGGCTGGCCTGATGCCAGCGCAGCAACTGCCGGTTTGCAAGCCAGTGCTCTCAGGCCTGGAGGAAGTCTCGGCAGACTGCGTGTCACAGTGGGGGGCCTTGGAGCTGAGCGGCCAGCTAGGGGGTTGGAGCACCTGAAGCTCCTCAAAGTTCCCAATCTGCTGGGCAGAGCATGCTCAGTGACCTTGTCCAGCTCTCCCTTCTTCCGTGCAACCCCCGCCCCTTCAGCAGCCCTCTTGCTGCTAGGAAGCCTCTCAGACCGCCTGCCTGTCCTCTGTCACAGAGCCACCAGATGTGGATCCCGTCCTTCACAAACGGCCGGAATGTCAGTTTGCCAGGCACTCTGCCTGTCCCAGCTCCCCAACCTCCAGAGCACCACACAGAGTAGGTTTCTGCTCACAAAACAGATCTCTAGGGCTAGGTGTCCAGCAGTCCCAGGCTTCCACCCCCTCCCGTGCTCCATTTCTCTTCCTCCTGCCCGTGAGCTGCGGTGGGGGAAGGGCCTGGGTCCCGCTGGATTAAGGCTTTCCTACTTACCCTCTTTCGTGAGGTCTGCTCTGTTTGTGATGTCTGTATGCAGTCTGGTTCAGCCTTCTTTCCTGTTGCTCTTTTAGGGTTAGTTGTATTAATTAACTATATTTTCACACTATTTGTGGTTTTGGGAGGAGTTCTCTGTCTCACCTCTCATGCCGCCATCTTGAATCTCCCAGGATCTCACATTTTTTAAAAGTGCTTGTATTAAATACTTGGAGAATAATGGAAACTGTATATATAACGAAGTGATAATAGTGTTGCTCTCTAGAGAACAAGATCATGGGTGATTTTTTTCTTGTTTTTGCTTTTGTGTATTTTCCAAATTTCTATAATGAATTTGTTACTTTTAAAAATTAGAAACATTTTTAAAATGTGAGCTGCTCACCATTATGCAGACTTTGGCTGGTGCGTCTGATAGACAGCATCCAGGAAGGATTTATACACCGCTGGGCTCACATCATAGGCCAGTATGTGGACCGCTTGGGCCTCCTCTTTTTCCAGGACTGGTATTTCCAGGCACAAAGAGAGGTTTGCTTGCCACCTACCCCATCCATCCACCGACCGGGCGCAGGCACCATAAACATTGTCATTTCCCAAATGGAGGAAGGTATGGCTTTGAAGAGCGGAGCCTTTAATCACACAAAACATCTCACTTTGCCCCAGTCATTAAACTGACTTCAGAGACAAAGGCCCAAGGCCTTCCATCTGCTCCGTTTGTGTAAAGACACTCAGCCGATGCTGAACACGGGGATTCCGGGTGTTTATATTAGGAGTAATGAACTGAAAGCAGGGCGCCTAATCCTCTCCCTAGGCAGGAGAGACTGCCAACGTTTTAAAAGTCTTTTTTAAAGAGTCATAGAACTTTATAAGCATATTGGTCCTTTCATCCCCCAGAAAGTACACTCCTGGCATGATTCAGACCTTTATGTTAGATCATATTAAGCCTAATTTGGTTCTTCAGCTCGACAAAGGGCCTAGGGGTCTTTAGGAAGTTGTAAGAGTCCTCCATGTTAAAGAACCTGACTTTTCAAACAAGCAGGCATCTTCCCCAGAGGATGATGGGAGTGTCAGGTGAACTGCCTGGGGGGGGGGTCTTGCCACGGGGCGGAAGGGTGGTTCCGGCACAGCGGGGGCCCAGGGAGAGGGTGCACCGGCTGGGGTCTCCCGCTGGGTTTCTGGGCTACAGGAGGGCTCCTCGTTCTTCTTGTGCCTTTCCAGCGATGGTCATGCTCAGGCCCTTCTGGGGAGTCCGACTATATGGCACCTCATGGTCCCCAGCCTCCCAGCTGGCGGGTTCCAGGCACCTGGCATTTGACTCTCAAGCCAGGACGACGGGCTTAATCTTGTTTTTCAGCCACACCTAAGAGCTCAGATGATGGTCAGATTCAATTCGTAGAAAGAAAAATTGTATGGCATAAACCTTGCCAGCCAGTGAATCGGTCCCTTGTGGCATAGGGCACGGGCTGCGGAGCTAGGCCTGGGTTCAAACCCCAGCACTCCCATTGCCTTGTTGTGCATTTGGGGCAAGTTCTTGGCCTCTCTGAGCCTCCGTTTTGGTCCATCTGCCTCACAGCAGGAATGTGGAAACACTGTGTGAACTGCAGAAAGCTACACATCTTGACTGTAATGCCAAGTCTGGTTTTGCCAGTTTCTTAAGCCATCAGGAACAGGAAGAGTGGTTGTCAGTGAGTCCCAGAGATGCTCAGATCGAAAACTGGGAGCCCTCCAGAAGCGTCTCTGAGTGCGTTGTAAACCCAGGTCCCACCCGGTTTGGTCACTTTCCAAGGCAGTGAATTCCTGGGACCATGTGTCTCGTTGAGTGACCTAGAGCTCTGTTGCCAGGACTGTGGCTCAGGCCCAAAAAGCTGGCCTCTCTGGGCCAGGGAATCTTTACAGAGAGATTCTGTTGGCTAATGGGATCTTCTGAAAGGAACTTGGCCAGCAGCCACCCTCATCTGCCTCCCTTCCCCAGGCAGACTCTGCATCTATTAGCATGAAAAATGGGGGATTGATTGGGCTTATATCACCCACAACTTAGCTGAATCGCCATCATGTCTGGTGTGCCTATTCCTGAATCCAAGGGAGGGTCGCCATGCTCTTCTGCTGTGAGGTCATCCTGCCTGTCTGCACCTCTGACATCTAGCTACCCAGGGCTTTCACGGCAGGCTGCCTTAGTGGGGAAACAGCTTTTCGTCCAGGAGTGACAGGCCAGCTGTGGTTCCCTTGGCCTTTTCCCTGTTCTGTTCTCTTGCATCATGACCTCTCCTTAGACGGGGCTGTTAAGACCCTTAAGCCTCAAATGGAGGCAGCACCTCTCTTGGCCCTGAAATGTTCTTCCCCTGTGCGGGCCAGGGGGCACATTTTCCTTTATAACTCACTCTGAAATGTCGTTTTTCATATGGCACATGTCCCCAAAAGGCTTTTCTTTCACTGACGGGGCTGTTCCAGATTCTCAGATGAAAACACAGGATTTGCTCAAAAGGATTGGTCCGCCACGGAGCCTCTGGTGGCCCCCTATTCAGAACCCCCAGTAAGGTTCACTACCCACGAACCTGTAAAGCCCTCGCTGACCTCGCTGTCGGAGGGGAGATTTATGAGCCGCAAGCACTCCTGCTCTTCACGGCGCCACCCAGGGGCCCTCCCAGCCCCACTTCCGAGATGAGGACATTTTCATCTTCATCCTGAGAACTAGTGCTAACTTCAAGCATTTTATACTTTTAAAATTGTGTCCCGTGTTAAATGGCTTACATTTGTTGACTGCAGATTCCTATAAACTAGGGACTTTAGGGACTGTGCGATGCTGAACGTTTCCTTGAAGGAGTGTCCGGGTAGTCATCTCCAGACTTTAGGTTTTCATGGGTGAGAGACAATTCAAAAATTTAAATTGGAAGGAACTGCAGAAAGTTAGTTTGTGATTTTTAATATTGCCAGTTCAGGGCTTGCTCCTGGAGTGTAAAGATGAGGCAGCTCGCGGCAAGCTGCCCCACCGACAATAGGTGAGAAGCGGTTTCCCAAGGAGAAATTAGGATATGATTCTATTAGAGAAAAGGGGAATGAACCCTGGACAAAAAGATAAACATCGGCATATACTACACCAGCTTAGAGCCGCTAGTCTCAGGAGCTTACTGCATTTAAAATAATGCTGTTGCTGTTATGAAACAGAGTGTGGCTGTGTTCCGCTAGTTAATTTTTGTCTCCAGCTTCTAGAATGCCACTGGCCCATGGAAGGCCTTCAATAAAAATGATGGGGAAAATTCAGAACACTAGGAAAATAAAAAAATATTTAATAATCCCACAGTCCAAAGACGATCACTCAAAACGTTGGGGTAATTCCTTCCTTTTCTTCTTTCTGTGTAGACACATATAGTCACGCATATTGGCAATAATATCATGCTTACTCAGAATGTAACTTTTTACCTTTTACTCGGATTTTTCCACTTAATATTATCACCACATATCCCAACTCATGAAAATCCCTTGAAAACAGTTTTTAAAGGGTCAGTGGATCATAGGGATTCACAGTGACTTATTCAGATATTCCTCGATAAAGAGACATTTAGTTCATGTCCAGTTTTTCACTATTACAAAGAATGCTGGAAGAGCCCCGGTCTACCAGATCTTTGCGTCGTTAAGATGTTGAGAGGGTTGGGCGCGCTGTTCTGGGGGCCCTCAGAGCCTTTCCCCCACCCTGCATTCCCAAGAGTTTTGCTGTTTGATTTACTGGGATGCAGAGGATAAGGGAGAGGAAAAAGAACTGGAAGAAGAGAATGAGATGAATTAGATTTTTTTACATTTAACTTTGGTAAAAATCAACTTAAGGAAAGATAAGTGTCTACACACGAGAAAACAAGAGCAAGTTGGGAGGAGAGGGCTGAAGGACAGATGGACAGCCAGCCCGCTGCGAGGTCCGGGACTCGGCTCGCTGCGCCCCGCCCCGCCCGCTCCCCCAGGGCCCTCGGAGAAGCGCCGCGTTAGAAGGTGGGTTTCTGAGCTCGGACTTGTTTTCCCTTTGGAGGTCTGAACTTGACGAGAGATGAGAACGGCGCCCCTGCAGCCCCCCTTTTTCCAGTGAGCTCTCCTTAGGGAGGCCGCCGGGAGGGCGGGGAGCCGGCTTCCCGCTAGCAGAGAAGGGATGGGCGCTTTGCGCTCCGTCTGCAGAAGCTCTCGAGTTTGGGGGGCTCACGTCCGTGTGAATTTCTCTGCGGGTCTTTGGTGGGGGTGGATTTTGCTGACAGACGGCAGATCGGAAGTGGGGTGTCGCATGCTTCATCCCGGTTGGGGCCACGGTCAAGCAGCAACACCAGAACACCCTGGCTTCCCCAGTGGAGCTGAGCCTGAGCGCACTGCCTTAGGCACTTGGACGACTTACCCAACTTTTTATGCCCCAGGGGCCTTTGGGATGGTTTTCCCCGGAAGAGCCACATCAGAGCCGCCGTGGCCAGCGTCCTCCAAGAACACGGGGTGGGTGCGTTCCATCAGCGGTTCCCACAGTAGGGACGCGGGAGGGCCTGTGGGGAAGGTGGCCCCGCTCCTCCAGAGCCCATGAGCACCTCGGCCTGAGTGTGTCGACGTGGAGGGCACGGCAGGGCCTCTGAAGCAGAGGGCACCGCGGAGGCGCGGCGCTGTCACTTCCCCTGCCGCATCCCAGCAGGCCAGCGAGACCCACATATCCTCCCATGTTTGGGAAAGACCAAGACATGGTGCCCCACTTCGTTGCCTAGGACGGCTGCGTCATTAGACCTGTTCCTGAAGGAAAACGCCAAGTGGGGGACCCACGCCCCCTTCGATTCAGAAACGGCTTTGCCTCAAGCCTTCCATCTTGGCACGAACTGCTTTGGTGGTCCTGGCGCCCTCAGCCAGGACTCTTCTCCCTGAGGCTGCCTCTGGGCCTTCTTGCCACTAAGTGCTTCATGTAAAATAGGGTCAACGTAGGGCCCCAGAAATGCCTTCCTTGGGGGTCGGAAGAGGAAAGTGTTGTGCAAGATAGACAGCTGAGCACACGTAATGACTGCCACATGCCAGGATTTCTAGCCTTTACGATGGACTTGGGCAGCCCTTTGCTGAGTGTTCCCATTAAAAAACCACTTTTATAGGTTTCTGAGGTCTTAGCGATGGGAAGCATGGATTTCTGATCTTTCTGTATCTCATTTCACTTAATCATTCCTTTGTTCCAAGGATCTGGGGACTCTCTCCCTTTGGCACCAACCAGAATCTAACCTGGATCACCCAGTTCCAGCCCATAAGTTACAATGAAGCATTTTCCCCATGATATTCCTAATTTTATTCAGCCTTTACCAAGTAAGGGAAATGGCCCTTTTAAATAAGCCTCAGAGCCCTGGGAGCAGAAATTGATCAAATCCCCAACCAAATGAATTGTTTATCAGGCATCCCATGTCCCTCTTTCCCTGCAGTGGGAAAATGAGATGATTAATTCAATAATGAGGCCAAAAAATCCTTCTGTGGGAAGAATGTACATAAATGAGTAACTTCCTTTGTATCCTCGGACCGCCCCCTCTGATGCCCTGTCCAGCTGAATCTCTACTGTCTCAGTTGACTTCTGTATCTTGCAAAGAAAAGAGGACTCTTTGAAGTTACCCCCAGAAAGAGATTTGACTAGATCCTTCAAATCAGGGAAATGGAGTGCTCTGCCCCCAAACTCTCTCCACTTACCTCTTGGCAAATTGTAAACTCCAGCTTCCCACTTGAGAGAGGCTTTGCATGTGTAAAGAAAATGCATCAGAGCCCTACTTCTCCTGAAACTCTGTCCTGACCGTAGATTCTGAAATAAGAATGTCAACCGTTTCCTCTATTAAGTGCAATGAAGGAGACAATAAAGGGAAAGTCGCCTCTTGAGGTGGGTGGTCAGCGGAGATCTTTGGAGGGATCTCTTGTACTGACATCCGAAAGATGAGCCATGGAAAAGCATCTAAGGTAGAAGAACAGAAAGGACAGGATGGAGTCCAGAGGCCTGGAAGGGCTTAGCAGGGAGGGAAGAATCCCTGTGTGGCTAAAGCCACGTGAACAAAGGGGATGAGCAGGGCGGTGGGGCCCTGATAAGCCCCTGCAGGGCCTTGTCGGCCACACAAACGTGTCTGGATTTCAGCAAACTCCAGGTAATAGTAAAGCCCTCCAGGTAACCTGAGTCCAGAGTGGATCTTTTTGCCAGACATTTGAAAAGCCAGTAAAGGAAATTTGCATTCCTAGAGGTGCCCAAATTCTGAGTTTGCATAAAGAAGGAAACGCACTGCATAGAAATACCAGTTAAAACCACCCCCGTCACACAGCCCTCCTTGCTTAACATGATTCAAGTTAAATGGCATCACATGGCTGCAGCCCTGGTGGGCTAGGACGTAGCTGGAAGCCGGCCATCCACCAGCCAGGAAGAGAGCCCTCGTGAGACACTGACCTTTCTGGACCCGAGCTGGGGCTTCTATGAGCAAATGCATTTCCGTTTTTCAAGGCCCCCCCCACCCCCCGCCCCTGTCAGTGGTGTTTTGTTCTTGCAGCCCAGCAGGCTGATACAGAGCATTTCCTCAAGGCCTGCCCCTCAGTCTCCATGGGACAGGGACCAGATGAGTTAGCGGAGGCTGGGGCCCTGTGCTCTGCATAGATGCACTGTGTCCTACTGCCCTGTATGGTTACATGCACTCTCCCTCTTACTGTAAAGAATAACAGCATGATGGATGGTAAGTCTAGGCAGCCTAGTGTGTGGTTCTTCTAGAAAACTATAAATTAAAAACATTGGGACTCTCCTGGGGTCAGTGAGAATACTGTTTCATCACCGTGCTAAACCTGAATGCATCACAGCATATCCATTCTGTAAGTATCTGAACAGTGCATCTCTTCCTGAGGTTTTACATGTTAGAACGGTTGTGCTCGTTTTTGCTGAAACTACAGCTGTCACACATGCGTTATCATAGTGACGGGATTGCCACCAGCGTGGAAGCAAAGATGACGTGGCTTAGCAGCAGTATGATCACAGGTGCTGAAACTGGGGACCGCCATGCAGAGGGGTGCAGTAGGTGCGTCTCTCTGCGTCCCGGGTGATGGAGAACCTAAGATGGCTGAGCGTGTCGGGTGTTAGTGATGCACGGGGAGGCACGGTCACGGTTCTGCCGTGGGACAGCAACGCCTCATCAGCTGCTTCACCGTGACTGCGGCTGCCACGGTGGGTTTCCAGACCCAGGAGGTACTGAGTGTAGACGGGGGGCTCCGTGTCGGCACCTCTGTTGTCGCTCCCACAACCACAGGCCAGTTAGTCGAGCAGCCATGGTGTTCACATACTTCGACGTATGGCAGGGCTGCGCATGAGGAGGGCTGCGTCATTGTCGGAAAAAATACCAGGAGCAGGTGTCCCGTATCATACCAACTGTCCTAGTAAACCAGTGGGTGGAGGGATACAGTAAGGTCGGCGCCAGCATCACACACCGCGCGGTGCCATGGCCGAGGGGGCTCCCTTCCTGGGTCATGAGGATGGCACGTGGCGAGAGGGGAGCAGAATGCAGGCTGTCGGGTCCATTAAGTCCCTTGCTGCCTGTGTGGCTCGGCGGGTGGAGTGGCCCCTCTGGGCCTTAGCTCTCCCGTCTGCGACCTGTGCCTTCTCGAGGTTTGCGCCCGCTCGCAGGGTGAGGCGCGGAGGGAGCCGGGACTGGGGGTGTCAGCAGTCCATGGATGCCATCCCACCCCAAGCTCACTGCGAGGGCGTGGTGATGACATGGCAGCCTGATTGATGGGTGAGCACATTCAAGGACAATGTAGAATTATTTATAAACATAAGCACAGGGTAACTATAATTTAGTCCTTTTTGATGCTACACTTAGCAGGGACAGACTGTGTCATGGTGCCATCTTTATTGTGAAGATGCCACTCAGATATGTCTCTCCTCCCTAGACAATTAACCATTTGGAGCTAGGATAATTGAGGCAGGTGCTTCTGGCATGGGATTTCGTGGTAGGATTTTTGTTAACAAGATCCTTGGCAGCCTAACACTGCAGGATACAGCAGTCACGGGACACCCAGTGTGGCAGCATGGCCACGTGGTGCAGTGTGGCAGAGGGAAGCACCTGCATATGGCAGCCCTTGCTGCAGCAGGGAGGCAATTCCTGCTTTGCTGTATTGCATAGATGGTGAGAACAGACAGTGCACCAGGCTGAGCTGCACTGTGCCAGCCTGGACCCCATCCAACAACCTAGGCAGCAGCAATGCCAGCACGCTACAGCGAGAGATGCTCTTTCTGTCTACCGTTACATGACTGTAAAGATGTTGGCGCCCGCTGGGGTGCCTGCAGCACCTGCAGGGAGCTGGCCTGTCTGTGGAAGAGACACTCACAGAGTCACCTTTGCACCATAAGTGCTCCAGGACTGTTCCAGTGCACGTGGCTTTCTGTTGCAGAGATTTCTAACTCATCCCGTCAGAGGGCTTCAGCAATACTGTAAGTCAGGGGCCAACAAACCATGGCCCCCGTGTCAGATCTGGCCTGCCATGACTGTTTGCACGGTTTGCAGGCTCAGAGTGGTGTCCCCAGTGTCAAGTGTTTGAAAAAAAACACAAAAGAATATTTTTAAATACTAGAATATTTATAAAGTGTTAAGTGATAATACTCTGTAACATGCAAAACTATATGAAATTCAAGTTCCAGTGTCTTTAGAGAGTCTAACTGGAATGCGGGGGCTTCTGGGCTACCGTGGCAGAGCTGAATAGTTGTACCAGAGATGACACGGCCCATGAAGCCTCAGAAGTTTACTCTGACCCTTGCCTAAAAAGTTTGCTGACCCCTGGCTTAAACCACTGTGCATTAACACAATGTGTCTGTGAGCAGAAAGTCCTGCTTGTTGACCGGTACAAGCACGGGCAGGGTGTCCTGTCACGATGTGCTTCCTCACCATGGCCAACAAAAGAGGGTGTATGATTCACCACGGCGTACGGCCCTGAATGTGTCGCCATGCTGCTGAGTCACGCCATCCTAGACCTGGAAGTACTGCCGACTGGCCTCGCTGCCTGCCCCGGGCTGCAGGCCGCTGCAGGTCGTACGCGGGGGGCAGGGCTGAGGGCTAAGCTGGGGGGCAGGCCCGCCGCTTCTCGGCTCTGGCACCTCTGGGTGGGTAGCTTGCGGGTGGAGCCTCAGTCTCCTCCCCCGTGAAATGGGAATAGGGGCGTGTGAAGTGAGGCAAGCTGCTGTGTGCCGTCCCTTGTACACAGGCTGTGGCAGATGGTGTTGGGGCGGGGGGGGGGCAGGCCTATGACTTTCAGCAAACGCTTCCTGGGTGTCATTGAGGCGGAGCAGTTTCCAAGCCCTGGGAATGCTGGCATGAACAGGGCTGTGGCGAGGGGACAGACAGGACAAGGGAATGGCAGGTCTCGGGAGTTGCGTGCTGTGAAAGAGCGGGCGGTGAGGGGTGCTCCTGGGGGCGCAGTGGGGGACCTGGGGCCCGGCTGACGAGGGTCCACCATCCTCTGTCTTCAGATGTGACTGGACTGCCACTGAACCATGCCTGTAGCGTGGCATCTTACACCGTGTAAGGGGCTCCTAGCGTCGGCAGAGTGAACACGTGAACAGGGAGCCAGAAGGCATGGCATCTATTAACGCGATTGCTAGATGATGAGGGCGGGGTTCTCAGCTTGAGCAGTACTGAAATATGCAGTTGAACAATCCTTTGCAGTGGGGCTGTCCTGGGCTTTGTAGAATCTTTCCCAGCATCCCCATCCCCTGCACCCCGCCGTGCTGCAGACTGTGGCAACCAGAAACATGTCTCCAGACGCTGCTGAACGTCCCCTGAGGGGCAAAGCGGTCTGGGGGTTTGTGATCACTGGTTTACGGAACATGAGGCCTGCACAGCCCCCAGCGGACACTGTGGCTGCTGCAAGCTGGATATGTGACAGTCACTCTAGTGCAAATGTCCCCTCCGGCTGCCCCAGCCTACACGCGCCAGTGAGAGGCATCTTCACAAAGCCCCCACATTACGGACCCTGCAAACGGTCCTCAAGGGTCTGTTAAATTATCACAACTTCCAATATTGATAGTAACAGAACAATGCTCTTCTACCCATGATCTTAGTATTTCACTAACCCATACAGTCCCTTCTAAGAAGGGAGATGACACTGCAGTCCTCTGTGCTGCTGCACTGGCCATGATCTAAGCGATCCCCCTTCCCTTACCCCCCACTACCGCACATCCAGCAGAGCTGTTCCCCACCAGCAGCACTCCTCAGTTTAGGGGGCCACGTGGTCTCACACCGTGTCCCCTCCACACGGCCGATGCCTCCACAGTGCCCGGAGGCCCCTGGCATCAACCTGCGACAGATGAAGGTGTCGTGTCACTATTCTTGTCTAAGCTGCACCTGACTATTCTGCCTGCAATAAATACTGCAACTTAGTTCTATATTCTTACCATTTTATCCAGTGTATACATGTAAAATGTATTTTATATAATTACATATGTACACGCACACACATATATGAAGGCTTTCTATCTTTCAGGAAGAATACTGCTACTGAGTTACACTGTGATTAGCTAGAGGTACTTTCTGAATCTGTGACCAATTACATTGAATGTCACTGCCTATAATTTTAGTACCTACATGTGTTAATAATGCTCCATTTGGTGTATCTCGCTTTAGCCCATTTTCTGAGGTATAAGTGGCAAAGCATCTATTTAATACAGAGCTCTCAGATAGGGTCCCTTTGGAATGTGATGGGTCCTGGTGGTACCAATCCTGCGGATTTTGCAACGGCTGGGTGGCGGAATGTTCTCTTCCCCCTGCTCTCCTGCTCTGATGCGGCCCCACCCACCGGGCAGATATTCCATCACCCCTGTGTCAGCAGCATTTGGACACAGGCAGTCTGGCTCCAAAGTCTGGTGTTTATATTCACCTGGGGCGAGTCAGACCATCATGTGCAGTGGTAGTGAGTGCCGTGGGGGGACACAGGGCAGGGAAGAGGGCGGGCGGAGGGGCGTGGAAGCCCCTGGGTGAACAGGGAGGTCTGCTGCACCTGGCTGCCCCGGAAGCAGGGGACAGCATGGCACGCGGGCACAGGGGCGGATGGCTCCAGGCAGAGGGGTCGGCGAGTGTAGGGACCCTGAGGCAGGTGCTCACCCCGTGCATGACCCGGTCAGGGAGCCATGGGCAGATTGCATGGCAGCCATGTGGTCACATCTGGCCCCGGTGCACAGATACGGACTGCTTTTCTAGTCCATAATGTGCTGTCCACCGTGGGGGCAGAAAGGCCCCAGGGACAGCTAGTTGAGAAGCCACAGGTGATTCTGTCCATCGCTGTAGTGAGCCTTACCATTTCACTCTCCTGCACCTTACCAGTCCTCACCAGACGGCTCGGGCAGTATGGCATCATTTCCATACTGACAACAAAAATCCTAAGTAGAATACTCATCTCTTACACTCTGCCATAAGTGGTCATTTTAGTAATTGTATATATAAGTGTGTGGACATGATATATGCTATATTCTATCAGTCCACACGGTCTACATCAGTAGCAATGTTCCCATCCAGCAGTCCACTCAGTACTACATAAGATGCTTTCCAAAGATTCTGCCGTGACCTTCTGCATGTAGTGACCTCTCTTCTGTCAGGAAGCGTTCAGGATGGTCAGTTGCTGCGAGGGTGGCGAATCAAGTCTGATGTGTTTGTCGGAGAGAGTGGGTGGGAGCCGACTCAGAAGCCCGTTGGGACCAGTGACGGGTGCCCGAAAGCGCGTGGCTGTGGGTGGTGGGTCCTGAGCTAGAGGAGGGGAGACGGGGAGCCGGCCAGCTCCAGCAGACAGCAGGGTGCTGCCTGCAGGCGGGCGGTGGGGAAGAGGAGCCGCGGGTAGGCAGGCATGCGGGTTGGAGGCGCGTACTGGCCCGCAGGGAGTGCCACGCCCGCCTTTGGGGAGGTGACAGTAATGTTGGTGTGTGGGACATGCAGAGATGGAGCAGCATGACGGTGCTGTCCAGTCATTCATGCAACGAGCATCTGACTGGCTGAGTATCCAGGCTTTGGAGCCAAACTGTCTGGGTTCTGATTCGAGCTCTGCCACTTTTCAGGCCTGGGACCTTGAGAAAGTTACCTGCCCCCTGGTGCCTTGTTTCTGCAGCTGTGAAATGGCCAGCGTGGTCACACTTGCCCCCAGCTGGGCTGAGGCTCTCACAGGTGCCTGGAAGCAGGCGGGGTTTTGGGGAGCGCCAGGGGGAGAGCCAGGGCTTGGCAGACGTTCGCCGCTGTTGGGGAGCGCTGGGGGTGGGGCTGGGGGTGATCTTGACTGCGTGCCAGACACTGTTCTAGGAGCTGGAGACAAGTCCACAAACAGTAGCAGAGAAGTCCTGGCCCTCTCAGAGCTGCAGCCATGGAGGAGAAGCTGAAATGCAAGCACACCAGGTGCCGAGGAAAGTGGAAGTACAAGCAGGCGGGAGGCTGGAGGATAGGAGGGCTGAGCTGCCCGGAGGCGTGAGAGGGCGGCCAGTGCACACGGGGACCCGGAACCCTCCAGGCGGGCAGCCCAGAAGAGCCGAGGCCTGGATTTCAACGAGGGGAGGCCGGCTGGGGGTGCGGTGAGCTTGGGCCTGCCTGCCCTCTGACCATGTTAGAATACAAATGGCTGGGAACAAGTTTGGTGGCCGGGGATCGAGATGTCTGCTTTGGACACATGATGTTGGAGGAAATTATTAGATATCTCAGTAGATAAATGGGGTGGCTGGGTCAGCACACGAAGGTGACGCCTGACAGGGCCGCGTCGCCAGTGCGACACTGCCACGCTATCTTCTGGCCGCAGTGTACTGAAATGATACCATGCCACTGTTTAGAAAATCACTTAGAAGTGAATTAAGACATAGTGAATAGAGATTAGAGAGGGGCAAATATTATATATGTATATTACACATATGTTGCACCATGAAGTATTAAATTGTGGGCATTGTAACACAATTGATCTATTGTTGCCAGTTGTCTAGAATTGTAATGGAGAATGGTAGCTCATGTGATATTATTACTGTAAAAAAATTATATTATTTAGTGTAATTGTGCATGTTGATATTTGTGGGAGCAACGAATGGGTTCATTCACTTAATGCACCGAAGTGAACAGAATCAGTGACCACAAGGGTCACAGTACCAGAAGAGCCTCATTGTTTAAAAAATTGTATACTGTGGTACTTGCATTAAAATGCACAAAGCCTAGTGTTCAGCCTGATATATTTTGACACGTGTGTATGCTCATGGAGGCATCACCCAGATCAGGATACCAAACATTCTCACTAGTTGTTTTTTTTTTCTTTACCCATTTCATCCATCCTCCTACCTCCCTCCCTATGGCAACCACATCTGTTCTCTGCATTTATGAGTATGTTTTAATCTTGTTCATTTGTTTAATTTTTTAGATGCTACCAATAAGTGAAATCATGTGGCATTTATCCTTCCCTGTCTTATGTCACTGAGCATAATACCTTGTAGCTCCATCCATGTCGTCACAGCGGCAGGATTCCTTTTCGTGGCTGAGTAATATCCCACTGTGTACAAGTACCGGTTCTTCTCTAGCCAGTCATCTATGAGCGGACACTTAGGTTGCTTCTGTATCTTGGCTATTGTAAATACTGCTGTGATAAACATAGGGGTGCCTATGTATTTTTGATTTAGTGATTCTGTTTTCTTCAGATAAATTCCCTGAAGTGGAATTCCTGGGTCATGTTTCTACTCCCAGGTTTTAGAGGACCCTCCATACTGCTTTTCACAGTGACTGTACCAACTGACATCCCCACCAGCAGTGTAGAAGGTTCCCGCTCTGCACATCCTCACCAACGCAGCTATCCCTTGTCTTTTGGATGGTGGCCATTCTGACTGGTGTGAGGTGAGGTCTCACGGTGGCTTTGATTTGCATTTCCCTGAGGATTAGTGACGTGGAGCATCTTTTGGTGAGCCTTTGGGTCATCTGTATGTCTTTGGAAAAAGGTCTATTCAGGTCCTCTGCCCATTTTTAATTGGATTATTTTCTTTTTGGTGTTGAGTTTCATGAGTTCCTTACATGGTTTGGATATTAGCCCCTCACCAGAGCTATCGTCCTAAGCAAACACCTTCCCCTACACAGCAGGCTGCCGCTTCCTTTTGCTGAAGGTGCCTTGTGCTGGGCAGCAGCTTGTTAGCTTCCGTTCCTCTCGTTTGTTTCCCTTACCTGGGGAGAGGGATCCAGAAAACACGTACGAATGTTGCTGTTCTCGAGTTTACTGCCTAGGTTTTCTTCTAGGAGTTTTATGGCTTCAGGTCTTACATTTAGGCCTTTAATCCACTCTGAGTCCCCTCTCGTGTGTGGAGCCAGAGCTCCACTGTTGAAACTTTGACAGCAGTGGCCGCACAGACTTCAAAGGACTGTGAGCGCGTGGTATTGTCGCCCCCACAAGTTCTGGCCCCCCTTTAGTAATGGCAGTGCGGTGATCATCAGCTTCTCTAAAATACCGATAGCCTAAAAGTAGCATTCTTCACATGCCTGGGAGGCATTCTTGACTCTGCCTGGACATGGAAGTGATTCCACTTTATTTGGTAACCGTGATCCGACGGAATCTGTTTCCTTTGGTTCAGGAGCCAGTGTCTCAGGAATGCTTATGGTTCTGGGTAGCTTCGCTTCTTGTAATAGCTGAGATCCAGTTTCATCTCGTTTACGGGGAAGCCTGAGCCACTGGTAGGCATCGTTTTCCTCCTTGGGGTCTTAGAATGAGCCCCTAGGATTTGTGACTCTTCCTATTCCCCATAGCTCAACACTTGCATATTACGGGACCTCGTGCTTCAGCCAAGTTATCATTTCTGCTGAAGTTGAATTCAACAGCATTCGGGGTTCTATGTAATAAACTTTTCCGATGTAGACGATACTTTGATTTACTTCTGTAAATATTTCTATAACAGACAGAGTGGAACACCTAAACAGTTGTTAAATATTTGTCTAGGATCTGCTTCAGAGCTAAGTCTATGCCGACCGTCCTCTCTGGGAGTTGGCACGGGCGACTTTTTCAGGCCCTGGGCAGTCTGTAGTTAGTCATAATGTGAGGATAAAATCCAAACAAGGAGATTATGATTTTAATATACTTTATTTAAAAAGTATGCAGTTTTAAAGTGGTTTCAGTGGTTTTTCAAGCAGAAGGGACAGTGCCCACGGGCCGTCCTGATTCGGATGGTCATGTGGCAAACTGACATTTGCATGACTGGCAAAGTAAAAAGATAACTTTTTTGTTGAACATATCTTTGAGTTTATAGCACGCACAGTTTAAAATCATGAGATGCTGATGGTTGGACTATATTTCTTGTCTCCTGCGTCGCACCATAGTGTGGTTCACAGTTTCTCCATAATTTAGCATGCCAAGAGGACATCTCGGTCGGTGTCACCTTGAGAAGAGCAGCAGCAGCAGAGGCAGCCAGGCGAGGGCCATCCGGGCCTGCAGGCCGCGGGCGCCGCCGCACTCCCGTGCATTCTCCTGCGGGGGAAGGCAGGCCGGTCAGAGCAGTGCCGTGCCAGAGCACCTACCCTCCCAAGATACGGCGAGGACTCAGACCTCTCCCCTCGCCCCTGGAGGAACCGGCTTTTGGGGTCTAACCTTCATCAAGTTAGTGGTAAGACTCTCTGATGTCACCTGCCCATCAGGCAGTCACGGTTACTCCACATACCATCACGTATAGTGTGAAAGGTAAAGCGTTCTTGGCCAGATGCCCTACTGTGACCAAAGTATCAAAGCAAAAAGCTCAGCCCCCTACTCTGTTCCTGCAGAATGCAAGTAAGAGATGATTGCACAGACCTAAACCAGAGCCCTGTGCATCTGGAGGACAGAGGGCTCTGTTTTACAAAAATGAAATATTATTTATTCCTTTCTTCAGTGTGCTTTTTATCCACGGGCTGCTGGAACTTCCTGCAAGGCCATTATTCTAGCTCTCTGTGAGTCAGCCCCTTCCTTACTGTAGCCGTCATGAACGGTCAGTGCAGATGCCCTGGACTGGAAGCGCAAATGTGGCTAGAGGTAGCTATTTCATCCTTACCTGTGGATCCTGGTCACCCAGCAACTCGTATCTTTGAGGGCCTGTGTTTAAGTATGTGGTTGGTTAGTTTAGAGTCCTAGAAACTGGCTACTGACTTTATCTTTTTCCCATGGCTTTCTGGTCTGGGATAGGAAGCTCTCTTCAGTCCCTAAAGTTTCTTGTGAGACATCTAAGAGTTTCTATTCTGTCCCACGGAGCTCATCATACTAGGTTAGTGACTTCAGTTGGGGAGGTAGGCAGTTCTGGTTTTCGCATTTTACCAAAGGCCTTTTGGCATACGGTTGTATAAGACGTTGCTGTTGTAGAAGTCTCCTTTGTGCAGAGAAGCAAACATTCTCAATGAATTGCAAGTTCTTATTGGCTAGCTTAAGGAACATTAAAAAGTGTTTGGAGATGAGATTAATAGTCTGGTGGCATTTTTAAAAAATTGGCATCTTGCCAGTCTTACTATGAGAACTGGTCTAGGCAAGCTTTCCATTTTTTCGGGTAGGGGAAGGTAATTTTACTAAAGTAAATGTTTTGCCTGCAGCGTTAAGGGGATGTGCTCTTCTGATGCCCCTATGTCTGTGCTTAAGTGCACCATTCCAGTACTAAACCTTGGGCATAAACGGAGCGCCTTGAGCACTGTGCCTTCATGTGATTAGGGGAATTTGCAAACTTGGCTGATTTTGTGTTACATGAATTCCTAATAAATAGAAGCCTGTTACAGGTAAGCAGGGGAGAATAATTTGGACTACACTTTGAAACCAACATGGTCAGAGCCACGTTGTGTATTTCAATGGCGGGAAGTGATAAAACTAGTAAAGCGGCTTTCTCTTGCTGTTACCTCTGTGCATACGTTACATGGGGTACCTTCTGCACAGACACACTAGGAAGGCATGCGGGGGCTCAAAGGGCAGCCTCACAAGCCTCCCGGTATATTCTTCTTCGATTTTCCAGAAAGGGATTCCGTTTTCTCACACGTTACCTTTTTAGTTCTAGTTCCTTGACCAGTATGAGATCCTTGGGGTGAAGCAATGGGGAGGAAGAACACGAGTGGTTCTTAGACTCACCTCGGGGTGGAAGCCGTGACAGGATTCCGGACGTCTTCTGATCTTCTGCGCCTTCAGACGTTCACACTTAAGGGATTCGTTATGTTGACCGTAGTTAAGGCATCTTTCCACCGTGGTACCTTCCCTGACTCTGCCTTTTGGAGGTGGAAACTGGGCACTGAACTCCTGTACCTTCTCTCTGCCTGTGGACCCCCTTCCCAGCGCCGCCACACCAAAGGATATACCTGATTTCAATGGGTGCCATGGTGATGGGCGCCATGGCCTCACAGAGGCAGCCGCCGTCCACCACCACCATGAACAGGTTGCTGCTTGGGATCTGCTGGATGACGAAGGACCTGTGGGGACACGGGGCATAGAGGCGGTGAGGCCCTCGAGCAGAGCGCCGTAGGACAACAGCTTAACCTATACCTCTGGCCACACAGAGTTCATAAAATTCACCTTGGAAAGACTGGAATTTTTATATGTACAAAACAAACGTCAGACTTAGTTAAACCACCTCACTTTCCCCAATCCAGGAGGTTAGGCTTTTCCAAGCCTCCTTGCCTTCTCCTGGGGCCTAAATGTGGGCCCAGTGTTCATGTGCTATGAGCTGATTTTTCTCTCCCTCTCCTCCAGGGGAGGCTGAGCTATGTCATGGTGATGACGTAAGATGGCACGGACATCCTAGGCCCTGCCCTCAGCACAGCCCGTCTGAGTGAAGGGAGCGCAAGGACGTCACCTTCTCACATGGCCCAGCATGGTGAGATGACAAAGTAATGCCACAAAACTCCTTGAACAAGAGATACTACTGACCCCCCCTGGGGGAGCAAGTTAAAGAACACCACTTCATATTCTTCCAGTCAACAGATTCGCTAAATAGTGAGCCGCAGGCCTAAACACATCACACAATTTTCAGCTTAGCTGGGCAAAGTAGACTGCAGGGAGTTACAAAGAGGGGAAAGGCGCTCTTTTGCTTTCAGCTGTTTTCCCCCCTATGCTGAGCCAGCCAGGAATGGCTTCCTCTCTACGCAGGCCCGAGGCCCCTTCATCTCCTCCCCTATCATCAGGTTCCGTGTGTTTTCCATGGCAGGGATGGGGCAGGGTGCTCCTCCGGGGGTCCTCACCCTGGGGCTTTTCCCACCTTCCTCCACAGGCACACAGGGCTTGAGAAGAAGATTCAGCCTTGCTGTCTCACTAAAACTTTGGTCATCTCTGCTTCTGCTCCCCCTTTGGCCCTAGGTGCTGTCCCACCTAGCCGTCGCAGTGTTCCAGCAGAACACAGCCGTCTACTGGAGACGGCGCTTACCAGCCAGCAGTGCCCATGTAAAAACCACAATCACATAACCATTTGGAAACAAGTTTGACTGGATCATCAGCCAAATGAATCCGTCAGATGAACACTAAAGGAGAGATTAAAATATGAAATAGACGTTCCAAGGGTAGAGGCTATTTTACAACTGAAGAAATCTCCCCCCCCCCTCCCCCCCCACAAAAAAAGGCCCATGCAACTCTGAGTGAAATTTCAGCTCCTCAAAGATACAGACCAATTCTCAAAGCCTCTCTGGAAACAAATTAAAGAGGAATGAGAAGTGCACCAACTTGTCAATGGGAGAACTTAAGATGAAGAAAACAGCAACATGCTTCAAGTTTTGAGGGAATGGAAAAAGGAGATAAAAGGTATGTCAGAGGAAAATAGATTCTAAGTCAATTACAGGAAGTCAGCATCTGCACCTCTGGGCAGAAACCTGGGACCCTGGCGAGGACTCTTCCTCTGTGCCCGAGCATCCTTCAGAGGCAAGTCCCAGACACACCAAGTCTGCATCCGTGCACAGAGCAGTTCATGTCCAGGAAGGACAGAGGCCTGCGGGTGCACCTGTACAGAAGGGATGAGAAGGCACATAAAGGACGGCCAGCGAGACGGAGACACAGTGACAAGGGCACACCACGCCCGAGTGCAGCCTGCAGCGGGGAGGGTCATCTCCAGGCTGCAAGAGAGCAGCCTCACCTGCCCTGGGGCACTGGAAAAGAACCCCCAGTGCAGCTGGAATAGAAGGAAGCTGATTTTCAAACCCCAGGCACCCACCAAACAGAAGGGGAAATGTGGGAACTTTCTCCAGGACCAGAGGTGCCGGTGCACACAGGAGCACGGGCTGGGTCAACATATCAGTGCCAGGTGTATGTAAAAGAGCTGGCTGCCTAGCCCCACCTGCACCCCTTCCTCAGACACCCTGTTTACACAACCCCAGCCACCCCATTAGTGTGACCCTGGCTGGGGCCCCCCTGGACACTAGCCCCTGCTGCCCGCACCCACCAAAGGACATTCCTACACAAGGCCACGCCTCTGGACTGGGGGAGGTAGCCCTTTCACCTACCTATAGAAACAGACATGGAAAGTAAAGCAACATGAGGAGACGCAGGAATATGCTAGAAATAAAAGGACACGACAAAACTTCAGGGAAAAAACTAAATGAAAGAGTTGGGCAATCTACCTGACAAAGAGTTAAAAGTAATGCCTCTAAAGATGTTCACCAGACTTGAGGGAAGAGTGGATGAGCTCAGGGAGAACTTCTACAGAGCTAGAAAACAATACAGAACCTGTCAGAGAGGAGGACTATGTGAAGTGAAAAATATAACAGCAGATTATAGAATGGAGAGCATTCAAGCTGAACAGTAGAAAGAAATGAGGATAGGTAAACGGAGCTTTAGGACAAACTTCAACAATCTAATGTTTCCATTATGGGAGATCCAGAAGGAGAAGAGAGAAATAATAGCTGAAAACCTCTCTAACCTAGGGAAAGAAACAGATACCCATGTCCAGAGAGCAAAAGAGATCCACACCCAAACACATCATAATTAAGATGTCAAAGACCAAAGACAAAGAGAATCATAAGAGGAGTGAGAGAAAAAGGGGAACCCCATAAAGCTGGCAGTTGATTTTTTTTGGAGAAACTCTACAGAAGGAAGTGGCATGATCTATTCAAAGTGCTGAAAGACAAAGACCTTCAACCAAGGCTACTCTGCCCAGCAAGGTTATCCTTCAGAACGGATGGGGAGATAGAACTTCACAAAGACAAGTCACAAGCCTTGCAAGAAAATTATGAAAAGGACACTGGTAAAAGCAAAGGTAGTAGTAGACCAGTCACTTAAAAGCTCATATAAAGCTCAAAAGAGTAAAGTAGTTAAATCGGCTAGTTCTACAAATTAGTTGAGGGAATCACTAAATACAGGAATAAAAGAAGGTACCACATACATAAAATGTGGAGGAGGGGGAGTTATAAATGTAATGCTGTCAGCATGCAGTCAATGTTGTGACCATCAATTTAACGGACTACTGTGTAAGATATCATATACAAAAAAAAGGAAGTCACCACGCCCAAGGGAAGAGAGCAAGAGAAGAAGGACCAGACAGGAGTAATGCAAACAGCCAGAAAACATTTAACAAAATGGCACAAAGTACATACCTATCAATAAGTACTTTAAATGTAAATGGACTCAATGCTCCAGTCAAAAGACAGGGTGACTGAATGGATAAAAAACACAACTTGTCTATATGCTGCCTAGAAGAGACTCACTTTAGATATGAAGAAACACACAGACTGAAAGTGAAGGGATGGAAAAGGTATTCCATGCAAATAGGAATGGAAAAAAAACTGAACTATCCATCAGAGGACTTTGAAGATCATCCCATCAGTAAGGAAATGGTGGTTTTGAAAGACACATTAGCCACAATGGACCTCATAGATATATGTAGAACCTTACATTCCATGACAGCAGAACACTCAAAGTACACATGGGACATTCTCCAGAAGAGATCATGTGTTAGGCCAGAATAAAAGTCTTAATACATTAAGAAGGACTGAAATCATAACAAGTGTCTTCTGTGACTGACAGTATAAAACTAGAAATCATCTAAGTGAAGCAATTGGAAAAGACACAAACACACGGAGGCTAAACAGCATGCTACTGAACAACAAATGGGACAGCAAAGAGTTTATGGGGGAAATAAAAACACAAGAATGCAACATCAAAGAGGGAAGTTGATAGCATGATATGCCTACCTCAAGAAACAAGAAAAATTATCTTAATAACCTAACCCTACACCTAAAGGAACAGCAAACTAAGCCAATATTAACAGTAGGAAAGAAATTTAAAAGATCAGAGCAGAAATACACAGGATCAAAGAGAGCTGCTTCTTTGGAAAGATAAAATCGGTAACCTGAGTGAAGCAGCTTAAGATGGCGGTGTGAGCAGGGCGGCGAAAATCTGCTCCCAAAACCATACATAGTTGTGAAAATACAACTATTCCTAAAAGAGACACCAGAAGACACAGTGCTACAGCTACATCTGCGAGAACTCAGCGCCTCATGAAGCGGGTAAGATACAAAGGCACAACCCGGTGGGACCCGAGCACTCCCCCCACCCCAGCGCACCAGAGGGAGGAAAAGATTCAGAGTGGGGAGGGAGTGGAAGCACAGGACTGCTGAATAACCAGCCCTAGTAATCTGCACTGGGAGCCCAGACACACATCGCATGGTGTACTGGATATTAGAGAAATGGAAAAATAAAATCCAAGGTGGAGACTGGGAGCAGGTCCCCAAAGCCGAAATCCCTGGGACAAAAGAAAAGCGGGCACTTTTTTAAAGTCTCCTAAAGGGACAAGGGCCCAACAGCTGAACAAAATCATCCCAGCACACTCAGCCAGGCAGGCTGGGAATCTTGAGGAATTTCAGGGCCCCTAACTGCCTGCCATGTAAAGCAGCCCCAGAACCCTTCACATCAATGAGCAGCTTGCCATTCGTTCCCTGCAGCCAAAGAGCTGCCCAACCCACAGCAACCACACAGAGTCTCCTCCAGTGTGCAGCTAACCAGAAAGGGCAGGGAAGCTGCAGCAAGGTCCAGAAGGGGCCCGACTCGGCAGTAGAACACACCCTGTGTGGCTATCACCCCCCGCAGTGCTCTAGGCTAGCCTGAGGGAGGCCCTGCCCACAGCAGCTCAGGGGAATATCCCAGAGACTGCCCCCCGGTGTGCGGGTAACCAGCACAGGCTGCAGAGAAGGGCAAGGTGAACAGCAAGCAGGAAGGGACTTTGTTCTCCCAGCTGACACACATGCCACCTGCCTGCGACCACTTCTATCGCCATGAAAAGACAGAAGAATCTGGTCCAGTCCAAAATCACTCAGACAACTCCAGTGAGAGGGCCTGGTGGGATAGATTTAAACAATCTTCCTGAAAACGAATTCAAAATAAAAGTCATGACCATGCTGAGGGACCTACAGAGAAATATGCAAGAGCTGAGGGATGAAGTCAGGAGGGAGATTACAGAAATGAGACAATCGATAGACGGGCTTCAGAGCAGACTGGATGAGGTGCAAGAGACTGTTAATAATACAGAGAAGCTGAGGCACAGAGAGATAAAAGGATCTCTAGGAATGAAAGAATATTGAGAGAACTGTGTGACCAATCCAAACCAAACAATATTCGCATTATAGGGGTACCAGAAGAAGAGACAGAAAAAGGGATAGAAAGTGTCTTTGAAGAAATAATTGCTGAAAACTTCCCCAAGCTGGGGAAGGAAATAGTTTCTCAGACCACGGAAGCCCCCACAGATCTTCCAACACAAGGGACCCAAGGAAGACAACACCAAGACACATAATAATTAAAGTGGCAAAGATCAAAGATAAAGACAGAGTATTAAAGGCAGCCAGACAGAGAAAAAAGAACACCTACAAAGGAAAACCCATCAGGCTATCATCAGACTTCTCAACAGAAACCTTACAGGCCGGAAGAGAATGGCATGACATATTTAACGTAATGAAGCACAAGGGCCTTGAACCAAGAATATTGTATCCAGCACGATTATCATTTAAATTTGAGGGAGGGATTAAACAATTCCCAGACAAGCAAAAGTGGAGGGAATTTGCCTCGCACAAACCACCACTACAGGATATCTTAAAGGGCCTGCTCTAGAGGGAAGCACACCTAAGGCTAAAAAGATGTCACCAGAGAAAATAAAATCATAGCAAAGAAAGCAGACTACACAAATACTAACTAAAGGCAAAGAATAAAAACACCTAAAGAATGGAGGAGGAAGAAGGGAGAGAAAGAATCATCAGACTGTGTTTATAATAACTTAACAAGAAAGTTAAGTTAGATTGTTAGATAGTAAAGAAGCAACCCTTGAACCCTTGGTAACCACGAACCTCAAGCCAGCAATGGCAATAAGTACATACCGATCAATAATCACCCTAAATGTAAATGGACTGAATGCACCAATCAAAAGACACAGAGTAACAGAATGGATAAAAAAGCAAGACCCATCTATATGCTGCCTACAAGAAACTCACCTCAAATCCAAAGATATACACAGACTAAAAGTGAAGGGATGGAAAAAGATATTTCATGCAAACAACAAAGAGAAAAAAGCAGGTGTGGCAGTACTTGTATCAGACAAAATAGACTTCAAAACGAAGAAAGTAGCAAAAGATAAAGAAGGACATTACATAATGATAAAGGGGTCAGTCCAACTAGAAGATATAACCATTATAAATAGATATGCACCCAACACAGGAGCGCCAGCATATGTGAGACAAATACTAACAGAATCAAAGGAGGAAATAGACAGCAATGCATTCATCTTAGGAGACTTCAACACACCACTCACTCCAGAGGACAGATCAACCAGACAGAAAATAAGTAAAGACACAGAGGCACTGAACAACACACTAGAACAGATGGACCTAACAGACATCTACAGAACTCTGCAGCCAAAAGCAGCAGGATACACATTCTTCTCAAGCGCACATGGAACATTTTCCAGAATAGACCACATACTAGGCCACAAAAAGAACCTCAGTAACTTCAAAAATACTGAAATCCTTCCAACCAACTTCTCAGATCACAAAGGCATAAAACTAGAAATAAATTGTACAAAGAAAACAAAAAGACTCACAAACACATGGAGGCTTAACAACATGCTCCTAAATAATCAATGGATCAATGACAAAATTAAAACAGAGATCAAACAATATATGGAGACAAATGACAATAGCACAAAACCCCAACTTCTATGGGACGCAGCAAAGGCAGTTCTAAGAGGAAAGTACATTGCAATCCAGGCCTATTAAAAGAAGGAAGAACAATCCCAAATGAATAGTCTAAACACACAATTACTGAAATTGGAAAAAAGAAGAACAAATGAGGCCCAAAGTCACCAGAAGGAGGGACATAATAAAGATCAGAGAAGAACAAAACAATAGAAAAAAATCAATGAAACCAAGAGCTGGTTCTTTGAGAAAATAAACAAAATAGACAAACCCCTAGCCAGACTTATTAAGAGAATCAGAAAGGAAAAATCATGATGGACCCCCACAGAAATACAAAGAATTATAAGAGAATACTATGAAAATCTATATGCTAACAAGCTGGAAAACCTAGAAGAAATGCACAACTTCTTAGAAAAATACAGCCTTCCAAGACTGACCAAGCAAGAAACAGAAAAACTAAACAGACCAATCACCAGCGACGAAATCGAATTGGTAATCAAAAAACTACCCAAGAACAAAACCCCCGGGCCTGATGGATTCACCTCTGAATTCTACCAGACATATAGAGAAGAAATAACACCGATTCTCCTTAAAGTTTTCCAAAAATAGAAGAGGAGGGAATACTTCCAAACTCATTCTATGAAGCCAGCATCACTCGAATACCAAAACCGGGCAAAGACCTCACCAAAAAAGAAAACTACAGACCAATATCCCTGATGAACGTAGATGCAAAAATACTCAACAAAATATTAGCAAACCGAATTCAAAAATACATCAAGAGGATCATACACTATGATCAAGTGGGATTCATCCCAGGGATGCAAGGATGGTACAACATTCGAAAATCCATCAACATCATCCACCACATCAACAAAAAGAAGAACAAAAACCACATGATCATCTCCATAGATGCTGAAAAAGCATTTGACAAAATTCAGCATCCATTCCTGATTAAAACTCTCAACAAAATGGGTATAGAGGGCAAGTACCTCAACATCATAAAGGCCATATATGACAAACCCACAGCTAACATCATACTTAACAGCGAGAAGCTGAAAGCTTTTCATCTAAGATCGGGAACAAGACAGGGATGCCCACTCTCTCCACTGTTATTCAACATAATACTGGAGGTCCTAGCCACAGCAATCAGACAAAACAAAGACATACAAGGCATCCAGATTCGTAAAGAAGAAGTCAAATTGTCACTATTTGCAGATGACATGATACTCTACATAAAAACCCTAAAGACTCCACTCCAAAATTACTAGAACTAATATCTGAATTCAGCAAAGTTGCAGGATACAAAATTAATACACAGAAACCTGTTGTATTCCTATACAGTAACGATGAACTAGTAGAAAGAGAAATAAGGAAAACAATTCCATTCACAATTGCCTACAAAAGAATAAAATACCTCGGAATAAACCTAACCAAGGAAGTGAAAGACCTATACCCTGAAAACTACAAGACACTCCTAAGAGAAATTGAAGAGGACACTAACAAATGGAAATTAATCCCATGCTCTTGGCTAGGAAGAATAAATATTGTCAAAATGGCTATACTACCTAAAGCAATCTACAGATTCAATGCAATCCCTATCAAAATACCAACAGCATTCTTTAATGATCTGGAACAAATAGTTCTAAAATTCATATGGCACCACAAAAGACCCCGAATAGCCAAAGCAATCCTGAGAAGGAGGAATAAAATGGGGGGAATTATGCTCCCTGACTTCAAGCTCTACTACAAAGCCACAGTAATCAAGACAATTTGGTACTGGCACAAGAACAGACCCATGGAACAGAAGTCCAGATATTAAGCCAAACATATAAGGTCAATTAATATTTGATAAAGGAGCCTTGGATATACAATGGGGAGATGACAGCCTCTTCAGCAGCTGGTGTTGGAAAAACTGGGCAGCTACATGTAAGAGAATGAAACTGGACTACTGTCTAACCCCATACACAAAAGTAAACTCAAAATGGATCAAAGACCTGAATGTAAGTCATGAAACCATAAAACTCTTAGAAAAAAATATAGGCAAAAATCTCTTGGACATAAACATGAGCGACTTCTTCATGAACATATCTCCCCGGGCAAGGGAAACAAAAGCAAAAATGAACAAGTAGGACTATATGAAGCTGAAAAGCTTCTGTACAGCAAAGGACACCATCAGTAAAACAAAAAGACATCCTACAGTATGGGAGAATATATTCATAAATGACGTATCTGATAAGGGGTTGACATCCAAAATATATAAAGAACTCACGCACCTCAACAAACAAAAAAGCAAATAGTCCAATTAAGAAATGGGCAGAGGACATGAATAGACACTTCTCCAAAGAAGAAATTCAGATGGCCAACAGGCACATGAAAAGATGCTCCACATCACTAATCATCAGAGAAATGCAGATTAAAACCACAATGAGATAGCACCTCACACCAGTGAGGATGGCCAACATCCAAAACACAAACAACAACAAATGTTGGCGAGGATGTGGAGAAAAGGGAACCCTCCTACCCTGCTGGTAGGACTGCATATTAGTTCAACCATTGTGGAAAGCAGTATGGAGGTTCCTCAAAAAACTGAAAATAGAAATACCATTTGACCCAGGAATTCCACTCCTAGGAATTTACCCTAAGAATGCAGCAGCCCAGTTTGAAAAAGACATATGCACCCCTATGTTTATCGCAGCACTATTTACAATAGCCAAGAAATGGAAGCAACCTAAGTGTCCATCAGTAGATGAATGGATAAAGAAGAGGTGGTACATATACACAATGGAATATTATTCAGCCATAAGAAGAAAACAAATCCTACCATTTGCAACAACATGGATGGAGCTAGAGGGTATTATGCTCAGTGAAATAAGCCAGGCAGAAAAAGACAAGTACCAAATGATTTCACTCATCTGTGGAGTATAAGAACTAAGAAAAAAACTGAAGGAACAAAACAGCCGCAGACTCACAGAACCCAAGAACGGACTAACAGTTACCAAAGGGAAAGGGACTGGGGAAGATGGGTGGGAAGGGAGGGATAAGGGGGAAAAAGGAGCATTACGATTAGCAGATGTAATGTCGGGGGGGGGGCACACGGAGGGCTGTACAACCCAGAGAAGACAAGTAGTAACTCTATAGCATCTCACTATGCTGATGGACAGTGACTGTAATGGGGTACGTGGGGGGGACCTGATGAAGTGGGGAGTCTACTAACCATATTGCACATGTAATTGTAGATTAATGATACCAAAAAAATTGGTAAAGCTTTAGCTAGATTAATAAAGAGAGGATTCAAATAAAATTAGAAATGACAGAAGTTGACACCATTGAAATACAATTATATGAGATTACTATGAGAAACTGTACGCCAACAAATTGGACAATCTAGAAGAAATGGATGAATTTCTAGGAACATGAAATCTCCCAAGAGTAAACCAGGAAGAAATGGAAAATCCAAACAGACTGATTACTAGTAACAAAACTGAAGTGATAGTCAAAAATCTTCCAACAAATAAAATGCCAGGACCAGATGGGTTCACCGAGGAATCCCACCAAACATTTAAAGAATTAGCACTTCTCCTTCTCAAACTATTCAAAAAAAAATTGTAGAGGAAGGAAAGCTTCCATATTAATTCCGTATGAGGCCAGCATCATCTTGATACCAAAATCAAACTGACTACAAAAGAAGAAAATTACAGACCAATTTCCCTCATGAACCTAGACACAAAAATTCTCCACAAAATAACAGCAAACTAAATTCAAAAATACGTTAAAAGGATCACTCACCACACCCAGGTGGAATTTATTCCAGGAGTGCAAGGATGTTTCAGTATCCAAAATTCAATGGGATGCACCAGAGTAACAAAAGGAAGGATGAAAACCATGTGGTCATTTCAATAGATACTAGAAAAACACCTGATAAAATTCAGCGTCCATTCATGCTAAAAAGTTTCCACGAAAAGTAGACAAAGGGGAGTGTACCTCAACATAATAAAGGCCATATATAACAAACCCACAGCCAACATCATCCTCAGTGGCAAAGAAACTGAAAGCCTGTCCTCCAAGACAAAGATGCCCACTCACCACTTTTAATACAAATAGTCCTGGACGTCCTAGCCATAGAAATCATGCAATAAAAAGAAATAGAAGGCCTCTAAATTGGTTAGGAAGAAGGACAATTGTCACTATTTGCTGATCACAGGATACTGTATATAGGAAATTCTAAAGACTCTACCAAAAGATAATAGCTAATAAGTGAATTCAGTAAAATCACAGGATACAAAATCAATATACAGAAATCTGTTGTATTTCTATATACAAATAATGAACAGAAAGGGAATTAAGAAATTAATCCCATTTACAGTGCATCAAAAAGAATAAAATACCTATGAATAAATCTAACCAAGAAGGTGAAAGACGTGTACTCTGAAAAATCTAAGACACTGACGAAAGAAATTGAAGGTGGCACACATAAATGGAGAGCTATTCCATGCTCATGGATAGGAAGAATTACTATTTTTTAAATGGCCAGACTGCCCAAGGCAATCTACAGTTTCAGTGCAATTCCTGTCAAAATACCAATGGCATTTTTTCACTGAACTAGAACAATTAATCCTAAATTTTGTATGGAACCACAGAAAGCCCTGAATAGCCCAAGCAACCCCGAGAAGGCAGAAACATGGGGATATCATGGTCCCTGGTTTCAAACTATACTGCAACGCTATAGTAATCAAGATCGTATGGTACTGGCAGAAGAGCAGATAAATCAACCAATGAAACGGAATATACTGTCCATACATAAACCTACACCTATATGGTCAATTAGTCTGTGACAAAGGCAGCAAGAATATTCAGTGGGGAAAAGACAGTCTCTTCAGTAAATGCTGCTGGGGAAAACAGGCCAGCTACATTCAAAATCATGAAACTGGATCACTGTCTTATACCATATATAAAAGTAAACTAAAAATGGATTAAAGACCTAAATACATGACCTGAAACTATAAAACTCCTAGAAGTAAACATGGGCAATGCATTCGTGAACATCAGCATTAGTGATTTTTTTTTTCTGGATATGTCTCCCTAGACAAGGAAAACAAAAGCAAAAATAAACCAGTGGGACTACGTCAAACCAAAAAGATTCTGCATAGCAAAAGACACCATCACAAAGGGAAGAAGCATCCTACTGTATGGGAGAATACATTTGCAAATGGTATATCTGATAAGGAGCTAGAATCCAAAATATGTAAAGAACTCATACAACTCAACACCTGCAAAAACAATCTGATTAAAAAATGGGCAGAGGACTTGAATAGACATTTTTCCAAAGATGACATACAGATGTCCAACAGACACATGAAAAGATGCTGTACATCACCAATCAGCAGGGAAATGCAAATCAAAACAAAAGTGAGATATCACCTTAAGCCAGTTAGAATGGTCACCATCCAAAATACAAGAAATTACAAATGTTGTTGAGGGTGTGGAGAAAGGGGAGCCCTCCTACACTGCTGGTGGGAATGGAAATCTGTGCAGCCCCTGTGGAAAGCAGTTATGGAGGTTTCTCAAAAGACTAAAAAGAGAAATACAGTGACCCAGCAATTCTACTTCTGGGAATTTATCTGAAGAAAATAAAATCACTAATCTTAAAAGACAGACACACCCCTATGTTTATGCATCATTATATACAATAGTCAAAATATGGAAACAAACGACCACTGATACATGACTGGACAAAGAAAAAGTGGTAGATATATATACAACGGAATATTACTCAGCCACAAAAAATGATGTAACCTTACCATTTGTGATGACATGAATGGACCCAGAAGGTATTATGCTAATTGAAATAAGTCAGAGAAAGACAAATACTGTATGATTTCACTTATATGTACACTCTGAAAAACAAACCAACGAACTGAAATAGACTCATAAACATAGTGAACAGACTGGTGGTTGCCATTGGGGAGGGAGGTGGGGGCATGGGTGAAATAGGTGAAGAGGGAAAAAATTAGCAAAGAAATTTGGTATGTTGATCTAGGCAGTGAATATATGAGTGTATACACATTCAAAATTCATCAAGCTGGATATGAAGCTTTGTGCATTTTATTCTATGTACTTCAATATAAAAATTGTTTAAGAAAAAATAAATCTAAGTAACTACCGATATGGATAGACATTTGTTTTATAATTTAAGGATAATTATGAACAAAAAAGCAAAAAAATGAAAATCTGATTAATCTAACATATCATGGTGAATAACACACACACACACATTCTGCCAGTATAAGCCTAAAATTATTACCAATCACTATAAATGTCTGGTGGTTAGAATCACATATTAAAAGGCATAGGTTCTGAAACTGGGTTTACAAAAATACCAGATTTATGTGTATGCAACAGTTACTCCTAAAACATATGACATGATAGGAAGAAAAGATATACCAGAAGAATACTAACAGGAGAGCGGATCATAGAAGTATTCCAGATGAAAAAC
This sequence comes from Smutsia gigantea, assembly GCA_032199065.1. Classification (NCBI taxonomy): domain Eukaryota; kingdom Metazoa; phylum Chordata; class Mammalia; order Pholidota; family Manidae; genus Smutsia; species Smutsia gigantea. Next base: position 20,295 of record JAVSCE010008820.1, on the reverse strand, counting down.
CATTAAGATCTAATAAAGAAAATAGTGTGTAATCTGAATACTTTTTATACTGAAAACTAGTATATACTACACCAAGCCATGACGTGTGAACTCTTACGATCATAGTGTGCAAACTGATAGAAATGCTCAGAGATTGATGAACGCATCATCTATTAATAAATGGAGTGAAAATTCCATATATCCAAACCACACAGAATGTAAGTTATTTTGAAGCGCAGGGAACCGCAGTGCATTCCGAAGAGCAGAAAGCAGCAGTTACATGTTCCCTTCTGTGGTAGGCTGCAATCAGAAATTAATAGCAGAAAGACATAAACAGTGGAAACTCAAGGTTAAAAACCACATTTGGCTAAACTTTGAGAGGTTAGGAACAGGCCAGATTCAAATCTGGGCAATAGGACTGAAACACTTTTATTGGAAAAAAAAGTTTTGCCAATAAATGAGCTTAAGTCTTTGAACCTAGAAGCCGGATGAAAGGAATGTAAACCCACGCACGGGGCCCCCCCTTGGTCTGCCGGCACCTGGTGGGGGGCGGGGGAATGAGGCCTCTCCCCAAAGCCCTGCCCGGGGGCTTCTGCTCCGGGGCTGAGGCAGGAGAGAGGTGAGAGCTGCTCAGTTCCCTCATCCGCCACCACGTCCCCCCCTCAGGAGAACCTGAGCCCTCTGTGGACCTACCTCCAGCTCCTGCCCTACTTCCCTGTCCTCTCCTCCTGCCGGGTCTCCTAGGACCTTCATGCACAAGTGCCCCTGGGGGAGGCCGGACTGCACGCCAGGACCCCAGTAACCTCAGCCCCTTTCCTCTCCTTCGTCTCTGCTGCCCCTCCCAGCAGGTATGGTTTCCCTGGGACAGGGCAGTGGCTGTCAGCCCTGCCTTCCTGTCGTCCCCGCACCTGGGAGTGGGCCTAGGACTGAGCAAATTCACCCCAAGTGTTTGTGGACTCAAGGACAGGAATTCAGAAAGATAAAAGCAGAAGAATAAAAGGCAAGTGGGAATGTGAAGCTAATGGCAAGAAGCAAGCTCTGGGCCTAAAGAACACGGATATACAGCAATGCTTGGCCCTCCTGCTCCAGAAAGAAGTCACACAGTCACGTTAAAGTCTGAAGGATACACAGGCATTCAAACATTTTAAGTGACAATTACCCATATAATATTGCAAACACTTTGAAAGCTCAGAGCAAGCACACCTTTGGAATAAAGTATAAATGACCAACATTTGGCCAAGCTGAAAAAGACACCAGACCACTTGCCGTGAACAAACTGAAATGCTCATTGAGTGAACACTGCCACGTCACCCACACAGCCTGCACTGTGGTCAGGGAGAAGCCACACGGGCCTGCTGACCAGCTGTCAGAGCTAGTAACACCTCAGCAAGCCGGTGGGTTACATAATCGGCATATGAAGACTACAGCCTTTCCCTGTCGCTGGCAAGAACCAATGAAAAATATTCGTGAGATAAAGAACCATTGGTGGTGTTAATAATTGCAGTGAAGGGCCCAAGAACAAATCTAGTAAAAGACATGCCTTTATGAAGAAAATGACCAGACGTCACTGAACATAAAAAGACCAACTAAAAATCGGAGGGGGGTTCACAGCCATAAGAAGGGAACCCTGAAGCACAGAGCTGCTGTTTCTCCTTCAAGTAGGCCTTCGCTTCAAAGCAACTTGCTGCAAAACCCGAGTGTTTCTGATGGGATTTGAGGTGATGAGCCGAAGTCATTCCCAAGAGTAACTATAGAGCAGAGGGGACCGTGGGGGACAGTGCGGCTGTAAGGAGGGATGGGAAGGTGGGTGCTCCAACCAGAATAAAAACCCATGGGGTGATTCACAGAAGAAAGGACACGGGAGCACGACTGGCGCAAAGGAAGGGGCGCAATCTAGTGTAAACTAACGCGAAATTATAACACTGAAATGCATGCTCGCACAGCAGCTATGCAAACATCTCAGCGTGGGTGAAGCCACGCGGTGGGGCCCCGACAGTGGTGGGGATTCTGCACTGCTGCTCGGAAGTGCGTTTGTACAGCCACTCTGGGAACAGTTGGTTATTATTACAGAATCATTTAGATGCTATCATTTCAGCAGTTTTATGTCTCGGTAAGGGAGACTCTTGTTCAGGAAGCCAGGGAGTCTGGTATAAAGATGCTCTAGCACTGCTCACTGGGAGGCAAAGCCCACGAGGCACCTGTGGAGGGCTGACTAAGCAGGTGACCACGAGTCCGGCCCGCGGCCTCCCCGGCACCAGGTGAAAGGGACGGGAGCCCTCAATTTCCTGTTGGGAAAGGATATCCCATACATTGTAAGTGGGAAAATAATGCTGTGAAACTATACATAAAGTATGAATAGTCAAGAATATTTAGAAACATTTTTGTCAGAGTATTTAATTCTGCTAGAGAGAACAAGAAAAACCGACGGGCTGGAGAAGACTTAACCAGATATCCTAGGAACAGACAGCAGATCAGTGAGCGATTCATGACTACCGTTAGATACAGAAAGAATAAATGGACTAAGCAAGGAGACCATATGAGAGCTAGACACAAATAAAAAAAGGACAGACTTCCATATAAGGTGTCTTCCAAGATATAAGACGGAATGATTGTTGCAAATCACCTATGTTGTCTTGAAGTCAACCCATGCAACTCCCATTCTCCACCTGAGCCAGTGCGTCAAGGTCCTGGCTGCTCGGCAGGCGAGCGGCAGGCCAAGGACGTGCCTCTGCTCCTCTGCCGTGAGGCCCGCACGTGCTCTGTCTGCTGAGCCCTCAGCCCTGCCCCCGGCCGGCCCCTCCACCACATCCTCAGTGGGAGAGAGAGAGCACGCTGGGAACAACCGTCCGGGCAGTGAACGGAACCTGACGCAGGAGCTCTGCACTAGGACCACGTGTTCATGGGATCCTAACACATTTATGACATGGAATGTCACGCGAAGGGCCAAGAGTACTTACTGATTTTCTGATTTTAGAAAAGAGAAAATTGGGGCTCAGAGAGGGAGGTAAATGCTCACACAAGCTACACATATAAGATGTAATTGTGCCCATTTTAGAGCTGGCCAAACAAGAGGCCGAGTAACTTCCTAGCATGGCAGGGGTGGAGCTGCGAGCTGCCTGAGCAGGTGCCTGGGCTGGAGTCCCTGGGGCCCGAGCTCCTGGAGGGTGACCCCGCGTGATCATCTGATACAGACGCTTAAGCATGGCTGGTACGCAAGAGACGATCATTTGTGACCCATTTACCCTCCTAGGCAAACGCTGCTCAAGCATTCTCAAGCTCCCCAGCAAACTTCTCTTTTTTCCCCAAATCCCAGGAGATGAAAAGCCCTGCGTGAAGCTATCCTGGAGCAGAGAAAACAACCCCCTACAGAGGATTTGCCAGCGGAAAGATTAACTGCTTTTCCATATTTTAAGGACTTACTGTCTGCTTATTAACACGGTGCTTCAGAGGGTCTGTGCAATGTTAGCTGTACATTTATGTGCACAATGTGTATTTATGGCCTGGGGTCCGGTATTGAACTTCATAAAACACACCTCCATGCAGCTGGGCCCAGCAGCCAGACTGACATCCTTGTGCAGGGGAACTGCAGCCTGGCGGGTTTGCCGTGGGGCCACAGAAGGCAGTGGGAGACGCCTCAACAGAGAATCGCAGCGGGACAGGTCAAAATGCATGAAATAAATTAGGTCCTCCAGGTAAAGAGAGCAGGAAGAGGGAGGCAATTTTGATGTGTCCATTGCTGGGGCTGACACAGCCCAGCCTTCCCTCAGCTAGTCGTGACCAAAGCCACGTGATTTCAAGAGCGTGTCTCCAGGAGGAGACACTCCTCGCGGCACACCACCTGCTGAGAGGGGCTGCCTGGCCACCTCCCAAACACACGCACACCCGGAGGAGACAGGGCATGCTTGCAGAACTTGGTCGACTTGCCTTTCTTTAAGCAGGTACAAAGCTGTGGCTTGAAAAACTGGGGCAGGCTAGATGCTTAAAGCATTTGAGCTGGTTCACCGTTACAGATTTTCACTATAAGTTTCCCAGATTCTATCCAAAGATAAAATAAAGGGCACTGAGCAAGCTACAGGGTATATTTATCTGAACTCGGCGGCGCTGGCCCTGCCCCACACTCTGCCCTTGTTCGGCTCGGGAGGGCACACAACAGGGGACCTCCAGCTGCACCCTATCCTCCCCGCAGGTAGGAAGGTGCTTGAGCTGTCCCGACGTGCCCACCACGCTCTATGCCGACCCAGGCGTGTAACAAGCACTTTGTGACTCTGTAAACACGACCTAGAAATTAAATATGTTCTAGCATAACACTGTAGTCCTGCTACCAAACAGCATGGGGGCGCCCTGGGAAACCTCACAGAGGAACCAGGTTGGCTTGTGAGCATTGGAACGTGCAGTTCCAGAATATTTAAACTCAGAGCACAGGGAAGGAAATATTTCAGAATCCTTTTTCTAAGGACCCTGATGTCACACCTGAGGACCAAGATTATATCACAAAGGAAACAAAAGCTGTGGAGTCATCTCTCTCTGAATACTGATACAAAGATCTTAAATGAAACACAGTAGCCAGACTTCTACAGGACATGGGCATAGCCAGGCCCTGGGCCCAGCAGGTTGGCCTGGGTGTTCAAATCAACACGCTTACAGAGTCGTTTTGACTTCATAGAAATACAAGCATGAGACAATTCTTTTTTTAAGTCTTCTTTTCCACCACACTACTGAATTCCTGCTTTCTCACCACCTAATGATATCTTGTAGAGATTTCGTAAGTTTCTGACAGCTTCAGGTTTATAAACTTGAGTCCAGCTGAGATGGAAAATCCTCTAATCTCATTCCTAGTTCCAAGCCCCCACTGGGCTTCCTTGGAGCCTCCGGTCGCAGTGCCCTCAGTATTCTGGGGCGGGGACAGCGGGGCAGCCAAGAGGCAGTGGTTTCTCCACCCCAGGCCTCAGTGTAATTCTCTCTCCTAGCTTGTTTCCTGCAGCACAGCCTGCCCTTGGTGCCCTGGGCCAGGCCCGGCACCCAAACGCTGGCTGTCCTGAGGGGCTGTCACGCAGTCCTGAGAGGACGCAGGACTCTTCGATGTGGCCCCAACTCCACCACCCGTGGCTCTCCTGGCATCAGCAGTGACCCTCAACCTCTTGCCCTTGGCGGAGGCCCCACCTGAAGAGCAGCCGTCTGGCTGGGTTTAATCGAGATGACAGCCACCTCCGTGTTCTCCCCCGAGCCCTGGGAAAACGCCTCCTTGCTCTCCCTTCCCCAAGCCTCGCCTCTCCCTCCGGGTCTCTTATTCCTGCTCAGCCAGGCCTGGCAGGCCTAGACCAGGGCTGGGCTGCCCCTCCTGTAGGCACCCCCAGAATACAGATGGCAGACTACTGGAGCATCCCTCCACTGCCCACCCGGCTCCTAGTGGGACAAGCACCTCCTGGAGAGAAGCCGCTCTTTCCCTGACCCTGGATCTCCTTAGGCCCCTCCCCAGCATGCACATGGCCCTAAAGGGGGCCGGTTTTCTATCCTCAGATAAGCTTAGGGAGGGGTAGGGAGAGTACCCCTCAATCAGTGCCTGTTCTGCAGGCAGGGCTGTCTTGACATATAAAATTTTATCTTTGAATTTGTGTTTTGTAAGTGAAGTCCAGGGGACAGCTTAGGGTGCACAGTGGGTTGGGATGGAGGAGGTAGGGGTTCTCGGCTGCCTGGCTCTTGCCCCAGCCCAGCGACCTCATCACCCTCCAGCCTGGCCGAGGCCTGGCTACAGGAGTGCGGAGCGCCAAGGAGTGGTGGTCCGCCTGAGACGTAGCAGGGGTGAGTCTCCCGCCCACCCCTGATCCAGGGACAGGTATGTTCTGAGGCTGGGCCCACTTCCCCTGGAGACTGGCTGTCCGCCGTGAGTTGGGCTGGTGGGCCTGAGGGAAGGGGAGACTGAGGCCCCTTCTCCAAGGGACACCTGGCACCGCAGGCCAGCGGCTAGTGGGAGGGAGAGCTCAGCAGCCCCTGCACTGCACACCCCGCTGGACAACGGGCAGGGCCAGGGAGCCCCTGCGGGTCTGCCCCTGCGCCATGGGTGGCCCTGTGTCTGAGGGGGCATGACGTTAAATAGCAAATAGAGAGAATCACGACAGGTCAAGACAGGCCACAGAAAGAAGGGGAGTGTTTCACCTTTTTGTACATTTAAGACACTTTTGCTCCTGTTTTTTTGAACAAGCAACTGACGCGTTCGTTTTGCACTGGGCCCCGCACATCCCTTAGCGGGCCCTGCCAGCCCCCGTGCCTTCAGCCGGACAAGGCTGTGGGACAGACACCAGCGCCCTCTGGGCTGCATCTGGGACAAGGTGGGCACTACCGGCTGTGGGACCTGCCGAATATTCTCATCTCCAGGGGGATGCCTGGAAGAGTTCCTCTAGAGACTAACAATGAGGTTCAGTAACAGGCCACATAGGGTGTCAGGAGACAGTCACACACATTATGAAGCCATGAACAAAACAAAGAAGAAAAGAAGTGGTTTTCCAATACGAGCTCAAATCCAAAGTCATGAAGTCAGAGGCTTCACATTTCAAGAGTTGGTTGTCCACCAAGCTGCTGTTCTCCACGGGCCCCCTGATACAGCTCATTCTAGGGTCGCGGGCACAGAGACCGATCTGAGTAGGTCGCAATACAGAGAGCGAGCCAGCTAGTGTCTGCTCGCCTCCCTGCCTCCCTCTCTTCCTCCTCTCCCTCACTCCCTCTCTTCCTCCTCTCCCTCACTCCCTTCTTCCATTTCTCTAGATAACCAGACACAGCTATTTTGCTCTTTAATTCAACACCCTTATGTTTGTTTTCTGTGCACCAGCTCAGTAGCAAAGCTTACTGAAAAATGATGGGAAAAAAGTGAAAGATAAAAATGTGATTCAAAGCCACACGAACTCCCTGGCAAGTGAGGCACACAGAATATAGGACAAATGAAGGGCAAGCAGCCCAGAATTGTCTATTCTAACAAGTCTTCAAGACTCAGACCTCCTTGCTTCTGGATGAGTTCAGAAAAAAAGAGGGCCCTGCCCGGCGCTCTACAGCAGTTTTCTTAAATATCCAGCCTCCCTTCTTTGATACGATATCCTCCTCTTGGTTCAGGAATGCACACTTCCTCCAGGCAGGCCAGAGGCTTCTGAAGCGCCAGCCTGGCCCAGATGTGTTATGGGCCTAAATCCTTGGTATAATTCCCCCCACTGCAGAAAGCAACTGGTTCAGAGGTGGGCACTGGACCTTAGTTACTCCAACTGGGCTCACATCTCGGTTCCCAACACCTGAGAACAAGGAAGGTGTCGGCCTTAGGAGCCCCTGGCAGCCTTCCTGTGCTGGTGAGTGGAAATGCCTGCTGGAAAACAAAGAGAAAACCTGGGTGTTGGCCCTAATCTTTGGGAAACTGGAGGAAGCCTTACCTGATGCTTGTACCTCAGCTACCACCATAGCCTGAGCTCACTTGAGTTGAGCCTTCTGTTATTTATAATGGGAAGACACTAGGGGACATGCTCCTAAATTCCTTATGATGGCCAGCACATTGCCTGATCCAACTGCAGCTGGAAAACACAGGCTGTGGACAGCGGAGCCCTCAAAGCCCCCAACACAGCCCCAGGCAGGTAGGCATACCCCAGATGACCTCCCGGGAACTGGGTTGGGGCAGACCTCTCCCACTCCATTTCCCTAGCGTGGGAAATGTGCCTCCTTTCAATGGTTAAGAGCTGAGATTAAATGGGACAAATGTATTGTCTTTGTTATCCTTACTTATTCAAAAACGTATATGGTGACCGCATTGTGGCATTCCATTTGCGACTTGCTGATGGGGAATACCCACAAAAAGCCCAAACGGGGCTTTGTCTGCAGCGCACTGTCCCAGGGTGGTATTTATTACAGTGCAGACAGAATGAGGTAAAGAGAACCACCATAATGACTTGTACGCATCCTCAGTCCCACTGAGGATTTGCTGGGATTTATGGTGCCGACCCAGAGCTTGAGAATGACATGTACAGCAAGTTCTTTGGCATTATTAGCCCAAGGCAGGTGGCAAGGAATGGAACCTTGTGTTTGAAACATGGGGGAGAGAGCCCGACAAGATGAAAAGCAAGAGGGACTCGCTCTTCCTTTCCCATCCCAGAAGGAGAGAATCTCAAAAGAGCTGACACAAAAGATATTTTCCAAACTTGGCTATTATTTTAGCTCTTCAGTTCTTTTCTCTTTTTTTGTGCGAGGGTCTTCAGTAAATCCTCTTAATTATGACATGAACTATTTTCTTCTAATCCCTTAAGAAGGGTAAGGAATTTGTTAAATAGTTTCACTGGAACTATTAATGTCTTTTCTTGTAAATGATGAGAACGAGAGCTAGCGTGTATGGAGTGTTTACCTGATGCCAAGCACTTTTCTGCGCAACTCCCTTTAATCTTCACACCAGCTCAAAGAATTACCACCTTCATTCGCTCAGGCTTTGAGAAGTTAAATAACTTTTCCAAATCCTAAAACCCAGCAAGTATCAAAGTATCAAAACGCTACAGAACCAGTCATGAGCCTTTCCTTTAACCATGACACTGTAACTAATCTCCCCTGTTGGCGTCCCCGCCATTTCGGCCAACACCACCTACTACTTACCGAGCACTAAACACTTCCATCCTGGTGTGAAGGCCTTTTTCCTAAAACTGAAGCCTTTCACGACTCACTGAGGCAGGTGACATTTCCCTCCGTTACCCAAGAGGCTCTTGAGGCTTACAGAACGTTCAGTGACTGGTCCCATCTTGGTTATAAAAGCACAGGTACTAGAAATGAGAACCACGGTCTGGCTGTGAGCTACCAGAATTTACAGCCTGCTGTCTTATCCGTTAAATGACAAAATCTCATTGGCAAAGTGTTTGGCAGTAGTAATATAACAATTCCCAGGCACCCTGAGACCAGACACTCCCTCCCCAGAAGGTAGGGGGCAGACCGACATCACCTGGGACTCACAGCCACAGTCTCCCACTTTCTGGGTTCACGCTGTCTCCCACGGTCCCCACGTGAATTGTTAGACTTGTTTAGCAAAGTAGAACAGCATTGTAATGGACTTTCAGGAGGCCTGAAAAGACTCAGAAGTATGAAGAATTCACTGGGGACTTAAATATCTGGTTTTTAGCCTCCTGGAAGTGTCAGCTCCTATCAATAACGGCTTTCTAAAAGATTGGACATCTTGCATTATTATGTGAAAAAAGCCTTTTGTTCAGAACAGTATGCCAAGGGCAAGAAAACCATAGGCTATGTATGTGGCAAAAAAAAAAAAAAGACTGGAAGGAAATATGACACCATGTACATACTTGTACTTATCCCCAGGCTACAGACGAGGAAACCAGACAACTTGCCCAAAATTACTGAGCTACTAAGATGTGGAGCTGGGATTCACATCCAGGCCGCCTGGCCTCAGAGGCTAAGCATGTAACCCCTCTGCCCCCATTCTGAGTGGCAAGATCACATGTGGATTTTTACTTCATTTTCTATTGTTCAGTTGGCTAAAATGGTTAGGAATTGCACTTTAACATGGACCAAGAACCATCGGACCGTGGACCATGGACCAGTAACACATAGCTACATGGACAGCTCACTGTTGGCTAGGAGCTCTGCTTGGGGTACCTCAGGAGAATTTTCTAGGGTGATGGAACCATTTATAGTTGTATGTCTATCATCAAATCAAAATATGAGTATTAGTCAAAACTCACAGAACCCTACACTAAAAGCAGCACATTTTATTATATGTTCATAAGAAATGTGAATAAACATCAACAAAAGAATTAAAAAGCAAGACCAAAGTGCATGCAAGACACAGACAAGCTGGGCATGAAAAGATGGTAAAAGACATAACATGCAGACAGATTAAAGATGGTGGTGTGAGAGGTGAGACACAGGCTTCCTCCTAAAACTGCATATAATATGAAAATATACTTAATACAACTAATCCTGAAAGAGCAACAGGAAAGAGGACTGTGCCAAACTGCATACACCTGGAGAAAAGAGCAGACCTCACAGAACAAGGTAACGTACCAAAGTTGTGGCCCGGCAGGACCCAAGCCCTCCCCCACCCCAGCTCACCGGTAGGAGGAAGAGAAACGGAGCAGGGAGGGAGTGGAGGCCTGGGACTGCTGAATACCCAACTCCGGAGATCTGCTCTGGGAGCACAAACCTACATTTCATGGTGCTTGCATGATACTCTCGTGATTACGGGGTTGGAAAACTAAGACAGGCAGAATTCCTGGAGAGACTGAGATTCCAGCCGCTTGTGGAAAGCAGGGATCCATATCCAGCTGCTCTGGGACAAAAGAAAGGTGGGCAGTCTGAGAGACTTCCTAACCAGGAAGCCCTTAGCAAGAGGGCTGCTAAAGGGCCAAGGATTGCACAGAGCTTACTGCTCAGGAGAGAGGACAGGTAGGCAAAATTGTCTGGGTGCACTCTGCCCAGCAGGTTGGGAGCTTTGCCATACAGACTCTCATATTTAAGGAGGAAAAATAAATCTTCCTCTTTAGATGATCTTCAGGTGCTCCAGCTCCCTGGCTGACTACACAAGCTCCAAGGACCCACTCCGTGATATGCAGCCTACTGCGCCTTTCTCCCGGCCAGCCCCACCTGGCTTGCAAACTGGGAAACCCTACCCTGGTGTTAGCCCAGCCAGAGGGAAGATCTGTCTACAGCAACTACAAACACAAAGCATAGAGGCTTATACCTCTGTGTTGGCCCACTGGTTCAGGCAATGGAGACAGGCATAGCAGCTGGGAAGCAGGAAACAGCTCTTTCCTCCCCCCAGACACCAATACCACACCCCTGTGACCACCGACACTGCTTCAGGGACTGAGCAGCTCCAGGGAGTAGAGCTTCTGGGCACTAGAGGGCGCCATATACAAATATGAAACGCCAAAGGAACCTGGTTCAGAATAAAATTATTAATACAACTCCTGAGAAACATTTAAATGACATCAACCTCATGACTCTCCCTGAAAGGGAGTTCAAAATAAAAATCATTAACATGCTCATGGAGGTACAGAAAGATATTCAAGAACTCAGGAATGAATTCCATTCAGATATTCAATCATTGAAGAGCATAATGGAGGGTATTAAAAGCAGATTGGATATGGTGGAGGCGATGATAAATGAAATAGAAACTAGAGAAGAGGAATACAAAGAAGCTGAGGCACAGAGAGAAAAAAAGGATCTCTAAGAATGAAAGAATATTGAGAGAACTGTGTGACCAATCCAAAAGGAACAATATTCACATTATAGGGGTACCAGAAGAAGAAGAGAGAGAAAAAGGGATAGAAAGTGTCTTTGAGGAAGTAATTGCTGAAAACTCCCCCAATGTGGGGAAGGAGATTGTCTTTCAGCCCATGGAGATGAATAGCTCTCCCAACCCAAGGGACCCAAGGAAGACAACCCCAAGACATATAGTAATTAAAATGGCAAAGATCAAGGATAAGGACAGACTATTAAAAGCAGCCAGAGAGAGAAAAAAGATCATATACAAAGGAAAACCCATCAGGCTATCATCAGACTTCTCAACAGAAACCTTACAGGCCAGAAGGGAGGGGCAGGATGTATTTAATGCAATGAAGCAGAAGGGCCTTGAACCAAGAATACTTTATCTGGCAAGATTATCATTTAAATTCGAAGGAGGGATTAAACAATTTCCAGATAAGCAAAAGCTGAGAGAATTTACTTCCCACAAACCAACCCTACAGTGTATTTTGGAGGGATTGCTATAGATGGAAGTGTTCCTAAGGTTTAATAGCTGTCACCAGAGGTAATAAAACCACAGTAAAGTAGAACAGCTAATTACTAAGCAAATGCAAAATTAAATTAACTATCCCCAAAGTCAATCAAGGGATAGACAGAGTACAGAATATGATACCTAATATATAAAGATTGGAGGAGGAAGAAAAAAAAACCCTTTAGATTGTGTTTGTAATAGGATATTAAGTGAGTTAAGTTTAGACTCTTAGATAGTAAGGAAGTTAACCTTGAACCTTTGGTAATCACGAATCTAAAGCCTGCAATGGCAATAAGTACATACCTATCCATAATCACCCTAAATGTAAATGAACTGAATGCACCAATCAAAAGACATAGAGTCACTGAATGGATAAAAAACAAGACCCATCTATATGCTGCCTACAAGAGACTCACTTTAAACCCAAAGACATACACAGACTAAAAGTGAAGGGATGGAAAAAGATATTTCACGCAACTAATAGGGAGAAAAAAGCAAAGTTGCAGTACTTGTATCAGACAAAATAGACTTCAAAACAAAGAAAGTCACAAGAGACAATGAAGGACATTACATAATGATAAAAGGGTCAATCCAACAAGGAGATATAACCATTATAAATATCTATGCGCCTAACACAGGAGCACTTACATATGTGAAACAAATACTAACAGAATTAAAAGAAGAAATAGAATGCAAGGCATTCATTCTAGGAGACTTCAACACTCCACTCACCCTGAAGGACAGATCAACCAGACAGAAAATAAGTAAGGAGACAGAGGCACTGAACAACACAATACAACAGATGGACCTAACAGACATCTACAGAACTCTACACCCAAAAGCAGCAGAATACACATTCTTCTCAAGTGCACATAGAACATTTTCAAGAATAGATCATATTCCAGGCCACAAAAAAAAAGCCTTGGTAAATGCAAAAAGATTGAAATTGTACCAACCAGTTTCTCAGACCACAAAGGTATGAAACTAGAAATAAATTACACAAAGAAAATGAACACATGGAGGCTTCACAACATGCTCCTAAATAACCAAAGGATCAATGACCAAATAAAAACAGAGATCAAGCAGTATATGGAGACAAATGACAACAATAATTCAACACCGCAAAATCTCTGGGATGCAGCAAAGGCTGTACTAAGAGGAAAGTATATCACAATACAGTCCTACCTCAGGAAAGAAGAACAATCCCATATGAGCAGTCTAAACTCACAATTAACGAAACTAGAAAAAGAAGATCAAATGAGGCCCAAAGTCAGTAGAAGGAGGGACATAATAAAGATTAGAGCAAAAATAAATAAAATCAAGAAGAATAAAACAATAGAATCAATGAGAGCAAGAGCTAGTTCTTTGAGAAAATAAACAAAATAGATAAACCCTCAGCCAGACTTACCAAGAAAAAAAGAGTCTACTCACATAATCAGAAATGAGAAAGGAAAAATCACTACAGAAACCACAGAAATACAAAGAATTATTAGCGAATACTATAAAAAATTATATGCTAACAAACTGGATAACCTAGAAGAAATGGACAACTTTCTAGAAAAATATAACCTTCCAAGGGTGACCCAGAAAGAAACAGAAAATCTGAACAGACCAATTACCAGCAACAAAATTGACCTGGTAATCAAAAACCTACCTAAGAACAAAATGCCTGGACCAGATGGCTTCACCGCTGTATTTTATCAAACATTTAGTGAAGACCTAATATCCATCCTCCTTAAAGTTTTCCAAAGAGTAGAAGAAGAGGGAATACTTCCAAACTCATTCTATGAGGCCAGCATCAGTCTAATACCAAAATCAGGCAAAGACACCACAAAAAAAGAAAACTACAGACCAATATCCCTGATGAACATAGATGCAAAAGTACTCAACAAAATATTAGCAAACTGAATTCAAAAATACATCAAAAAGATAATCCATCGTGATCAAGTAGGATTCATTCCTGGGATGCAAGGATGGTACAACATTCGAAAATCCATCACCATCATCCACCACATCAACAAAAAGAAGGACAAAAACCATATGATCATCTCCATAGATGCTAAAAAAGCATTTGACAAAATTCAACACCCATTCATGATAAAAACTCTCAACAAAATGGGTATAGAGGGCAAGTACCTCAACATCATAAAGGCCATATATGACAAACCCACAGCCAACATTATACTTAACAGTGAGAAGCTGAAAGCTTTTCCTTTAAGATCGGGAACAAGACAAGGATGCCCACTCTCCCTACTTCTATTCAGCATAGTACTGGAGGTCCTAGCCACGGCAATCAGACAACCCAAAGAAATAAAATGCATCCAGATTGGCAAGGAAGAAGTCAAACTGTCCCTGTTTGCAGATGACATGTTATTTTACATAAAAAAACCCTTAAGAATCCACTCTAAAACTACTAGATCTAAGATCTGAATTCAACAAAGTTGCGGGATACAAAATTAATATGCAGAAATCTGTGGAATTCCTATACACTAACAATGAACTAGGAGAGAAAGATCAGGAAAACAGTTCCATTCACAGTTGCATCAAAAAGAATAAAATACCTAGGAATAAACCTAACCAAGGAAGTGAAAGACCTATACTCTGAAAACTACAAGACACTCATGAAAGAAATTAAAGAAGAAACCAATAAATAGAAATATATCCCGTGCTTTGGATGGGAAGAATTCATATTGTCAAAATGGTCTTCCTGCCTAAAGCAATCTACAGATTCAATGCAATTCCTATCAAAATACCAACAGCATTCTTCAACGAACTAGAGAAAATCATTCTAAAATTCATATGGAACCACCAAAGACCCCGAATAGCCAAAGCAATCCCAAGAAGGAAGAATAAAGCAGGGGGGATTATGCTCCCCAACTTCAAGCTCTACTACGAAGCCACAGTAATCAAGACAATTTGGTACTGGCACAAGAACAGACCCATAGACCAATGGAACAGACTAGATAGCCCTGATATAAACCCAACCATATACGGTCAATTAATATATGATAAAGGAGCCATAGGCATACAAGGGAGAAATGACAGCCTCTTCAGCAGCTGGTGTTGGCAAAACTGGACAGCTACATGCCAGAGAATGAATCTGGATTATTGTTTAACCCCATACACAAAAGTAAACTCAAAATGGATCAAGGACCTGAATGTAAGTCATGAAACCATAAAACTTAGAAGACAACATAGGCCAAAATCTCCTGAATATAAGCATGAGCGACTTCTTCATGAACGCATCTCCTCGAGCAAGGGAAACAAAAGCAAAAATGAACTCATGGGACTACATCAAACTAAAAAGTTCCTGTATGGCAAAGGACACCATCAACAGAACAAAAAGGCATCCTACAGTGTGGGCGAATATATTTGTAAATGACATATCTGACAAGGGGTTAACATCCAAAATATATAAAGAACTTACACACCTCAACACCCAAGAGGCAAATAACCCGTTTAAAAAATGGGCAGGGGATATGAAGAGATAGTTCTCCAAAGACTACACTGATGGACAGTGACTGCATTGGGGTATGGGTGGGAACTTGATAATATGGGTTAATATAGTAACCACATTGTTTTTTCATGTGGAACCTTCATAAGAGTGTATATCAATAATACCTTAATAAAAAAAAAGACATAACATGCAGATGCTAAGCAGAAGAAAGCTGTCTTTGCTATATAACTATCACCAGGGATAAAGACGGCCATTTCCCAATAGTGAAAATAAGACAGTTACTCAAAAAAACATGAAGTCGCAAATGTATGCAGCTGATAATGGAATCTCAATATAATGCAATAAAAATAAACAGGCGTGCCTTTGAGACGCCTAAGCTGACACTGGGCTTAAGCTCAGAGGGGAGCTGACTTCCGGGAAGATGGCGGTGTGAGCAGGGCGGCAGAAATCTCCTCCCAACACTATATTTAACTACGAAAACACAGCAAATACATCTATTCCTAAAAGACAGACGAGAATACACAGGAAAGTGCACAGCATGCAGCTACACCCGAGAGAACTCGGCACCCCAAGAGGCGGTCTTAAAGAGCCCAGCTGACATACGTGGCAACTATCAGTGACCAGTTCTGTAGCCATGAAAAGACAGAGGAATATGGTTCAGACCAAAATCAACCAGACAACCCCAGAGAGGGAGTCTGAAGGGATGGAAATGCACAGTCTTCCTGAAAAAGAATTCAGAATAAAAGTCATAACCATGCTGATGGACCTACAGAGAAATGTGCAAGAGCTGAGGGACGAAGTGAGGGAACTGAGTAAGGACAATGCAGAAATGAGACAAGCGATCGACGGGCTTAACAGCAGAATGGATGAGATGCAAGAGACTGTTAATGGAATAGAAATCAGAGAACAGGAGTACAGAGCAGCTGAGGCAGAGAGAGATAAAAGAATTTCTAGGAATGAAAGAATATTAAGAGAACTGTGTGACCAATCCAAACGGAACAATATTCGCATTATAGGAGTACCAGAGGAAGAAGAGAGAGAAAAAGGGATAGAAAGTGTCTTTGAAGAAATAATTGCTGAAAACTTTCCCTCGCTGGGGAAGGAAGTAGTCTCGCAGTCCACCGAAGCCCACAGATCTCCCAACACAAGGGACCCAAGGAAGACAACACCAAGACACATACTAATTAAGATGGCAAAGATCAAAGATAAAGACAGGGTATTAAAGGCAGCTAGAGAGAGAAAAAGATCACCTACAAAGGAAAACCCATCAGACTATCATCAGACTTCTCAACAGAAACCTTACAGGCCAGAAGAGAATGGCATGATATATTTAACATTATGAAACAGAAGGGCCTCGAACCAAGAATATTGTATCCAGCACGATTATCCTTTAAATATGATGGAGGGATTAAACAATTTCCAGACAAACGAAAGTTGAGAGAGTGTGCCTCTCATAAACCACCACTACAGGATATCTTAAATGGACTGCTCTAGATGGAAGTACACCTAAGGCTAAAAAAATGTCACCAGAGAAAATAAAATCATAGCAAAGAAAGCAGACCATCCAAATACTAACTAAAGGCAAAGAATAAAACACCTATTATAGAAAGAATGGAGGAGGAGGAATAAGAGGGGAGAGAAATAAAGAAACATCAGACTGTGTTTACAAAAACTTAACAAGAAAGTTAAGTTAGATTGTTAGATAGTAAAGAAGCAACCCTTGAACCCTTGGTAACCACGAATCTAAAGCCAGCAATGGCAATAAGTACATATCTATCAATAATCACCCTAAATGTAAATGGACTGAATGCACCAATCAAAAGACACAGAGTAACAGAATGGATAAAAAAGCAAGACCCATCTATATGCTGCCTACAAGAAACTCACCTCAAATCCAAAGATATACACAGACTAAAAGTGAAGGGATGGAAAAAGATATTTCATGCAAACAACAAAGAGAACAAAGCAGGTGTGGCAGTACTTGTATCAGACAAAATAGACCTCAAAACGAAGAAAGTAGCAAAAGATAAAGAAGGACATTACATAATGATAAAGGGGTCAGTCCAACAAGAAGATATAACCATTATAAATATATATGCACCCAACACAGGAGCGCCAGCATATGTGAGACAAATACTAACAGAATTAAAGGAGGAAATAGACAGCAATGCATACATCTTAGGAGACTTCAACACACCACTCACTCCAGAGGACAGATCAACCAGACAGAAAATAAGTAAAGACACAGAGGCACTGAACAACACACTAGAACAGACGGACCTAACAGACATCTACAGAACTCTACACCCAAAAGCAACAGGATACAAATTCTTCTCAAGTGCACATGGAACATTTTCCAGAATAGACCACATACTAGGCCACAAAAAGAACCTCAGTAATTTCAAAAATATTGAAATCCTACCAACCAACTTCTCAGATCACCAAGGTATAAAACTAGAAATAAATTTTAGAAAGAAATCAAAAAGGCTCACAAATACATGGAGACTTAACAACACTCTCCTAATTAATCAATGGGTTAACGACCAAATCAAACAGAAATCAAAGAATATATGGAGACTAATGACAACAACAACACAAAGCCACAACTTCTGTGGGATGCAGCAAAGGCAGTTCTAAGAAGAAAGTATATTGCAATCCAGGCCTATTTAAAGAAAGAAGAACATTCCCAAATGAATAGTCTAAAGACACAATTACTGAAACTGGAAAAAGAAGAACAAATGAGGCCCAAAGTCACCAGAAGGAGGGACATAATAAAGATTAGAGAAGAAATAAATAAAATTGAGAAGAATAAAACAATAGAAAAATCAATAAAACCAAGAGCTGGTTCTTTGAAAAAATAAACAAAATAGATAAACCCTAGCCAGACTCATTAAGAGAAAAAGAGAATCTACACACATAAACAGAATCAGAAAGGAGAAAGGAAAAATAACAACAGACCCCACAGAAATACAAAGAATTATAAGAGAATATTATGAGAATCTATATGCTAACAAGCTGGAAAACAGAAGAAATGGACAACTTCTTAGAAAAATACAACCTTCCAAGACTGACCAAGCAAGAAACAGAAAAACTAAACAGACCAATCACCAGCAACGAAATTGAATCGGTAATCAAAAAACTACCCAAGAACAAAACCCCCAGACCTGATGGATTCACCTCTGAATTCTACCAGACATATAGAGAAGATATAACACCCATTCTCCTTAAAGTCTTCCAAAAATAGAAGAGGAGGGAATACTCCCAAACTCATTCTATGAAGCCAGCATCACTCTAATACCAAAACCAGGCAAAGACCTCAACAAAAGAGAAAATTACAAACCAATATCCCTGATGAACGTAGATGCAAAAATACTCAATAAAATATTAGCAAACCGAATTCAAAAATACATCAAGAGGACCATAAACCATGATCAAGTGGGATTCATCCCAGGGATGCAAGGATGGTACTACATTCGAAAATCCATCAACATCATCCACCCCATCAACAAAAAGAAGAACAAAAACCACATGATCATCTCCATAGATGCTGAAAAAGCATTTGACAAAATTCAGCATCCATTCCTGATTAAAACTCAACAAAATGGGTATAGACGGCAAGTACCTCAACATCATAAAGGCCATATATGACAAACCCACAGCTAACATCATACTTAACAGCGAGAAGCTGAAAGCTTTTCATCTAAGATCGGGAACAAGACAGGGATGCCCACTCTCTCCACTGTTATTCAACATAGTACTGAGGTCCTAGCCACGGCAATCAGACAAAACAAAGACAAACAAGGCATCCAGATTGGTAAAGAAGAAGTCAAATTGTCACTATTTGCAGATGACATGATACTGTACATAAAAAACCCTAAAGACTCCATTCCAAAACTATTAGAACTAATATCTGAATTCAGCAAAGTTGCAGGATACAAAATTAACACACAGAAATCTGCTGCTTTCCTATACACTAATGATGAACTAACAGAAAGAGAAATCAGAAAAACAATTCCATTCACAATTGCATCAAAAAGAATAAAATACCTAGGAATAAACCTAACTAAGGAAGTGAAAGACCTGTACTCTGAAAACTACAAGACACTCCTAAGAGAAATTAAAGAGGACACTAACAAATGGAAATGCATCCCATGCTCTTGGCTAGAAGAATAAATATTGTCAAAATGGCTATACTACCTAAAGCAATCTACAGATTCAACGCAATCTCTATCAAACTACCAACAGCTTTTTTCAATGAACTGGAACAAATAATTCTGAAATTCATATGGAACCACAAAAGACCCCGAATAGCCAAAGCAATCCTGAGAAGGAGGAATAAAACAGGGGGAATTATGTTCCCTGACTTCAAGCTCTACTACAAAGCCACAGTAATCAAGACAATTTGGTATTGGCACAAAACAGACCCACAGACCAGTGGAACAGAATAGAAAATCCAAACATTAACCCAAACATATACAGTCAATTAATATTTGACAAAGGAGCCTTGGATATACAATGGGGAGATGACAGCCTCTTCAGCAGCTGGTGTTGGAAAAACTGGACAGCTACATGTAAGAGAATGAAACTGGACTACTGTCTAGCCCCATACACAAAGGTAAACTCAAGGTGGATCAAAGACCTGAATGTAAGTCATGAAACCATAACTCTTAGAAAAAAACATAGGCAAAAATCTCTTGGACATAAACATGAGCAACTTCTTCATGAACATATCTCCCCGGCAAGGGAAACAAAAGCAAAAATGAACAAGTGGGACTATATCAAGCTGAAAAGCTTCTGTACAGCAAAGGACACCATCAGTAGAACAAAAAGACATCCTAAAGTATGGGAGAATATATTCATAAAAAACGTATCTGATAAAGGGTTGACATCCAAAATATATAAAGAACTCATGCACCTTAACAAACCAAAAGCAAATAATCCAATTAAGAAATGGGCAGAGGACATGAATAGACACTTCTCCAAAGAAGAAATTCAGATGGCCAACAGGCACATGAAAAGATGCTCCACATCGCTAATCATCAGAGAAATGCAGATTAAAACTACAATGAGATATCACCTCACACCAGTGAGGATGGCCAATATCCAAAACACAAACAAC